>CM068351.1:21575035-22020035 GCA_034769755.1 Odontamblyopus lacepedii | reverse complement strand
AGTTGTGCTCATAAGTTTACATACTCTGGCAGAATTTATGATTTCTTGGTCCAGAAGCAGCACATGGGACGTACTTGGATATTCCAACATGATAATGATCCAAAACACAAAGACAAGTGGACCTGTCACTGGCTCCAGCAGAATAAAGTGAAGGTTCTGGAGTGGCCGTCTCTTCTGACCTCAGTATCACTGAGCCACTCTGGGGAGATCTCAAGCTGCAGTTCATACAAGAGCCCATGAATTTACAGGAACTGAAGCCTTTTGCCAAGAATGGGCAGCTTTACCATCAGAGAAAATAACACATCCACAACTATCACAAAAGACTCCAAGCTTCACTGAGTCATTTGTATAGTTTCTGTTCTCATTATGATTTAAAAAGAGGAAACACAGTTGTTTGAGAAGAAATGGCTTCACCCAAGCACAAACCATGAGTGAAAGAAAAGTTTTTGTGTTTTTGTGTACGAAATCATAAATTCTGTCAGGGTATGTAAACTTATGAGCACAACTGTAAACACACAATGAGATAAGAAAAATGCTGCTTGCTGCTGTTGCATCATTTGGCAGGAGGTCTCGCTCTCATGAGATAAAAAGGACTTTCCCTGGATCAGCCAGAGTCTCCTGCAATCATTAACTCCAAAAGAATATTATAAGACAACTGTGGATAGGCCACAGAAACAGTCAGTGTTATCTGGTTTACTAAGTAAGTGATTCAATATAGCGTGAAAAATGACCACGTGTGTGTACATTAGCAGTGAAAAGATACAGCTATTGCACTTTTGAAATATATAACAGGTGACGCACCATCCACCAGAAAAGTTACACAATGCACCTATGCACCTTTCAACAGTGAACGAAATAGCATCCAATCTTGTCCATGCTGTAGGGAGCAGGTGAGGCTTTTTCATTTATAAAACACACACATATGTACATACATACATACACGTATACATCTATAGGGCCCAGCATAGTGGAAGTAAGTGACTTGTCAACTCCCCATGCCTTATCTTGCTGTCAGCTTGTTTTCCTCTTGTCCAAACTTCCCTCGGGTTTTCCATCTCGATGAACTGCACCGTGAATGGTCTTCCAGGAAAGACAGTTCGATTAATGGAATTCGTAAGGAGATTTAACCGTGCAAATAAAGTGTAGTTGTCCTGGTAAAGACTGTTTTTATACAGCCCTTTAAGAATCAAGTTAAGTTCAGGGTCACGATTCAGGTGTAGCCAAGGAATTTCAATGTTTAAATATTGAACTGGCTCCTCTACTGAGTACTCTATAGCGCAGTGGGATTTGACCTGCGCTGAAGTGAACATTGCTCAAAGTTTCCTTAAGCAGTGGTACGTGAGAAAACTTAACTTAAAGGTTAGGACTTCTATAAGGTGAACTATAGAACTTTTTTCTCCATGGAGATGTTATTGCATCGCCTGGAATGTTCCACGATGTGATTGGCGTTGAAAGGCTCACCACTTTCTTCCGCCATATTACCAGCTGAAACATCTCACTTTCCTCACATCCATCACCACACTGCCTGAAATGTCTCACTATCATTCGCATTATGAGCTGAAACATCTCACCACTCTGCCCATCACCACATGACTAACTGAAACATCTGACATTACCAGCTGAAGGGTCTCACTCCTCTACTATATCACCACATTGTTGGCTGAAACATCTCACTCTCCTTCACCATATCACATGTTAGTAGCTGAAACATATCACTCTTCTCCACCTTATGACATCGTGACCAACTGAAACATCTCACTCCTCTCTGCCTATTACATTACAAGCTGAAACATCTCACGTTCCTCCACCATATCACCACGTCAATAGCTGAAACATCTCACTCTCCTTCACCATATCACTGCATTACTGTCTGAAACATCTAACTCTCCTTCACCATATCACTGCATTACCGGCTGAAACATCTCACTCCTCTCCGCCCATTACATTACCATCTTAAACATCTAACTCTCCTTCATCATATCACTGCATTACCAGCTGAAACATCTCACTCCTATCCGCCCATTACCTTACTAGCTGAGACATCTCGCTCTCCTTCCCCATATCACTGCTTTACCAGCTGAAACATCTCACTCCTCTCTGTCCATTACATTACCAGCTGAAACAGCTCACTCTCCCCCTCCCCAACACCAGTCAACAGCTGAAACATCTTACTCTCCACTATATCACCACATCAGTAGCTAAAACATTACTCTTCTCCACCCTATGATAGCATTACCAACTGAAACATCTCACTCCTCTCCGCCCATTACTTTACCAGCTGGAACATCTCACTCTCCTCCACCATATCACTGCATGACCCATTGAAACATTACACTCTTCTCTGCTTCACTGGAACATTATCAGTTGAAACATCTACCTTTCATCCACATCGCATCACCAAATGAAACATTTCCCTCTACTCTACCATATGACCCGCTGAAACACCTCACTCTCCTCCACCATATCACATTATTCACTGAAGCATCTCACTCTTCTCCACGCCAACTCCACATTACTAGCCAACACTTCTCACTTACCCCCTCCCCATCACCACATTAATAACTGAAACATCTCACTTTCCTTCACCCTATCACTGCATAACCAGCTGAAACGTCTCCTCTGCCTCATACGCACGTTACCAAATGACAGAGCTCACTCCCCTCCACCACATTATTATGTCACCAACTGAAACATCTAACACAATGTCTATTCTAGCCCATCACCGTATTATGAGCCGATTACCACTTGAAATGTTTAATTCTCCTTCAAGTCACAACATTATTCACCAAAGTGTCTCACTCTTCTCCACCCCACCTCCACGTTACTAGCTGAAACTTCTCACTTACCCCCTCCCTATCACCATAGCTGAAACATCTCACCCTCCTTCACCATATCACTGCATTACCAACTGAAACATCTCACTCCTCTCTGCCCATTACATTACCAGCTGAAACATCTCACTCTCCTCCACCATATCACCACGCCAATAGCTGAAACATAACATAACTTCTCCTTCCTATCACAGTATTACCAACTGAAACATCTCCCTCCTCTTCGCCCATTACATTACCAGCTCAAACATCTAACTCCTGTCCACCCATTACATTACCAGCTGAAACATCTCACTCTCCTTAATATCACTGCATTACCATCTGAAACATCTCACTCTCCTTCACCATATCACTGCATTACCAGCTGAAACATCTCACCCCTCTCCGTCAATTACATTACCAGCTGAAACGTCTCACTCCTCTCCATCAACATATTACCAAGTGAAAGATCTCACTCTCCTCCACCCTATCACAACATTACTAGCTGAAACATCTCCATCACTGTTTCAACACTTCCAAAGAGCATTGAACAGGTATTACTGAGGTCAAAATAAGGCTACTGTGCACCGTCTGCACTACCATCCTCTATTACTGTCCCACGTAATCCCAGCATGCATCACTGTTCATACTTCATTCATGATGCTACATAAATATGGATCCAGCCTTTGTTTACCCCCACGCTATTTTTACCGATTTTACAACTCGCAAATATGCATGCAGCTTTTTTTTCTTCTTTTTCCTCCCATTTATTTATTTTTGTTGTCCTCGGAGACCTTCCTTTCCCCATCCCTCTTGGGCATCCCTCGTGCTCGCCCCCAGCTGCTCTTCCTCTTCCTCCCCGTATAATCCACGAAACGTCTACGCCACTAAACCAACACACAATTGTGCACACATTAGTCCAATCCCACGGGCCTATAGGTAAAAGAAACATTCGCTCACACACGTACACAGACTTCATTACAGGATGCCGAACGCGCGCCCCGCTAACAGGTTTTCGGCGTCCGCCAAGCTAGCGCCGCGGATCAGGCAGGGCGCGCTATAGCCGGGCCCACGCACACAGCTCGGCGATGCAGAATTCTGGAGTCATGCTGCCGCTAAATATAGACAAAGGTTTTATGTAAGCCGAGGTGAATCACTGCATGCCTCCCCACTGAGCGTGTTTAGCCCGAACAGTGACACTGCACCACGCGGAGGAAGAAGAAAAAGCGATGTTGGCAAAATATTGGTGTTTAAAGGCGCTGTGTGGTGGATTCTTTAAAAGTTTTGAACAGATTTACATATTAGTAGGACGGTGTGAGCATTTCTAGAGGGCTGATCATAGACAGTTTAAAGAAGTGGACTAAGGGAATTTGACGTCACCCATAGCGTTCGGCTCCAGTCAAATGAAGCTCATCGAGGCAAACAATTACAAAGGCAAATTTGGAGCCAGGTCCATATTATTTACAAATAAAATGGCGAGAAAAAAAATCATATAGAGCAGGTTAAAGGGATAATTTGGGTTTTTTGGATTGATGGCATCCCCATCGGCAGTGTCGTGCATCAACACTGACTTGGCTCTCGACAGCGACTGTGAGCCGAGTTCTTCTTTGGTTTCGGTGCTGACGAAAGTGTCCGACAAGTTAGCTGGGGTCATGAAAATAAAGCATTTTTCTTCTCAATACAATATGTGTTCAAAAGAGTGATACATTTGTGTCACAAAACATGAACCATGAAAAAGTCAGACCTCATGATCTCTTGGTACTATTTTCTCTCCGATTGTATCACTGTGCTGCTTCCAGGTGAAGCTGCATCTGTTTCACAGCGTTTACTGCTTGGAAAGTTCACGATAACGTGTGTCTACGACACAGATGATGAAGACATTGCCTTTAGCACAGAGCCAAGGGGAGATCTTTATGAACCCGAATATACTGTTGAATTAGGGTTGGGCATGATTAGTCGATTAATCGATAATTGATCATTAAGAGTTCCGTCGATCACGTGCATTTTAATAGACAAACTGAATGTAGGTGTCTGTGCGTAACATAGCATAAGGAGTCGAGGCTGCATCACAGCACAAACACTGGAGTTATGGCCCCACAGTCCCACGTCTTGGCCCTGGCTCCTTGGAGATCACTATATCCCCCAGAGTGTGTTTCCCTGCACATCAGTGGTTTGATCTTTTTATTTTTTTATTTTTTTGAGTATCCCGGTTTCACATGTATACGCAGTATCTCCAACGTGACATACGCAACGTAACAGACTCACCATCAGCAGCACATCCCTCTGTCACAGAAAGAACACTCATATTCCACTGAGTCTAAAGTGTTCTTTAGTCCAACAGAAGCTGACCACATCAGTGCTCAAGGAAAGAGCTGCTTTTTTCTGCTTTCTGTTTATGCAAATGAGCCATGTGGTTTTAAGCTTAGTTTCTGTAAGACATAAACAAATGTGCCAGAGCTGCATTAAACACATTCTAATCTCACACGGGCTGATGTGGCTCTATAGTGGTTATGGTTTATATGTTGTAAAGTTGAGTTTATTTATGCAGATTCGTAATAGTAATAATAGTAATGATAATTTTAATATAAAATGTTAATGATTAATCGAAAATCGATCGTTAATTTTCGCGACGATCGATTAAGACAATTTAATCAAATGCCCATCCCTATGTTGAACTACTGAAAAAAGTTTTGGATTCGTGTGCGGCTGTTATCTGGCATCATACACTGGCAACAGCGATATATGAACAGCGATATGATATGAACAGAGAGAAAATAGTACCAAGCGATTATGAGGTCTGACTTTTTCGTGGTTCACCATTTTGTGATGCAAATGTGTCACTCTTTTGAACACATATTGTTTTGAAAACTCTTTATTTTTGTGACCCCCAGCCAAAGTTCATGTTTTAAACACATCAAGAAGAATTGATAAAAACACAAAAATAAGTATGAACTGAAACTAATACAAGAATCGCTTTTCAGGACATGTACAGATGTAGTTTCTTTACACTGAATAAGACATGGATATTTTGTTGTTCATGGAGAAATTTCCTAGTCTTTCCTATTTGTTATTCATTTAATCTTGCTGCCCTAATGAAGTACAAGAACTATTTCGCAATTTGAATCCTGAATTTTTATTAAAAAATTGAAATCTTTTATCTCCAAAAGCTTAGATTAAATTGCTTCGTAGACTGTTTCACTTCAGATGAGTTGCCCATCTGCTCAGTTACCACCTGGTTCATTTTAATCTAGTTTTTTTTTTTTTTGTGAAAGTGTAGTGTGATTTGTGGTGGTTTAAGACGACTACTGAGACTGAAAATTTCTCTTTAAGTGAAGTATTACGCAAAATCAACTTTTTGGAGCTTTTTTATCATGTTATGATATTGTTCCCTCACCAAAAACAGACCTCAACTGTTAAGGTGCTATTTATTCATGTTTGAGTAATTTAGGGATCTCTCATGGACCCTATTCGACTGTACTGGTATCGGATATTGGCGCCAACATTGAACGTTTTGATGGATCAGATATTGTTTCCAAGATAACAGTTCAGTCAATATCTCATTTTTGGTCTATTAATCAGTTAGTGTAAGTTAAAAAGCACATTTAGGTCAGAATTAAACCATACGCCATTTGTGTTCAAAGTAAAAAAAAAATCATATTTTCAGTCTCTGCCGTGGTGGTTGATTCCGTTTATCGGGTAACAAAACAGAAAATGCTGGATCGGTGCATCCCTACGCAGACCTGACACGGTAACACATTTTGAAGTGCGATATATTGCCGTTGAAATTTTTTTTTTTTTTTTTTTTTTTTTTTTTTAATGCACCACTACATGTCACAGCCCTCCACAAAGAATCACTTTTAAAATCACAACAAATGGACAAAAACTCACTCAACTGTATGACAGCAAGATCGAAAAATAAACAAAATGAATCAAGGATCACACCCCATGCATGGGTCTTAATAACTATTTGTTACTGTTATTACCAACACCACCACAGTATCACAAACCACCTTACCATACCTCTCTTACAGCTCACAACACAGCCATAATATCCCACTGCACCAATATCACATCCTTTTCCAATATACACTTTCTCCATTATTATTATTATTATTATTATTATTATTATTATTATTATTATTATTATTATTATTATTATTATCATTATTATTATTATTGTTATTGTTATTGTTATCATTGTCATTATTGTTATTATTTATTTACTTATTCTATTTTATTTTTTTATTATTATTATTGTTCTACTCTGACTGCCAATCACCCTTTGAACCTGCTTTTCTCTAATTATCTAACTGTCCTTCATACGACCCACAATGTTACACCCACACCCACACCCACATTCACACACACACACATACACACACACCCATATACATACACCTATACCCTCTTCCCTTTTTCTCTGCTGTCTAATATGTATGTAATTGCAATGTCATATGTTTGTACACTTGGTGACAGCAAAATAAAATAATTTAAAAAAAAAAGAAAAGAAAAAGAAAATAGCCAATAAACAATAATACTGAACTGGCGTTTACCTTTTGTTGAGATAAGATGGGAAATTCCAGGGCTGAAATCATCCAAATGATTCCAGTGAAGGTGTATGGAGTTTAAAAACACAGTGGAGCACTTCCTGTATTATCAGAGGACATCACAAGGTGGAACATGCAGAGTTCGTGTGTTAAACATGTGTGAATGAAGGAAAACACAACTCCAGGTCTGTTTGTGATGAGAAAACAACATTAGAAAGTAGATCAGAAAATGGTCTAATACGGATCCTTCTGATATACATATTTTATCACAATCAAACAGAAAGTGACAACTCCACCAAAATCTCCACCAAATCATGAAGTGCCTTTGAGTACCAAGAAGATTGCTACAATAAGAAAGATTAAAATTACACAATTGCACCTGAAAAAAGACCAGATAATGTTAATCAAAAAGGACAACCTGTATCATACCAAATACCCTTAAATTTGCATTGTGGAATTTTGAGAATTTTCAGAATTGTTTTTTTTATTTTATTTTATATTATTTTTTAGATATTTTTGAGCTATAAAACCACCTGTAATTCTTTATCCACTTTATTTCTATAGCACATTTTACAAAGAGTTTCCAAAGTGTTGCACGGAGATCATAAAATGAAGACAGCAAAAAAGTAAATTGCTAAAATTTGGTCATAGTCCACCTCAGTTCACCCAATGAGTTAAACCCTACGTTGTCAAATTTGATGAAACTTGGCATATAGGTAAATCATAGTAAAAAAAAAAAAAAAAAATTTTTGTTTGATCAGACCAATGGTTTCCGAGATATCACAATTTAATGTTTTCACTTCTTTGCGTGGTCGCCGAATTTCAATTTATCCTATTTATTTTATTTATTTACTGTTATTTTGTGATTTTTATGGTTTTGCTTTTGTTTTATTTTACTGGTTCTATTGTTTTAGGACTGGTATGGGGTCATTCTACCTCAAGTCACCCCAAAAAAAAAAAATGCAATTTGAACACTCACATTGTGCAGTTACAAAGAAAATTGGTAAGTCATGAAAGCCAAAATCTCAAATTTTAGATATCGCCATTTCATTTTTTTTACTTTTTTGCGTAGTCGCCGAATTTCAAATTGCATTTATTCAGCGACTACTAGTCCAATATCCAAAACCAAGGTATCTCAGGAAAGGAAAAATCATAAGGAATCCAAATCTGGCATTTATTTTTGCATTTGAGTACTTTTGAGATGAATTACCTTATATATTACCTTATATATATCACTTTACCTTATATTTTGACCTTGAAATTGACCATAAAGGGCATGCCCAACCTCAATGACAGTAGAAAAAAATGTAGCCCTATACAGTATGTCTACTACAACATATAAAAAATCTGGACAGGTTTTCTTTTCCATATTTCAGGAAATTGGAATAGAATTAAGAGCCCACATGTTTGGACTACAGTTATAAATGTATGTTCTCTAATTACTCCATGACTTCTTATCAAGCTTATTTGTTATTTATGATATGCCAAATTGCCAGATTTGGATTCTTATGATTTCTCCTTTCCTGAGATACATTGTTCTTGGATATTGGAGCAGTAGTTGCTGAGTAAATGCAGTTTGAAATTCGGCAACTACGCAAAAAAGTGAAAAAATGAAATTGCGATATCTAAAGTTTGAGATTTTGGCTTTTTTTGCGATGACAAATTGCAATTTTTTGGGGTGAATTGAGGTGGAATGACCCCATACCAGTCCTAAAACAATAAAACCAGTAAAACCAAACCATAAAAATCATAAAATAACAGTAAATAAATAAAATAAATAGAATAAATAAAAAATAAAATAAAAGACACAGAGGACCACACAACTCACGTGGTGTTAAAAACCAGAGAATAAAAGTGGATTTTAAAACGAGACTTAAAATTAAACTAAAATAACTGACTAAACATAAGGTAGAGCCATTTAATGACATATTGTGGATCATTCCAAAGCAATTATGTATCCATAGAAACAAACGCGTGACGAACCCTCCACCAGAAAAGTGACACCGTGCGCCTTTACGCCTCACTTTCGCGCCATATCTACTGTTTGCGGTGCACGTCTTAACGAATCCGCCTCAAACCGTGCGCATTAGCGAGCCGACACCTGCCCGCTGCCTCGCCACACACCACGCCCCTCCATATGCACGAGCGGAGAAAGTAGTCCCCCCGGGCCGACGCAAAGTGGCTGCTGATTGTGTTCATCCAAGCCCCTAAATGATTGATTCGGTGTGGGTAACGAGGCGGCGAGGAGGGGGTGGTGCCTACATCCGACGCTCCGGGATACAAATCAGGTACAATACGGAATACGGGGTGTGTGTGTGTATATGATATGTTAAAGGGCCCATGTTACAATATTTTTGAATCAATGTTGTAATGTTTCCTCGTCACAAACATACCTGGAGTTGAGTTTTGTCATGTTAGAATCAGTTGGATAATTTCACGTCTGGAATTGCCAATCTCTTAGCCACCTCATGCTTCCGCTCAATTTCATTTCTCTCCAGTGACTAGACAGGAATCGGAATTTGTAGTCAAGATGGCCAATCAGCGAAGAGCTGTGAAGCCGTGACGTCAAACTCAAGCGCCTGTCTACATTTTGTGTTGCCAGTGATTCCCGACATTGAGGATTTAAAGCCGGAACAAAGACAACGCCCTTCTTCCTACGGGATTTGCTGTTGTGCTGCGATTACTTGGACACCACTGAGCGTTCCAGCGCATTACATACATCACGACCAAAAAACAGCGATTGTTAAATAAAAGTACCTGCCTACTGTCGAGCGAACGAATCCTAACGCTGCGAGGTCAGACGGTTTCCACAAACTAAAACCGGCTGATGAATCAGGCTACCAATCTCTACCAGTGAAGTAACAATAACGGAAATATCGTGACATCGTATTGCCAAAAGTCTCACAATAATATCATGGGCTATCATAATATATCGAAATTATGAGTTTCTTCACTTAAATGAAAAGTTTTGGTGCAGTAATAGCCAAAAAAAGAGAACTACATAGACCATTGATCCTTTGCTCTGTTTCAGTGCAGACTTTGTGAAGAAATGGCTGTTGTTAAGCGCTTTTATGTACATGTTACGTTTTTGGATAGTGACAGAACCAAAGTCTTGTCAAGGCATTTACAAAAAGAAAAAGTAGTATGTAGTAATAATTATCGGACCGTGAAAGTATTGTAGAAAAGAATTTTGGATATCATTACAGTCCTAATCTCTACTGAACTAAAGGTAAAAGGAGCTGTTCACTTGAAAACTACCACTTCATGACATCACAAGGTGGAACATAGCATTTTGACCTTTGGAGACGTAGACAGACTAATCATAAAGAATTAGTCAAACGTGTGAATGAAACAAAACACTCCAGGTCTGTTTTTGCATTATTTAAAGATCCTCTATGAAACTTTTTTGAGGGAGTTTTTCTTCATAGAGATGTTATTTACCAGGCCAAGTTACAGGTCAGATCTGTGGAGAGGAGACCCCGCTCACAGTCAGAATTCCTGTTTTTCTAGGTATTTTTAAGCAATAATACTCATGTAATTGAATAAAAGCAAGGTCGATATGTTTAAGGTCACACTGTGGAACATTCCAGGAAAAGTACTAACATCAACATGGAGACAAGCATGACCTTTTACAGAAATCACTTAATACTTTCTTTGTTAGTCACTGCTTGTTAGTTTCATAGTCCAGCTTTAAGGACTATTTTGAATCCCTAAAATTATCTTCAAGACATCTTTTTTTTTCATTTGAGGAGGTTGAGACCTGGAATATAAACATTTTCTCCCAAATTTAACTTTTAACTTTTTAAAAAATTTTACTTTAACCTTTTTTTTAATTTAACTTTTTTTGCATTTTCTCAGCTCTCAAAACAATTATCGCTTTAAGAAAATATGTTCTTTTGCATTTTACCCAGACTCATTGTGTAAGTAAAAAAAAAGTGCAAATGCACAATAAATAAGTACAAACTTCAGGTATCTGTACTGAATTTTACTGTAGATACTTTTTACTGTTACTTCACTACATTTGAAAGCAAGTATCTGTACTTTCTACTCCACTACATTTGAGATCTGGACTGAAAAGTAAAAAGTACTTTTCTTTACGGTTTGAGGCCTGCTGAAACAGAGACTTTTATATATTTTTAGCACGTTTAATTTGAGTTTCCATCCAAACTTTGAGCAAACCGAATACAAAAATACACAAAAGTGCCTAGAAAAATTAAGAAATCAGTTAAATCACTTAATTATTTTTCAGAACAGTCACATTTCATCCTTTAATTGTTCTAAAAATCTCTGCAAAATACTTTTACTTTTAACTCTTAAAGTACATATTTAAACAGGTACATTTACTTAGATTTTTTAAAGATTAAGTAAGATTTTTCCATGTGATATTTCTACTTTTACTTGAGCAACTATTTACCTTTGTATGTGTACTTTACTGGAACATAATAGTGTACTTCATCCGCCACTGGCCATACTTGATACGATTGGTCTTTTCTGGGTCTTGGTCAGGATTTAGGAATACTTTGGGACTTTTTGGGAGCAGTGTGAAGGATTATCTGGACATACTTGTAGTACTTTAGGTCAGTGTGTGTTTGGATCAATAGCAGTTAGTTACGTTATAGAGTTAAGTCTCTAATGGAAAGTCCAAACCAGGTTTCCATTTACCAAAAGCCTCCCGGGGCATTGTGGGTAGATCAAAAGCAGGCCACGGTTAAGGAAATATCCAGCCGTCTATTTTATTCCGCTTATCCCAGACTTCCCTTACCCCAGATGCTTCCCCCAGCCCCTCCGGTGCGCTGCAAAAATTTGAAAAAATACACTTATTTTACGTTTAAATACTCTATAAACAAGTGAAAATATCTGCCAGTGCTGTAAGTGAAATTTTAAACTAAGAAAATATTTGTAGGCCCTCATAAATCTCAAACTAAGATAAAATCACTTATTCCAAGCAATAATATAAGTTTTCTGTGATCTAAAATAAAGCATAAAACACTCCTTCTAAGAACAAATTAAGATGAAAAATCTTAAAACTAGAATATAAATCTTGTTATTGACTGCTTTATTCTTGATTTTAGTTCATGAATCTTAATGAAATTCTTTATTTTAAGACTAATTACTGCTTGGTAACATATTGACAAACTGCAGCACTCTCCTAAAACTTTCTTTCTTATTTCTTTTAATCTTTCCATTTTACAGAAGAAAGAAAGATTATTTTTATAGAAAAAAGTAATTGTATCTAAACTACTCTTCACTAGCGAGGAGCATGCCAACAACATATGTGAAGAGAAGAGTTTATTATATGGAGACGAGGCGGGTCGGCTGGGTTGAGGCTCAGGGTGGGGGCTCACTCTCAATCTTCACATGGCCCAGCAGGAACGGGACCCCCCTCGTAGACGTTTTATGTCTGGAAGGGAACAGATCGGGGTTGGGAGGGTGGGGTCGAGTTATTCGGGGCAAACTGTGTTTCCGGGATAAGATGCTACAAATAGGCTTCAGGGAAATTGAGGTGTGGCAGAAGTGAGCTGTGATTCGCTGGAGAGGAGGGGAGGGCAGTTGAGGCGTGGTCCTGCTCCTGAACCTAATAGGTCTTTTCCACCGGCACTATTTAGCACGGCACAGCACAGCACAACACGCTTTGTTTGCTTTTCATCTGCGGGTTGGACCTGGGAGCCGTTATGATTTTCCGTACCTGTTTCAGAATGTTTCTAAGAGCTGATACGACAACGTGACGTGACCTGCCATCCACTGATTGTTGAGAGGAAATGTCATCATATGCGCGACGAAGCTCAAGGATCTTCATATAAATTTGTGAAAAACACACCGATAACACGACAACCGCGAACACATCAACAGAAGATAAACAACGGAGCAGATTGTGAAGATGGAAGACCAACGACATGTCATCCAGTGCCTCCATTGTTGTGTTTACTGTACTGACCGTGGTGTGACACTAATAATGTTGCCTAAAAATGACGTCACAGCAGTGTCATCCCCGCTACTCCATCCACTTCCAGGTGGTAACAACTGCATGGAAAAGCTTCACTGTGTAGTGGCGTGCCGTGCTGTGCCATGCCGGTAGTGTAGTCGAAAAGCCCTATATCTAAATCATATTAACTACATTTGTTTTAAAAAAGGCACGGTGGCTGAGTGGCAACACTCAGGCCTCACAGCAAAAAGGTTTTGGGTTCGATCCCTGGGTCGCCCGGGCCTTTCTGTGTGGAGTTTGCATGTTCTCCCCGTGTCTGGATGGGTTTCCTCCGGGTACTCCGGTTTCCCCCATCGACTCAAAACATGCCCGCACCCCTATGAACTAACATCAAGGACCATGACGTCCACCCTCCTGTGGGCTCACCACCTGCAGAGGGGTTCATGGGGGGGGGGGTCAGGTGCTATGAGGATTGGGCAGTACGCTGCCCCTGCGACCCAGCCGGATTAAGCGGGAGAAGATGGATGGATGTTTTAAAAAAGGCTCAGTTTCCTGAAATAAGCTCAGTTATCTTATATATTTAGCATTCAGTATATATCCCTTAAAGAATCAGAATCAGAAAGGTTTTATTGCCATATAAGTGAACAAGTATGTAGACAAACACTGAACATGCAACAAGTAAAACAGAATAAAATAATGTAGAAAACAAACTATAATATAACACAAAAAATTACAAATTTACAAGAATATAAGAATATAACAGTGCAGGTAATGACTAAATCCGCTGCGGATGCGACAAAAACTGGAAATAAACCCACAGGTGTTGTAGTCCTGTAGTTTAGAAGCTCTTCTCTGGTGTAGGTGTCCCCAGAAGAGTGGCCAAAAACACAATTTACGCACAAAAGCAAGACGAGGACAACACTCCAAAGCACCAGGGCGACCATCTGCGGCGCCATCTTATGATTTTTTGTCCAAATTTAAGAGAATAAATACATTTATGAAATGTGCAGTGTGGGTCCTCAAGGTCCCCAAAATGAGTCAATACAGTGTTATGTCGATATTACCTGTTAATTATTATCACCCGTAACGTTGCTTCTTATGCCAACAGAGGGCGCTAGACACCTAATTCATCTCTGTCTTAAAGATACATTGCATAGCTTTTCAGACAGAAGACATCTACCAGTTTGTTACCATGGAGATGCTATTTTGTTGCTTAGAATTCCCCACAATATGGCATTAAATGTATGTACTGTAGCATATTCTTCCATTCCAGGTATTTTTATAGACACAGAAAAACACATGTCCCACCTGTGAGCAGGCCCGCCTCTCCGCAGATCTGACTTCTGTAACATTTGCTGTCTTCACCTGTTATCTCCAAGCCGTTAGATCAGTTTAACGCCGTATTGCGGAACATTCCAAGCAAACCAATCACAATAAAATGGCAAATTTCTCTGTTCTGGCCAGGATTTTTATACTTCTATCAGGTTATTCATCTTGTTTTCAGATTTATTATCGACTTACTCATTTGTTATGACCCAAAGGCCAACATATTTAAAAGGACACGGACACAAAAGTAAGAGTTCAACATTTTTTATTGATTATTATTTTCTTGTTCTTCGTCTCCCCAAGTGCTGCGGTGTCCCTGGGTCTCTGAAGAAGGTAAGGTTTCAGGTAAACCCCAAATGAACCCTGAATCCGTGCCCAAAAAACCCTACAAGCAAAGTAACAAAGGAAAAAGACCATGGTGAGCCGGCAAACTTAAAATAAGGACGGTGCGCTGGACAGGCCAACCCCATATAGGGCTGTAGAAGCTCCCAGCACGCCGCTGGCCCTACCCTAACAAAAAGCAACCCCGTAAACTTACCCTACTGAAAATAAAGGAATGAAAACAGGACGTCCAGACCCACCAAGCCAAACAAAAAGAAAGCTAAGCTAATGGAAGCTAATAAAAGGCAAAACCCACCATGCTGGCGGCCCGCCAGCAGGGAGCAACCAGGTGTCGGAGCGCGCGACAGGCGTGCATGCTCTGACGCAGAGGCAGGAGCTGGAGCGCAGAGTGAGCGTGTAGGGCGCGCCTTTTAAAGGCTCCAGCGCACAACGCAAAGAAACTGAAGCCAAACTATATTACCAAAAATAACTGCATGGATATATTACCCAAAATACTAAACCTACGAAAAATACACTTACAAAAATATGCAAAAATATGCAAAGGCCAAAACAGGAAAGTGTGGAAAATATAACTACGTTAAGAGAAGTAACCCGGAAAAAATATAAAAATAAGGGGGGAAAAGGGTGCTCAAACCTAACATCGTTCTAAGACTGCTTCATTCTAGTCTAAAGGTAGTTTATTTTAAGATAATGTGTCAAGTAAAATGATCTTGCGGCCTGGACGAATTTCACTACTTTTAAGTCATTTTATGATAAATTTAACTGTTTATATCTTACATTTTGTCCAAGCTTTTCTTGCAGTTAACTTAACCAAGACAAGCAAGCGGCAGACTCTCTAGCAGAAAAACTCCGCAGTGCAGCTTTAAACCTCTATATTCCAGGCTTGAAGTGACGATTTGACCCTCACTGGGACCTGCACACATATGTTTAGAACCTGAAGAGCTTAACAGTGAAGCCATGTCCGGTCAAGTGTGGAGCTGAATCTTTAATGAGAACATCCTACGGTCCCTATAGAATACAGCGTACAGAACATGTGTGTGGTTAAGAGACTGTGTAAGAGACTGAAGAGACATGTGCTGATAGAAGAGGGTCAATGGACGGAGATGCACGGTGTGGTCATTTAATGTATGTTTGACGTTATTAAAAGTGCTCTATCTGATTTTTACTGTCTTTTAAAGGTGTGTTATGTTCCTTTTCTGGCGGAGGGTCTGCAAATTGACTCCAAAACTAACTTTGTTTTGATTGCGGGTTGTACGTTCAGGAAGGTGAAATGTCAGATTCGAGTGTGCTTTGATTTTTATTGTAATAAATTCTGATGGCTTGTATTTTACCAAAATGCCATTGCTGTTGATTGTACTAAGAGGCAGGTTAAAGGAAATGGACTGAAATTTTATCGGATTCCTAAAGGAAAAGGTGTAGTCCCGCCAAAGTCTGTGGACACAAGCCATTAGACGAGAAGACTGGTCCAAGGAATTGAGTGACAAGGCTCATGTTTGCAGAGTGCACTTTGTATTAGGTATTTATATACTAGTTGCACTTAATTTTGTATGTAATATAATGAATGTTTGTTTCCCTAAATTAAAGGGGAACTCCGGCACATTTGAAGCTTAAGTCCATTGCTAGAGGTGGTGGAATTCTGTCAGAAGTCAAAAAACAGCACAGATCAGTGTTGCCTCGGTGGAGATCTCGCTGTGGCAGTGAGTCTGTCAAGGTAACAAACTAGTGTAGTGATGGGGACAAGTTCTTAGCTTCCATGTAAAATGCCAATTTGCTTCACACTGAAGAAGCTTAACACCACTTTAACCCATCTTACAACAGCCACGAGTCTAACAAACAAAATGCTCTGCCTGGTTCACTCATTAGTGTCTGGAAACGTTATGAAACAACTTTATAAGCAGCCTTAGCATTACCTCTGTTGATTTCCCACTGCGCATGCGAAAGCTCAAAAGACTCGATCGCCGATATTGTTTCTAATCCTATTTATTTACGAGTATATATATATATGTATATATACAGTATATATATATATATGTGTATATATATATATATATATATATATATATATATATATATGTGTGTGTGTGTGTGTGTGTGCGTGTGTGTGTGTGTATATATATATATATATATATATATATATATATATATATTGTAAAACACAAAAAAAATACATTCCCAAACCAATTTTCTTTCAACAACTTTCAGTTTCTATTCTTCTTCACCGTCAGTAGTTGATCCTCACTCGGCATTCGAGTTCCCCTTTAAGTACATTTGAGTACATTTGAAAGAATGTTTGCCATGGCTGAAAAGAAGTGAGAGGCATGTTCATTGTTATGGTTGGAGTTATTTAAACTGTAGTATCTGTGCTTCAGATAAGTTTATTTTTCTCGAATTAAATGTTTTTGCAATACATTTAACAGTTCTGGAATAGGTTCAAAATATATGAACACAATGTTAAAGAGCAAACAAAAACATCTTTTATAGTATTTACAATATTTCTTTTTTATAACATTTTTCTCAAACACATTTCATTCATTGTTCAAATCCATGTTGTCCACTCTACCACTTCATGATTTCATAAGGTTAAGTACAGAGCATTTTGAGGTTTGGAGATGTAGAAAGTTTAATGACACAGGATTACTCAAACATGAATGAAACAAAACACAACTCCAGTTATGTTTCTGATGAGGAAACAACATTCAAAAAATGTCTTAAAGTGCACAAGAGTCCAGTTTTGTGTAGTATAGTATCATATATGTACTGTACCTTGAATCTTATGTATGTATCTGCTTGTCTGCTGTAGAATCCGGTGTACCATTCCTATGCTGCAGGTATAGTCTTATCAGTTCCACTGGAGTCTTCCCACACCTCCATCGCCTCTGGGATTGGCTCTATCTTTTCTCTGCAGGCCACGGAGCGAGTGCAGCCGGCCAGCCATGTCAGAGCCACATCGGACGATCCAACCAGGAGAGGGAAAAGAATACACGGACAGGTGAAGTGTGGTGAGCAGAGGATTGAATGGACGGATTTTGATGGTTAGGTAAACGTGAAGAGAGAGGGTTTCATAACATGTTTAGATCATGCTTTTATGGTTTTGTAAATGCTGAATTCACTGAAAACAACGTATTAACATGTACAAAAGGTTTCAGTTAATTTTCTCCCTCCCTTTGCTCTCAATACTAATCACTACCCCTTCAGAGCGCACATAACAACAAAAAAAAGAGAGATACTTTATTGATCCTGAGGGAAATTCAAGTTTTTCTGCAGTGGCTTTTGCATCTCAGTCAAAGGTCTTAGTTCGGTTTAACAGGACGACTGGTCAGGGAGGTTCAGCAGATCCTGTGGAAGAGCCAAAAGTGCCCCCTCCTCCGTGTCCTGCAGCGTCACAACAGCCTTCAGGGGGCGCTGGGTGAACACAACAACAGGAAAGGCCTCATTCTTACTCCACTCTGGTGTTTTGGTTGATGATAAAATGGGTCATTCCCTCAAAGTATTTCTTCTGGAAGGTCTTCTGCCACATTTGCTGTTTAAAAGCCTGTGCTAACAGACTTTCAAGGGGGTATTCTTCTTCCATGGGGTATTCACATAACATATTAAGATCGCCACGTGACCTGTTTTGTTTTGTAATTGCCGCATGGAAACAAATATGAAATTAGAGGCAGCAGTAGCTCAGTTGGTAAAGCGTTTGTCCACTGATCCGAAGGTCGACAGAGTGATTCTTGCTCACAAAGATGAATGCTGCTGTTGTATCCTTGGGCAAGACACTTAACCCACCTCGTTCCTAGTGTCTGCGTTTACTGGTGTATGAATGTGCACTGTAAACCCGAATAAGTTACCAAAACAAAAACAAAAAAATTAGGCAATCTATTGTCTTGAAATGTCACAATCTTCCAGAGCTTAAAAGGTTGGTTGGCTTTTGCTATTTGTACCTTTTGAAAACAGCTGAATTAAAAGTGCTCATTTACCTCAACTCAAATATTTGTTAATATGACTCATAGTTTTCTGTTAACGCAACACAATCATTTTGAAACTATATTGTATTTTAGCATGTACTATATAAATAGAAATATAAAGTTTATTTTTTAAATCATTCCTATTTGAAACAATAGAAATAACAGGGCTTTTAATGACTTAATTCTACTACGTTGTACCTCCTCTATGTTTTTAAAGGTGAACTCTGGCATATTTGAAGCTAAAGTCCATTGCTAGAGGTGGTCGTATACTGTCAGAAGCCAAAAAATGGCACAGATCAGTGTTGCCTCGGTGGAGATCTCACTGTGGTAGTGAATCTGTCAAGGCAACAAACTAATGTAGTGATGGGGGCAAGTTCTTAACTTCCACGTAAAACGCCAATTTGCTTCACACTGAAGAAGCTTAACACCACTTTCTAAACCATCTTACAACAGCCACGAGTCTAACAAACAAAACGCTCTGCCTGGCTCACTCATTAGTCTGGAAATGTTATAAAACAACTTTTTAAGCAGACTTAGCATTACCTCTGTTGATTTCCCACTGCACATGCGAAAGCCCAAAAGACACACAGCAAGATCTCTGCCTAGACAACACTGATCTGTGCCATTTTTTGGCTTCTGACAGTATGACAGTATTCAACCACCTCTAGCAATGGACTTTAGCTTCAAACGTGCCCCCTTTAAGTTATGCTCATTTATACCCCCAATTGTTCACTTTAATAAAAAAATTTGTTAAAATGACTCAAAAAGAAGAGCATGTTACAGCAACTTAACATAATTAAGTTAGTGGGACTATTTCTAAAAGTTTGAGTGTATAATAATTTATATAATCTGTATATAATTTGGCGGCACGGTGGCTGAGTGGCAACACTCAGGCCTCACAGCAAGAAGGTTGCGGGTTCGATCCCCGGGTCGCCCGGGCCTTTCTGTGTGGAGTTTGCATGTTCCTCCCCGTGTCTGGATGGGTTTCCTCCGGGTACTCCGGTTTCCCCCATCAACACAAAACATGCCCGCACCCCTATGAACTAACATCAAGGATCATGTTGTCCACCCTCCTGTGGGCTCACCACCTGCAGAGGGGTTCATAGGGGGGGTCAGGTGCTATGAGGATTGGGCAGCAAGCTGCCCCCGCGACCCAGCCGGATTAAGCGGGAGAAGATGGCTGGATGGATGGATGGATGTATATAATTTGATCATTTACCATATGTGTAAAACCATACTGTGTTACATTCCAAGTAAACCAACACCTTTGCCATGGAAACAAAACAAGTAGCGTATAGCCTCAACCAGAAAAGTTAATATTATTCATCTGTAATATTTTTTAGATCACACCTCAAGAGTTGTCCAAATCTGACACTTTTCTCCACACTTGGACTCCACTCCTCCCACAGTTCCTCTCTGCTAGTGTCATGTCACTGTTCGCTAGTTTAATTATTTATTCAGTTTGTTTGCTCTTGTCTGATCCCCTCCACAATGTTTTGAATAGATGTGGCGTTACGATTCAGAGAGAGGATTTCACTACGGAGATTGTAAATAGTCTTTTAAAAGGGTTTATATTATGCTTATATTACGCTATTTTCTAATCCGTGTTATAATGTCGTTTCCTTGTCGCAAATGTACCTGGAGTTGCATTTTGTTTCATTCACACTTGTTTGAGTAACCCTTTATTATTAGTCACCTTGCGATGTCATGATGTAGTTTTCAAGTTAACAGCTGCATTTTACCTTTAGTTCAGTAGAGATGGGCAATTCCAGGCCTGAAATCATCCAAATGATTCTAGCGAAGGAGTTCAGAGATTGACAACACAAAGGAGCACTTCCTGTATTACCACATTACATCACAAGGTGGAACATGTGTGTTAAACATGTGTGAATAAAACAAAACACAACTCCAGGTCTGTTTGTGATAAGGAAACAACATTAGAACATAGAGGAGAAAAGACTGGATATGATGAGATGTGACATCATAATTCAGCGGGATGTTGGACTCCACCCACTCCACATTTACCGCACATGGTGTTGGATAAACAATAGGTTCTGTTCACGCGTTTATTTTAATTATTTAACCTTTATTTAACCAGGAAAGTCCCAGTAAGATTACTGGCCAAGACAGCACTCATGCTGATTCTAGAATTAAAATTAAAAATTGATTTTGTTATGTACCATAGATATATTAGAATATACAGAGATTTGTGCAGTTTAAATGCTACAGATGTTCACAGATTAAATGTCGACCATTTAAACTGCACAAATCTCTCTGTCTATGTTAATATCGACATCACAAAATCAATTTTTAATTTTAATTCTAGAATCAGTCTGCGTGAACAAGTTATTTATGTTTTATTCATGCTCATAACATTAGTTTTGCTCAGTAGTTCACTAACTAAGGTCATTGTTTGCATTACGTTTTCATCTTTCTTACCTTAATAGTTGTGGATAATTTTCTTCATGGACAGAAAATGTTCTTTGTCGACCGTGTTGGATAAAGATTTGGTGTCGGGACAGATTTATGAAGCAGGTGGAAAATATGCGGCACTTTTCCACAGGTATCTTGCCGTAGAAAAGCACTGACCGAAAGTGCGGCGACTCAACATTGCACCACTTCCTGTCGTTATGATAATAACCTATTGTTCAGAGACAGATTTAGTTAAGTTCCACTTTCTGTTTTCATTCCATGTTGTAAATTCAAAATAAAAATATGTTATTTATATATTCTTTATTTAAAGATGCGGGTTAAGGGTCCGTCACCTGCTTCTCTCCATGGAGACGCTGCCTTAAATGTGACGCAGTATGGCATTACACTTAGTTATCTCTATGGCAACAGCAGGTGATGACACAGGACCAAGTTATGGGTCAGATCTGTGGACAGGTGAGCCCACTAACAGTAAGAATGTGAGTTTTTAGGTCAATAAAACACCATATTATTGAATAGATGCAAAATGAATACGTTTAAAACCAAACCGGGACATTCCAGGCTGTCCAACTTTATTTCCATGGAGACAAGCATGTGACAAACCACTCACCAGAAAAGTTATACAGTGCACCTTTATGTGTCTTGCACAAGGACTCTTTTTCATACTTAATCTTCACCTTCTGGGGTTGGAAATGAATGTTAATGCCCAGTCACAGTCTCTAATGTTCCACTTATAGACCATATCATATTTCAAAACACCTTTATCTCACCCCTTTTCTCTCTTCTTGACAACATTATCTCTTGCTAGTTATTCCTCATTATCACCGCCATCTCTCCGTGCTTTGTTCTCGCACATTAATAACGTTGCGTAGCTAGATGTTTCGCGCCTCTAATTGCCTGTATTCCTTCCTAAGTGCCAAACCAAAACAAAGCGCGCACTCAGCAAATACGAGCTCCTGTTCACTTCCCCCGTGTTCCCTAAACCTCAATAATTCACCGCTCATGCATAAGTTTACCTCCGGGGGGTGGTAACGCGCACGCCTGCCCGTATTTTTGCACATAC
The DNA here is from genome assembly GCA_034769755.1 of Odontamblyopus lacepedii. Classification (NCBI taxonomy): domain Eukaryota; kingdom Metazoa; phylum Chordata; class Actinopteri; order Gobiiformes; family Gobiidae; genus Odontamblyopus; species Odontamblyopus lacepedii. Next base: position 21,997,644 of record CM068351.1, on the reverse strand, counting down.
CCACTTGAATTAGTGATAAACTCCACGACGGGGAAACATACAATTTTCATGCCGTACAATTTGCATTCCCCTGAGTGGAGGTGTTAAAGGTGCGCTGGGTTGCTTTGCTGATGAAGGGTCATCAGCTGTTTCCATGGAGATGTTGTTGCCTCGAATGGAATGTTGTACAGGGTGGCATTAAAGGGACTGTATCTAGCTTGTACTGTAATCACAACTGAACCTGTCCAAGTTTGTCTCATTCTCAGTTTATGAACAAGCCTCATGTGGAAGTTCAGAACCTCCAGAATTCCCTCACTGAGCTGCAGAGGCTGCACTAGCACTGGATTCAAGTGAGAGACTCTTCCTACTTCCTGAATGGATAATCATCTTGAGAAACTAAACCAAATTAGAACTTAAACTGTAAGGGTGGGACGAGATAAGACACAATTTTCACAAGACGAGATAAAGGTCCACAAGAACGAGAAAAGACGAGATTCGGACATCATTTGTAATAAATTTCACACTTCTGGCTTCACTATTTTTTACTTATTTTGTACAATATCCAATCCACTTTATTTCTATAGCAGGGTCAGACTGGGACCAAAATTCAGCGATGCCATTTTTTTTCTTGTCTGGCCCAACCCGACCAAAACAAAACTGCGTAGAAACTGAGGACTATTTTAGTGGCCGTAATGCTTTATGGGATTTATCTTTGAGGCTAGTGTGTTCAAAATATATAAGGAAGGGGCCAGTAGAAATTGGAAGTGCTCAATATGGCCCAAATATGGACTGGCCTATTGGCCCAGTTGTATTGATTGTCAGTCTTGTCAGAGTTTTTCTATAGCACATTTCATAAACAAACCGTTTCCAAAATGCTGCACAAATACAGAGTAAGAACAACAATAATAAAATAATGGTGAAGTAAAATGATCAGGTTCATCATAAAACAATAAAACCAGTCAAATAAAATAGGAGTAAAAACAATAAAGTAGCACAAAATAAAAAGCAATAAAATAAATACATACGATAACGGAGAATATGTTTATATAATTGCGCATAACTTTCCAACTGTAAAAGATAGAAACTTAGAGCGGACATAGAGGTCTCCAAACATATGTCCAGCATTATCCTACGTCACACACAAGCTGCAGAAGACTAGTGTCCAATAGTAACTTTGTTTTCTGCCAAATGCATGTGTCCCAGTCATTTTCATTGGCCCAAACTTTACCTAAGAGTGAAGTGAGTCAAAATGGTCAATGCTCTGAGCGTTGGTGTTCGTAACAATTGAAAAAGCCGCTCTAAGTGCAGTTACTTCGCAAATAAATGGCAAATTATGCATCTTGGACTGTGTAACTGCGCATCCTTTGCTATTATTTAGAAGGTTTATCTCAGTTTATCTCACTCAAAATGTACAAATCCAAATGTAATCTCCACCATGGAAATGCAGGAAGTAATGTGGCTCTGGCCCTGGACCTGTCAGGAGCTGTTTCTGTGACTGACAGTAGAAAAGTAATGGGGCCTTTGCACTTTTTTTTTTTTTTTTTAGGGCAATAAGGATATTTTTAGTTACTTACAGACTTGATATTTGGCACTTTTAATGCTAAGGCCTTAACTTAAGCATTTTTTATGTCCAAAAAGTTGTTTTTACATGTTTGCTGTGTGTTTTGTATGAAAGAGAGTGAATAAAATTGTGGCCATACCGGCTTGTCAAAGCCTGATCCTGTCAGATCTCAGAAGCTAAGCAGGGTTAGTACTTGGATGGGAGACCACTGGGAATTCCAGGTGCCACAGCGGGGCGCCAGACACGTTGTGTCCTTAGGCAAGACACTTCACCCACATTGCCTAATATGAAAGTGGTGTGTGCATGAGTGTTGGTGGTGGTCGGAGGGGCTGATGGCGCAGGATTGGCAGCCTCGCTTCCGTCAGTCTGCCCCAGGGCAGCTGTGGCTACAATAGTAGCTTACCACCACCAGGTATGGAGTGAATGAATAATGAACTGTAAAGCGCTTTGGGTGTCATGAAAGGCTATATAAATACAATGATTAATTAATTAATTAATTAATAGTGAATGTTATATTTTTCATTTGTATTTCTGGTCCTATAGCTTTTATTACAGTCATATGACACAACTACAGCAGCAGATTGTGAAATAACAGGTTGTACTGAAAAAAAGGATGTAGAACACTTCATTATAGGATAAAAGGGGGAGTTTTAATAGCAAAATCAAGAAAAAAATCCAGGCGAGGACAAATGTACTGAAATTGCCCTTAGGTCTCCATTAAAAGGCAAGGAATAAAAGTTGGTTTTAATACTTTAGCGATCATTGTACCACTGCTTTTTGGAACCACAACTTCTCAAATTTCATAACTCACAAGCTCTTTTTTGTGTACAGTAAAGGTAAATTCAAGGAAAAGAAAATCTCACAAGATAATTTTTCTCATGTCTCGTGAGATCTTGTGCCATCCTTAATAAACAGTATTACATTTGTTATCAATAAAAACAATATTTGATTTGAACGTGTCGATCTAATTTGGGAACACACACAGATTCAGTTTATGAAATTTACAATCTAAATCATATATAGAGTCCTTTTAGACACCACCAGGCCTATTCATGCACCAGATCTTAGCCCACTCACAGCAAATGCATGTTTTAAGTGTATAAATATGTAATAGATTCATTTAAAAGCAGTACTTCTTTTTAACTTAATTCAGTGAAAAACAAAATTAGTCCACCACAATGAGTACTCTTCTCAGCACTCAGAGATGCCAAATTTTTCCATTGCAATAATGCTAAAAACTAGTGCAGAATCTGTTATACTAATGAATTATACTGCTTACTACTTTAATCTACTTCATATTACTTTAAAGGTCTACTGTTTGAATTGTTATACAGTGACTTTAAGGTCTCAACATTATGAGTCTGTGTGTTATGTAAAGAGGTCAGAGTCCAGGAAGCCTCCGCATTCCAAAAGCATCTGGCAAAGATGAGACCAGGTTAGGCATTGTATGGAAAATTGTCCAGTGAAAAACATGTTCTTATATGATCATTCCTGGTCAGGGTTTGGGACATCCTTACAGACGTGTTTAGTGTTTGTAAACAGTGATGACGTAGGCTCGGTTGGGCATTTTGGCAACAGAAGTACGGCAGAACTCAGCAGGTCAACCTCTGCGAAAGGATTATCGTCAAAAGATCGAGAATATTTCCTCAACAAGCGACTTTGACAAATGGTGTCCAACTGCCAGATCCTTGTGCGATCAGTGAATAAAACTTTAACACTTTAGTTTGCTGATAGAATACCGATTCTGACACACAACAACCAGACATTTTCTTCTGTCCGTGTTCAGTCTGAATGAATCAGAATGAATGGGGAACAATGCCAAAATGTATGCGCAGCTTTCTTTTTTTTATCACTTCCACCCTAAAAGGATCTATAGAAACTATAAATACAGGACAAATGTTTTGTTCCTGGTCTTTCTAAGAAGATCCAGACGCAGATCCAGCTACTACTATTCAGGATCTTAAACCACACTAGCATGCTAACCACATAATTTTCTCTTCTGGTTCTTGGCGAGGGTGGACGCTGTTCCTCTCCTCTCCTGTCCTTTATCTTTCCTGCTTTGTTTCTATGTCTCATCTTGTCTAATGTGTCTTATTCTTCGAGAGACTCTCTCTGCTCTTTTCTCCAAAACTAAATTAACTATGGATTTGATAAATTGGTCTTTTAACAAAATGGACACTTTAATAAGACAAGCAGGGTCGGGTGAACCTGCGTGTTCTTCAGACACAGAGGATCTATCTATTCAGAACCAGGATTATGGGACTTTGCACTTTGGAATTATGCTAGGACATGATTTTCCAAAAATTCCAATACTGAGGCAGCTTTTCAAACCCCCACTTGGCTGCCCAGAAACTGGAGTGAGGGGCAGAGCTTTGAGTACTCGAATTTTGTGACTATGGGCCAGGGTCTGTTGGACATGCTTGGACATGGTGGCTCTAAATCGCAATTTTTGGATAAAATCTGGATGAAACTTGGAGTTCTGCATAGAAAAGACCTTGAAGACCAACCGAATAGAGCAGTGTGATGGAAACTGGACGCAGCTAAAACCAAAAACAACCCAATTGTATCTTTTAAAACTCCCCAGCGGTGGACACGGCCATCTCACCCACCCTGAGAATGCAGCAGAGAGAGCCGGCCCCCCTTCCATACCCCTTGTAGCTTTGTACCCCCAGCCTGGTGGGCAGGTCTGTTCTGGATACTGCTACTGGACCATCTCCACCCCCCTGACTCCTCCTCCCGCTGGCAATGTCGTGTCATAATTTAATGTCGTGCCATAATGTTTATATGTGTTCCTTTTGTTGTCCTTCCTCTATTTTCTTTTTTTTTCTGTAGTAGTTAGTTATGGGTATTATTAGGGTAGGCGATATCTTGATATTTAAAATATATCAAGATATTTTTGAAACTCGATATGAATTCTGACATATCGATATATCACTATAATGCTTATGTTTACTTCTGATTTGCCGCTTCACTTGTTTGCCTTCTCTGTGCTGCTCTCATCCACGCTTAACCCCGCCTCCCTGCTTTTGTCCCCCTGAGCTCCTCCGAGGAGCCCGGAGCTCGGGCGCGGTCTAAACCAGGACTAAACCAGGGCTAGGACTAAACCAGGACTAAACCAGGGCTAGGACTAAACCAGGACTAAATGCAGAGCCTGGAGCCGCCACTACAGTGGTGGCAGGAACATGACGTTGCTTCTCCAGCACTGAGCGCTCTCGCAAAAACACCTCTGTGGGCCACTAGTCCTTCTGACAGGATTGTGGACAGTGGAAATAGAGTTATTTGTCAAAGCGCTGCACTTAAGCCTGAAACAGGAGAAAAAATGGTGTTTCTTGCTTAAAATATTAAAATGTAAAAGAGTTACACAAGCTTGTTTTTTGGCAACAGAGTTAATGCAAAGATGAGCTTCAGTTGAGTTAAGGCAATATGTATATTATTTCTTTTATTTTACAATTAGATTAATATTTATGCTGTCAGGGATTTTTTTTTACCTTAAATGCAGCAAAAGAAGCACTTTGTTCCTATATTGACTGTCTACCTAGAGTTCAGTTATTTTATTTTCTTCTTCCTCTTTGCACTTTAAGAAAGACTTTGTGGAATTTGGCACATTTGTTTTCGCAGTCGTCTTGGGGGGTTGTTTTTCCTGTAAAGATATCGATATATATTGTATATCGAGAAAGCAAAATATATTGAGATATATTTTTTGGTCCATAGCCCAGCCCTAGTTATTATAGTTAGTATAGAGAGTTATGAAATATAGTTTGTCACGGTAGTAATCTCATAGTTTCCTGTTTCAGTTAGTAGTAAATAAAGATAGTTATGTCACAGTTAGACTCACTTATTTAGTTTAGCTTTGTGGGATTGTCACAGATTGTAATCTCTAGACTCATCTGTTTAGTTTAGCTTTGTGGGAGGGGAAATGTGGGATTATTCTGTTTTTAATCACTGTAAAGCGCTTTGTGTTGCATTTTTGTATGAAAAGCGCTCTATAAATAAAGTTTGATTGATTGATCGATTGATACTTCTTACTTCTCAGATGGTAAAACACTTCATATCTAGAGCTGACTTATTTTTGACCTACAGAAAATGAAGGAAAAAAATCTTTAACCCTATTCCGTGGAACATTCTGATCTCCATGGCCCAACGGGCAGACCCTCCATTAGAAAAACTCCACAGTGCACTTTTAAAGCTCCGTATTAAGTATTTTCCCCTGTCAGTACATGAATACATTTAGTTGTGCGTTTGCGGTTGGAAATGGGAGTGCGCGTGGCCAATGTGGGACAATGTAGACATGTTTAATTGATGTGAATCTCGGCAGCCCCTCTCGGCGTATTGGCGTCAGCATTATTTATAATCACCGGTAACAACAGCGGATTCAGCTTATGGAGCACTTCTGGACCTGCCCCATAGGTAGAGTTCACCAAAGAATGTGATGATGTGTTTGAGACGGGGCCAAGCGGCTAAGATTTCTCTATCACTTCTATATTTTTCAGTATTATCCAAATCTATTCTGTGAGCAAATGCAAAGCAGCCTGGAAAATTCAAATCTGCAAGTCTGAAAAATCAAGAAATGACGTAAAATGGATTTAAACAGTGTATTTTCATTAGTCAGAGCAGTGCCCTTAGTTAGCATCACCCCTCCAGGGAACGTCGACGACATCAGCCACGAGGTATCATGATTTTAATGTATTCTTTTTAAGATTACGTCTCTCTAGGTCATGCGTAATATAGTAAAAGCTGCAAAATAAGGCTGTGAGATAGTCTTGTTTTGTTTTCCATAGCGTTTTCTCAGGTCATAACGGACGCAGAAGCTCCTGACGGGGTCTAAACAAAAAACGAAGAATAAACCAGCAATGTTTTGATTATTGGGTGTGGGTGCGTTCTACGGTAAGTGTACAAATACTTGGTTTTATAGCAGGTTTTACATTACACAAAACTGACTCTTCGTCCGATTTTGGCTGCGATTTCTTCTTCCCGAGTTTGTGGAGGTGTGACCTGACTTTGTGTTTCTGTGTGCAATTTTGAAGCCGCTGCTCCTCATGTGTGGTGTCAGTGTCAGATAATAACCACCAAACATGAGCAACATCACAGTAACAGTTGATAAAACAGAGCTTCAGGGGCAGAGGAGCGACGGACACAGACGCAACATACAAACTCAGGAAATAGTGAAAATAAAGACTTTATTACTCACCTAATGTAAAGTGGTACATTTAAAGTGCAGCTTCTGATCCACATTATCCAGAGAAATTGTGTGACCATTCTCCACAAATAATGACATCCAGTCCACAAAACTGCGCTATTAATCCAGTTTGAAGCGTTCTTTAAAAGTAAAAAGGCGCGATCAAGGTGAAGCTGCAGATTAGCAATTGAGACTCTACTTCCGGTGGACTTTATCTCAATTTTTTTACGCTTTAAAATTCCTGTATCTGAAGTATTGCACCACATTTCACAAATAATAATAACACAGTTTTGACTTGTATCTAAACTAGAAGTGCAGAGCTCTGATCTTTGAACACTTCAGAGTCTCAGAGCGAGTGGTTGGCGACCGGAAACAGCTGACGCCATCACGCTCACAGCTTTATATCCTGTGGTCTGCAGACAGATCCCGCTCAGTGTTTGTGATCGGAAATTTTAAGTCTCATAAGTTTCTCCTCGTGTCTGTGGTGTGCGCATTTTGTCGCACGTTTAAAAAGCATTGACTGAAGACTGAAAAATCCTGCCATGTGGAGCGGCCTTAATGAACTGTTTGCCATGTTATAATGTTGTTTCCTCCTCAAAAACAGACCTGGAGTAGTGTTTTGTTTCATTCACACATATTATTATTAGTCTGTTTACATCTCCAAAACTCAAAATGCTCTGTTCCACCTTGTGATGTCATGAAGCAGTAGTTTTCAATTTAACAGCTCCTTTTACGTTTAGTTCAGTAGAGATTGGCAAATCGAGGGCTGAAATCATCCAAATGATTCTGGTGAAGGTGTATGGAGTTTAAAAACCTAATGGAGCACTTCCTGTATTATCACATGACATCACAAGGTGGAACGGAGTGTCGTCTTTTTGAGAGAAGAACTTTAAATATGCAGGGTTTGTGTGTTAAACGTGTGTTAATGAAACAAAGCACAACTCCAGAAGATAGCGGAATATGGGCCCTTTAAATTTATCTGTCTCCATGGAGACAAGCCAAGTTACAAGTCAGATCTGTCATCCACACCCACAGCAAGCAAGGGAGCAGTTCTTTTTGTTCTTAGTTACTTTTTTTGCAATGAAAACACTTGTAATTGTTTAAAGCTGGTGGAACATTGCAGACAAAGCAATAACAGTAATAAAGTAGGGAGCTGATCCTCTGCCAGAAAAGTTTTCCAGTGCACCTTTAAAACAGTCACATTTGAATCACTTTCATTGTTTTATTCCAAATACAACACTTAAATCCAAAAGTTATAGTATCTTTCGAACAGGGATTATACATTAGAGGCTGCTTTGTTTGTATTTTTATCCCTCAAGAGAAGCTGCTGTTTACTCCAGATACTCATTAAGTGTCCGCTCTCTGCGGTGAGGTGGAGGTGACAGCCAAAGATCCCCAGATCAGCACCTGGACAGCGCTCAAACCACCCTGTGCTCTGCAGCTGTCCATGGTGCTGAACAACTACTATTTAAACTGTTCAGTCATAAGTAGCATTGTGTTGTTGTTTTGCTGTACTTTTAATTTCTGTGTGTTTGTTTGATAATAATGATAATGATGCATAATAATAATAATGTAATAATAATTTTATAATAATGTATTAATAATTTTATAATAATGTAATAATAATTTTAGCTAGTCCTTTACACAGGCCTGGTACTATCTAACAAATGCAAAGTTTTAAATTTTATTGATTAATTGATTAAAATTATGTTTCAGGGAGTGAGCTGTAAAAGAAAATGAAATAAGTAAATGAAATAAATGGATTTATTTAAGTAACTGTGACTGAAATGAATTGTACTTACCCTGTTTTGTTGTCTGCCTCAGGTGTAAAAGAGTCCCCGGGGAGCACCTTAAGAAGGTTCTGGGGCAGGAAACTATCTTGTCAGAAGGTGGGGTGCACAAAGATTTTAGCTCTTTTCTATTTAGTATTTTTACATTATGAAAGCACTGCTACATTAATAAAGAAATATATTTTTGTGCTCAGATTTGACTGAATATTTATCAGCCCTGTTGATATGTTCAACTTTTTAAACACTGGGATCTCTTACCTGTACTTACCTCTATTTTAGAATAAGCTCAACCAATTAAGGGAGGTGGCCCAGGTTGAGGTGCTGTGTGTCGTGTGTGTTTGCAGGTCTATGATGCTGGTTTTAACTTTTGTGTCTTTGGAAATATTTGTTTTTTCGATTTGTCTTGATGGTGGAATAAATGCATTTTGGGTCTGCTCTGAAAATCGGCTCAGCTCGACTCTGTTCCTCTAATAACTGCTAAAGCTGCAATCTGGGCAATTATGAAGACAAACAAGTATACAATTTATGAAAGATGTTGAGTAGTCGAAATAGCTGAAATAAGGTAAAAGACGATAGCTGTTTGCTTCAAATTGCAATACCTGTCAATGAAAGAAGTAAAACGTATATAAACATCCAGGATTACCTCTAGGAATACCTCCTGATGACACCAGAAAGTGAAGTAAGTATTTAAATAGCCTAAAAACGTCCTTTAACGTCTGCCAGAAGCCCGTGGTGCGGATGGATAAGCTGGCGAGGACGGCAGGATCTGTAGTAGAGGCTGACTCACTCGCTGTGGCTGACAAAAGGGCCCTGAGAAAAGGGCCCTGAACAAGCTCCTGTCCATCCTGGAGAACCTCCAGCGCCCCCATTATTATATTTCCTTGTTGATGCTGCCAAACTTTGAGTTTCCTTCAAGATTCAATAAAGTATCCATCAGTCTAAATGTAAGCAGCCTCTACTAGGAAAGGGCATGATTGGTCGACTAATTGATAATTGTTCAATGAGAATGTCATTGATCACATGCATTTTTAATCAACAAATCAAATGCAGGTTGCTGTGTGTAGTGTAAAGAGACAAGGCGGAGTCTGACAGAGCAGAACAGCTGCAGCCTCACAGTCTTCACCTCTTTGGAGATCAATATACCACTCTGCAATATACTGGAAGTAATTTTTCATGTTTGTTTTATGTCGCAGTAACCGGGATACTGTGGCATGTATACGCAATATCCCGGTTACTGTGACATAAAACAAACATGAAACATTACTTTTGTCTCCAATGCGATATACACACAGAACACTCACCATCCTCTGTCACAGAAAGAACTTATACAATTTTTTCAGCACTAATAGTTTACACACATGCACAGACTCACACACATATATATCTGATGTCAGTTTTCCATGCTTCCTGATGTTCCAAGGACTTTCCTGTAGTCTGATCCTAACTTTAACCTAAACCCTAACGCCCGGTTCATTTCTCTGATCTGGCCAAGATTTTCAAACTTCTATCAGGTTATTCATCTTGTTTTCAGGTTTATTATTTACTTACTGGTTTTGAGACCGTTTAATTCTAGTCTAGAGGGTGTTTTTTTAAAGATAACTTGTCAAATAAAATGACCTTGCTGCATGGACAGATCATTTCACTACTTTTAAGTCATTTTCTGATAGATGTGTTTATATCTTACATTTTGACCAGGCTTTTTTGCATGCTCGGGGGGGTTCAGGCTCTGGTCGGGAGTTCACACGATGGATGGATTAACATGTACAAGAAACCTTATTGGTAAACAACAGCGGCATTTCACACTTACATTCACTTTCTTGCGCCTTTGGATACTGTGGCTATCTACAGTCAGAACAAGTACATTTGCGAAGTACCAGGAGTGCGCACGGATATTTTATTCTGAAAATCTGTCAGTTCTGCGCGTCTTATTTCCTGTTTTGCCCATGTGATTTTGTCAACTTAACATCAGAGAAAACATGAAAACCAGAACTAATTCACTTGAAACCGTTTGCAGTGGCCCAAAGTTATTCCTCATTTACCTTAGGTATTCAAAGCAACCTCATTAGTTTAGTTTAGAAGCGCTTTTCGAAAGGTTCAGAGACCAGAGCGGAGTTTTGCCGGTAAGACGACAGTGGTATCGGACAATAAAACTCTTTCTAATTAGAAGCAGACGGTACCCAGCAGACTTATTTTGAGCTCCTTATGCAATATATCTGCACTGGGGTAAGATACCTGCATACCTCAGATACCTGCATTTTACTCAAATACATGGGAAGAATCAGATATTGGACCTTTAAAACGCTTTCACAATGAGTTTTATTTTATTAAAGTGAGAAAACATGACAGCTTAATACATATTTATTATGTCGTTTAAGAATTATTTTTCACTGACTGGAATTTCTTGCCAAGTCTGTGCAGTTTGAAACCTACATTGCCAAGTGCCAAAATGTATTTGTTCAATTTTTGGAAAGTTAAAGCAGTTTTCTGAATACCACTAAATGAAAAAGTAGCAGTACCCGGAAGACCTTTACTCGAAATGTGTGTTCTGAATAAGTATTTCTGGTACGTGTAGCCTTTTTAGCCTGAACGTTAATACCTGGAGTTGTGTTTTGTTTCATTCACGCATGTTTAACACACAAACTTGCATATTTAGTTCTTCTCGAGGAGGTAGCAATGTTCTAACATGACTTAAAGCTCACAAGAATCCGTTTTCTATAATAGTGTGAATGTTCTAAGAGAAACCAGCTGTGTATATATAGGCCAGATCAAACCATTCCACCGATCCACCATCCACCTTCCTTCCCCCTTCGCCTTTTGCATACAGTAGCATCTCTCTCATCTTGTCCTGGAAGTAGCTCAGTCCTCCCAGCGGTGCGTCCCCTTCTCTTGTCTGATCTCATAAAAACCATGGAGCAGGCTGATTACGTCCCGCCTTGTGCGAAAAGAAAAAAAAAAAAAAAACGTGCCAACCGGGGGGGGTATGCCACTTGCTTGTCTCTGAAGAAATATTTGGCAGCATTTTTAGCATGGAGATGAGCATGGTACAGGTTACAGGTTAGATCTGCAGAGAGGTGACCCCGCGAAGTGGACGATGGCGTTTAGTCGTGATGGTCATTAAAGCCCCTCTCTGCAGTGAGGTGGAGGTGACAGCTCAGATCCTCAGATCAGCACCTGGACAGAGCTCAACTCGCTGCGTGTACTCCCCTGTGCTCTGGAGCTGTCCGTGGTGCTGAATGACTATGACGTTCACTGTAAAGTCAGTGCTGGGCAGTAACTAGACTACAAAGTTACTGATGATTACTGTGATTACTGTAATTACTGTGAGTACTTTTTTTTTTTTTTTTTTTTTTTTACAAAAGCAGTGATGGAACAGAAATTTACAGTGACTTGGCCTAACTTTTAGTGACTTTTTCCCGACTAAAATTGTGTGTAACAGAACTGTGTGGTAAAACAGTAAAACAGATAAACATTAGCATGGAATGTCCTTTTCTGGAGTCAGACACAGATCAGCTGTGACCCAAAACAACACAAATGTTGGTCGCCTCTGCGTGACATCAGCCTCTACAACACAAGGTGTCATGGTTTTTAGTCTTTCGTCCCTGAGCTGTATGTTAATTTAACGTACAGTAATCAGTAATCAACTTTTTACTTTTCGAAATAAAGTTATCAGAGTAGTAATTAGAAGTAATTTTTGCAAAGTAATCTCACCAACCCTGATGAGAATTGTTCAGTCATAAGTAGCATTAGGTTGTTTTATCGTACTTTTAATTCCAGTGTGTTTGTGTGATAATAATGGGAAGTGCATATTAACAATGCAATGAAAAAAGTTTGGGAAATTATGCAAATTGCTTGTTTACACTCGTGGTCCCATCAAATTAACATATTATGCAAACAAGTATACTATTAAAAAAAGAGTTTGTAGGCAGTACCTGGAGGAGAAAGAACTTAATTTAGGCAAAAAGCAATAAAATTATAACACATGTCAATGAAAGTGACGTGAGAAGGGAAATTAAACTGCACAGACTTTAATGAGAAGGAGCAGCACTTCTTCAGTTACCTCCTGATGACATCACAAGGTGGAATCAAGCATTTAGACAGTAGAAACATACATGATGACTCAATACTAAACTAGTGAAAACATCTGTAACCGAATAGCCTAAAAGGATGACGTTTAAAGCCATACTGTGGAATATTCTAGGTTAATCAGGGTTAATCAGAAACAAACAGGTAGCGGACCACACGCCACACAAGTTCCGTAGTGCTCCTTTGGTAACACTTTATAATAAGGTGCCATAATAAACAGCAAACTAATCATTACCTAACCCTTCATTAATATTTGTTAAAATATCTATTTCGCCCAAGTTAATAGTCTCTTCATCATTAACTAAACATCAATTGTTTACATGAAATCAGTGTATTAATGTTTTAACAAATAGTAAATAATCTATTAACTAATATCCTATTAATATTTATTAATAGTTCACTGAATGTCTCTGGCACTGCTTATCTCAATATGAACCACTCCTCCTAGGATCCTTGTTGGTTAAGTTGGTTAAGTGTAAAGTGTAAACTATTTGCTATCGTTAATACATTTTATAAGTAAAGTAGTATTATTTGTAAATAGTTAATAATTACTGTTCTCTTCTTTTTCTTTGTCTTTTTCATGTATTTGCTAGTTCTACTCTGTCAGTGTTCAAAACAGGTCTCAGTTGATCAGAGTAGCTAATGTTTGTTCTAAAATAATTGGTCAACCAGTGAGACCTCTTCCTGCTGTGTGACCAACAGGCTGTGAGGGCGGCTCTCAAAATTCTGGGACCCCTCACATGTCTTACACTCCAGATTTGAATGGCTGCATCAGGACGCAGACTGTGCTGTGTTTGCTGTAGGACTCAGGAGGAAGGCTACCTTGTTCCTTCAGGTGTCCGGCTCCTGAATGCTAAGCCGTCCCTTCCTCATCTCTGCAACATCAAAGCACTTTACACATGCGCTCATATGTCTGAATGAATGTATGTGTGTGGCTTATTTATTATATGAAATTTTATATTGTTGTACTGTACACTGCAACTCTCTGTGCCTTTTAATTGCCCCTTGGAGATAAATAAAGTGATTACTGATTGATTGAACTTTATTATAAGGTGCCCTACACCGACACCTACATAATTCTAATATATTAATTACGCTTAACCAACTTAACCAACAAGGATCCTATGAGGAGAGGTTCATATTGAGCTAAGCAGTGCCAATAAGACATTTAGTTAACTATTAATACATATTAATACCATATTAGTTAATAGATTATTTTCTATTTGTTAAAACATTAATCAATTTCATGCAAACAACTGATGTTTAGTTAATGATGAAAAAACTATTAACTTGTGCAAAATAGACATTTTAGTAAGAATGAACAAATATTAATGAAGGGTTAAGTAATGATTAGTTTGCTGTTTATTATGGCACCTTATTCTAAAGTGTTACCGCACCTTTAATTGGCAAGGCATGGATAAGCCACGGTCGCGCAATGGGTAAGTGCGCAAATTATGGTCCTGTTTCAGTCTTGGCTCGGTTCTGGTTTAGTCCAGGTTTAGTTTCGCCCCGGTTTCGTCCCAAATTCGATTCGTGGGCTACTGAATGTTGGAGTGTGAACGCGCCCTCGCTCTCCACCTCTCCAGGAGCGAACCGTGCCGCGTTTAGCACCCAGAGGTGGCACATCCCCTCTCTCCCTCTCCCCGCGTCTCTCCCTCTCTCCACGCTCCGTCTCCTTCTTTTCGTGTCTCTTCGCGCTCAACTCTTCCATGGGAATGCGACCGCTGGCTACGCTCGCGTTTTGGAGACGACACCCAGACGCTGAACGCGAAATGGAGCGATACAAATAACCGCCGTAGCCTGTACCTTTCTGTGGAACGCTGAATTATTTTTTGGCATTTTTGGGGAGACGTTTTGTGCTCGGATATCGTGGCTACGCGAAGACACTGGGTGACTAATTCCAGCGTCAACGAACGGGAGATTTGGATGAAGTCAAACTGTCTTTCCATCTAAGGATACAAGACTTTTGAACTTACGTGAAAACTAGGAAAAATTGGCGTTGCTTTCGCTTTCGGGGATATATGAGCGTTATTGAGAGTTTTTTGCGTAATTGGAACGCTATTTTTGTTGTCTTCGGTGCTTTTTTTTTTTTTTCTATTTTTTTTTTTACATAAGCTGCATTGTTACGACATTTTGCGCGCTTTGTCGCCGGTATGCCTCTTCGCTAGACGGTCCACGGGCGGAGGATAGCGCTGCTCCATGGTTTACGCCGGGCAGCCGAGTTCCACGCAGCCAGAATCGGGCTCTTCGCCTCGCTGAATAACGGACACACCTTTTGAATGCCAGGCAAGGTAAGTTTGGCGACTGTTACTGGGAATTCGTTAACGTTTTTGGATATGTTGAGTGGAAATTTTGGTGCGTTGCCAGTGTGCGATTTTGTGGAAAAGCAATTTTGGCTGATGTTTCATTACGAAATAGTGTCTTGTCAGTGTTTGGAGTTAAAAAGCTGATTTTCCAATGCGTAAAACGTGCGTAAAAGGTGGTTTTTCTTGTTGTTTTGGATTGGCATTATAGAAGACAAATTTATATATATATATATTCTTCTGCATTCACGTGATGACATAACATTTAATGTACCCATTAATAAAAGCCTTTTGAAATTGTAACAAAAAAATAAATATTACGTAGCCTGTACAGTGACACGAGTTTTGCGTTCAAGGTACGGTAAAAATCGATGTATTTTATTTATTTATTTATTTATTAATGTATTAATGTATATATATATATATATATATATATATATATATATATATATATATATATATATATATATATATATATATATATATATATATATATATATATATGTGCGAAGTACGTAAACTGACAGTAAGTAATTATACGACGGAATTATTACGTTGTTTTATTATTATTATATTTATTTATTATTTATTTTATTTTTTTCTTTACTTTGCGTCAAAAACGGTCAGCAAACCGAGATTAATACAGTTATTTGGGTTACTTAATCAATTCCCAGAACGTAACGCAGGCACTCGTCTCGTTTAACCTTGTAGCCCGTTACGAGTCACGTATTAGTTGTATTAGCTTTGAAATCTTAACCCGACCAGTGAATTTGAATGGCCTATAGTTATTTTTTTTATGTATTTAGATGGGCCTATGTATTTCTACGTCCAGCCTTGACGGTGGAGAGAGCCAAGCCAATAATCTGATATTATAAGGTTTACGTAGCCAACACTACAGACCAAATGGTTTCAGTGGAGATCTTGGAAATGTTTTGTCTTAATGGAAAGAATGGGTATCACAAATTGCTTTATTGTCATTATTATTAACCCTATATTGGGAAGTACGTTTTAATAAAAGACTATGAGGGTTAAAGGTCTTATATTATGCAAAAAATTGAATTTTGTGAGCTTTAAGTCATGTTAGAATGTTGCTGCCTCATCGAAAACATAACTGGAGTTGTGTTTTGTTTCATTCACACATGTCCAAGTAAGCTTTTATGATTAGTTTGCCTACATCTCCAAAGCTCAAAATGCTCTGTTCCACCTTGTGATGTCACGAAGCGGTACTTTTCAAGTTAACAGCTACATTTTACCATTAGTTCAGTAGAAATGGGCAATTCCATGGCCGAAACGATCCATTAGAGGAGGTGTATGGAGTTTAAAAACACAATGGAGCACTTCCTGTATCACGGCATGACATCACAAGGTGGAACAGAGTGTTGTCTGTTTGAGAGACGAACTAAACCTAAATACACAGGGTTTGTGTGAATAAAACAAAACACAACTCCAGGTCTGTTTGTGATTAGGAAACATTATCACATAGCTCAGAAAACAGCGTAATATGAATATGGGCCCTTTAAAGATAAACTATGGAACTTTTCTGATGCTTGTCTCCATGGAGATGTCATCACACTGCCTGGAACATTCCACAGTACAACGTTATCAAACCAATCTTGCATTTTCATTGATCAAAAGCGTTTTTATTGCGAGCTACTTGAGATACATAGATTAACATTTCTGACAAAACTATCCTGTCGTCATGGAGACAACCTTCCACCCGAAAAGTGACATAGTGTACTTTTAATTTGGTGATTACAGGATCAGGCTATTGCCTAGTTGTTGCAGTTCTAAGTTTAGTTGACTATTTAGAGAAAGGAAACTGGTTTATGTAATACACTTTGGGATTTCAATATATAGTTTGTCATTCTTACTCTTGCTGGGAGATGGCGCCACTTAAAGCGTCCTGATTGAAAAGCCAGACACATGTACTTTTTACGACCCCAAATAGCTGTACTTCATAATGAACTGTGTGCGTACTTTTACTACTAGTGTCAGTGTTGTTACGATACAAAAATTTCAAACTTTAAGCCTAAGGAATAATCTCGATATGCAATACTGATTCCGATACCATGACGATAATAATAATATTTAAAAAAAAAACAAAAAAACGCTCTTTCTTTAGGCAGTAGAATGGAATTTCCAACATCAAGTTACAGGTCAGATCTGTGGAGAGGCAGTCAGAATGCATGTTTTTCAAAGCATTCTTTTAGCAATCGGAACACCAGTATTGCATATATGCAAGTTGTGTCGTGAAGTGTAATGCCGTATTGTGGGACATTTTAAATAGCGGTAACGTCTCCATGGAAACGAGGAGTTAGCTGAACCTCCCACCAGAAAAGTTACTGAAGCAGTGAGGTTAGTGAAGTTACTAAAGTTACTGAAAAACGTCCAGTTTCTTGAGTTTCGGTCGCTATGTTACGTAATCAAACAAAATCCATTGACATAATACGAAATTCCGAAATTTGACGCTAGATTAGGCTTAAAATAGGTTAACCTGAAGGAAATCTAAAAGGAAATCTCCATGTTCAGTGTTATTAAATCTTAGTACTTTCTAGTAGTTTTCTAGTACTCTCATATTTGTGTACTTCCTCAGTGGTCCATGGGCGTATACTAGTCTGAATTTTACTTTTTTTAGTATCAATACTGGCTCAAATGAGTATCGACTGTAGTTTTAGTGTCTGGTTTTCAAAGTCATGTTTCATTTCTTCTTCCTCACCCTCATTAGCCCGTTATATTTCTTTGTATGTGAGAACTGCTGGTGTGGTTCTGTTTTCATTAAGCACACACAGCCCTGCAAATGAGAGACTAGAACCGTTACACAACAGACATGATCAAAAAGTATTGTTCTAGATAATTATAGCTTTACTTTGAATAACTGAGAACCAGCAAACTCCAGGATCTACTGTATATGTAATAAGACTGTCAAAAGTATCAAGAATCAGATACTAATCGATAATAAAGATAGATACTCGTTTGAGCAGGTATCGGTACTAACAAAGTCACATTCATGGGACAGAATTGAATCTTTCCTGAAGAGCTTTAGAATGATCTTGAGCTGTATCAGGACAAGTATAAGTAGTCACATGAACTAGTATACGCCCATGGAGCCCTATGGAACACTGAGGAAGTACACACATATGAGACTACACGGAAATATAAAAGGAAGAAAGGAGTACGATTTAATAATACTGAACACAGAGACTTTGGAGATGGAGCATCAGATTGACAGGTGGATTGGTGCAGCGTTGGCAGTGATGCGGTCGCTGTATTGGACCGTTGTGGTGAAGAGGGAGCTGAGCTGAAAGGCAAAACTCTCGATTTACCTCAGTCTACGTTTCTCCCTTCACCTATGGTCATGAGCTCTGGGGAATGACCGAAAGGATGAGATTGCAGATACAAGTGGCTAAAATGAGTTTCCTCCGCACAGTGGCTGGGCGCTCCCTTAGAGACAGGGTAAGGAGCTCAGTCACATGAAAGGAGCTCAGAGTAGAGCTGCTGCTCTTCCACATCGAGAGGAGCAGTTGAAGTGGCTCGAGCATCTGTTCAGGATGCCACCTGGACGCCTCCCTCAGGAGGTGTTCTGGGCATGTCCCACCCATGGGCTCTGGGGAAGACCCAGGACATGCTGGAGGGACTATGTCTCTGGGCTGGTCTGGGAATGCCTCGTGAGCTGGAGGAAGTCTGGACCTCCCTGCTCAGAATGCTGCCCCACATCAGCCCTGGACAAAGCAAAAGAAAATGGATGGATGGAAGGATGGAAGGAGAATTCCTTGTGGATATTTGACCTTGAGCAGACTCTTCAGGTCAGCTTTAACCTAATCAAGTGTCAAATTTCAGAATTTCTTGTGATTTCAGTGGATTTTATTTGCTAATGTAAGGTTGCGACTGAAACTCAAGTTGGACATTTTTTCAATGACATGTTAGATATCCAAAAGTGCACTGCGTAACTTTTCTGGTGGGAGGTTCTGCTTGTTGCCATGGAGATGCTATTGCTATGCCTCAAAAGTCCCAAAGTACTGTATTACGCTTACATCTTGTGTTCACTCAATACTGGTGTTTCGATTCTTATACGATGCCTTGAAAAACATGCATTTTTTTACTCATAATTTATACTGTGAGCAGGGTCGCCTCTCTGCAGATCTGACCTGTAACTCGGTCTGGTTGTGTCGCCTGCTCATCTCCAGGGAGATAGAGCTGCTTAATGCCAGACATCTCATCATTAGTAGTCAGTCTTTGCACTAACGGGGATCCTTAAATAAACAAATGAGCAAATCTCCATGGAGACAAGCAGGTGACATAATGCATCTTTAAAGGGCACATATTATGCTGCTTTTTGATGGATGTTAAATGTTGTTTCCTCATCACAAACAGACCTGGAGTTGTGTTTTGTTTCATTCACACATGTTTAACACACAAACCCTGCATATAAAAGCTCGCAAGAGTCAATTTTGCGCAACATAGGCCCTTAAAATAAGAAAGGCTGTACTAATTCAACTTTTTAGCTCACATTTGCAGTAGGTTAATGTTTTCTCAGCAAAATCAAGTTCTACTATTTTAGTAGAATCAAACCTTATCTTTCGTCTATCACCTCGTGCACTATTTCTCACATTTTTCACATCTAAATAACAAAAAAAAAAAAAAGCATTTCTGAGTACTACCAGATCCAAACTAAGTCTTTAATCGTATTATTCCAGGTTAAAAGTTGGGCTAAACCAAGTGTGAAATCGAGCTACACCCTCGGTGCAGTAATTCTAACTGAGAAATTATGCAATGGAAGACAAAAAATTGGGGAAAAAAGTCCAGATTAATCAGAATTGAACTGAAATCGCAAAGGCTGCAATTTTTGAAGTACTTCTAAACTAAAGATGCACTATGTAACTTTTTGGTTGTGGGTCTGTCACCATGTTGTTTCTATGGATATGTCATTTCTCTGCCTGGAATGTTCCACAGTATGACATTAAGTAACTCTACCTTACATTTATTCAATTACAGGTGGTTTTAGAGCTCCAAAATACCAAGAAAAACAGGGATTCTGACTCCACAGATCTGACCTGTAGCTTGGTCTGGTTTGGTCTCCATGAAGATAGAAAGGTTTAATGCCATACTGTGAAACATTCCAGATAAAGCAATAACATATCCATGGAGAAAAGCATTTGATGTTTCATGTCAGTAGAGGGCGCCAGACTCCTCAACCCAGTGTTGTTGGTGAAAAGTCTGTTAATATTTTTAGCTATAAAACGTCAAATTAGAGATGTCCCGATCAAGCTTTTTTGGCTTCCGATCTGATTT
The DNA here is from genome assembly GCA_034769755.1 of Odontamblyopus lacepedii. Lineage (NCBI taxonomy): Eukaryota > Metazoa > Chordata > Actinopteri > Gobiiformes > Gobiidae > Odontamblyopus > Odontamblyopus lacepedii. The sequence continues at coordinate 21,977,463 of CM068351.1, read as the reverse complement.
TTTTAAGGAGTGCTCTTTCCAATAGGGTTCCGATACTCATCCAATACCTTTTTTTAATTTAAACCTAAAGAATCGAAGGAACCATACACAGATAGAAAGGATTGCTTTAGTGTTTTATTACACTTTCAAAACCTCAAACAGCATTGTTTAACTTTTGTAACAAACCAACTCTCTGAGGCAGGTCATAATAAAGAAACGCTTTGCCGTCTTGTGCTTGTAAATCTCAAACTCGTCCGGATGATTCTTTTGTAAGTGACAAATCAAATTGGTAGTGTTAATGTTAAAGCTCTGTTGGTTCCTCCACGAGAAACTGTTTGTTTGCAGGAATTACATGTCGCTGTTTGACTTTCGAAAAGTCCCACACAACGGACATGGCGACATTTTGATTTACAGCTGTCGTAAAGTGTCTCAATGCCGTAAAAACATGAAACTGGATCAGTCCAATCACGTGACTGAATCAAATACTGTTCGATACTCATAAAAGAGCTGGATTGGGAGCCGATACCGATACTGAATATTGGATCGGGACATCCCTAATTCAAATGTGTCCTAAGACCAGCAGAGGGCGCATTGACTTAAACTGCCGGTGGATTGAGGAGAGAAGCAGTTATAATCAGGCTAAAAAAAGTAGCTGATATAAAAACATTACTGGTGAAGGTGAATAGGCTTTAAAAACACAGAGAAGCGCTTTTGGATTACCACCTGATAATGTCATGAAGTGGGAGTGAGCATTTTTAGCTCTGGAAGGGGAGACAAACTATGAAGAGACCTTAAAGGATTTTTAATGAAGAAACAACATTAAAACATAACTAAGCCTAAATTAAGTTCTTTAACGGTGCACTATGGAACTTTTCTGGTTGAAGGTCTGTCAAAGTGTGGTCGTCATGGAGATGTTATCGCTTTAATTGAAATGTTCCGCAGTATTTATCTAATCCGTCTTGTGTTTATTCAGCGTGTTTTCTATTGTTGGAAAATTCCACAATATATAGCGTTGCAACTGCAGTGTTTTATCGCTCAAACATCCCATAATAACACGCATGCAAGTGGGCTCGCCTCTCCCCGGATCTGACCTGTAACTTACTTGACTCAGCGCCACCTGCTTGTCTCCGCGTTTATAGATTTAATGCCGTACTCTGCAACATTTCCTTCAGGGAGACAAGGAGGTGACGGACCATCTGCCCAACATCTCTGCTTGTCTCCACGGAGATGTTGGTCACAAAATGGCATTAAACTAATCTCCACGGAGACAAGCAAGTAATGCCAGCAGGTCAACTTACTAGTCAGACCTGCAGAGAGGCGAGCCAACTCACGGTGCATGTTTTTGCGGAATGTTTTGGGAAAAATATCAGATTTGCGGGTTATGTTTTAATTCAAAGTTCACATTTTTGACACGTCCAGACAAAAAGACTCTGACCTGACAAACTAATACAAGAACATGTTTGTGCAAATCTTTTTTTCATTTTCACTTTTTTCAATGAGACTGGAGATTTTTGTGGACGAAATTACTTTTTAGTGATCCTTCAGAAAATGGTGCCTTTGTGCCTAGTTTTTAACAAAAACCTACCTGGAGTTGTGTTTTGTTTCATTCACACGTTTGTTTAATCCTGCATTATTAGAGATAGCGATAGTTTACAAGTTAACAGCTCCTTTTACCTTTAGTTTAGTAATAGTTTTGGTTTAATAAAGCACATTTAAAGAAAATATCAGAGATTGTACATCATTATATTTAGCCACAATTTATTCATTGTAATTTTTGGATATTTTGTTGTACATGTTTATGATGTAATATACTGTGGAACAGGACTGTGTTTTGTATGAACTTTTATTGTTATGATAGAACATTTTATTGTAAATTACATGCTAACTTGTTCCCAGGAAGAATAGTCTTTTCTAATGGGGATCCAATCAATCAATCAATCAATCAATCATTCAGTAGAAATGGGTAATTCCAGACCAGAAATGATCCAAATGAAGGTGTACGGAGTTTAAAAACACAGTGAAGCACTTCTTGTTTTACCACATGACATCACAAGGTGGAACAGGGTGTTTTCTGGGTGAAGAACTCAGCCTAAATATGCAGGATTTGTCTGTTAAACATGTGTAAATGAAACAAAACACAACTCCAGGTCTGATTGTGAAGTAACTAATAAGATTAAAGAAATAGTGTCATATGGACCCTTTAATTCATTCATCAAAAATCTGCAGCTATATCCATGGAAAATGTTGACTGTTGTGATGATGTTTATGGTGATCACAGTTTTAATGTGGAAATCACTTGTCACAAACTTGTTTATTTGACTTTAAGTTGCTTTAGGTTAATATTTATTTATTTAAAATGTGCAAATGAGAACATAATGATCCTATAACAGACACAAGCACAATATGTCTTCTTTAAACGTGCACTATGTAACTTTTCGGTTGGGGGTCCATCACCTGCTTGTTTCTATGGATATGTCATTGCTCTGCTTAGAATTTTCCACAGTGTGACATTAAACAGCTCTACCTTACAGTTATTCAGTTACAGGTGGTTTTATAGCTCAAAAATACCTAGAGAAACAACATTCTGACTGTGAGCGGGGTCGCCTCTCCACAGATCTGACCTGATCTGATCTGAACATTTCCTCATCACAAACAGACCTGGAGTTTTGTTACATTTTAACAAGTTCTTACGAGTTCTTCTCTCAAACTGAAACCTGAAAACTAGAGAAAGTGGCTCCACTGTGTTTTTAAACTCCATAACCTTTTACTAGAATCATTTCAGCACTGGAATTGCAAATCTCTACAGAACAAAAAAGATACCTGGTAACTTCAAATCTACCACGTCATGACTAGATCTGTATCAATAACCGAAATATTATGATAGTGTATCGTCAACGGTCTTACAATAATATCGTGGACCATCACAATATATCGAATCCCAAGTGTCTTTGCTTAAATGAATAGTTATGATGCAGAAATAGCTAAAAAAAAACAGAGGGAACTACATAGACCATGATCCTTTGCTCTGTTTCAATGCAGACGATATGGAGAAATAACTGTTCTGAGCACTTTGAAATCTTCATTCTTTAGATTAACTCTTGTGAAGGCATTTTTAGAGGAAAAAGGAGCAGATTTACAGTTTTATATTGCAATAAATATGGTATGGTGAGATGTATATGGTGAAAATATCGTACAGAGAGATTTGGATATCGTTCCATCCCTAATGACAATAACTGTTGTACCAAATGACTGGTCAAAGCATTTTAGAATGTCAGTCTTGTTATTATTATGCAACTGTAACTGCAACTTTCTTTATAACGCACTTTAAAAACAAGGTTAGAAACAGGCTGACCAAAGAGCTACAGAACATAGTTGAATAAAGACAATAAGAACAAAAAAACAACATGAATAGAACAGAATCTTATGTATAATATCCTAATATCATGAGACTTGGATATTGTTACACCCTAGGTCATGACATCACAAGGTGGAACAGAGCATTTTGAGCTTTGGAGACTCATAATGCATGAAATGAATGAAACAAAACACGACTCCAGGTATGTTTTCGATGAGGTAACAACATTCTAACGTGACTAAAACCTCCCAAAGAGTCAATTTGGCGTCATATCAAACCTTTAACATAACCTGACAATAAAATGGCCAACTTTCTGGAACAATCCTGACCAATTTCCGCCTCTGGGTCGGGACCGAAGGCGATTTTTGTCCTACCTGTACAAACCTGAACCCTGCGCCAGCCTGTCTGAGCGCGGCATTGTACCTCGCCGTAGGAGGTGAGCGAGGGCATTTCACACCTTTTGTAACTCTGGTGCACACTGACCTCAAACTCGCAGGGGGTGGCATAAATAAAAACATGAAAATAGCATCATAAATTCAGATAAAGGTAGACGGGAGGATGAAAAGACGGGAGGGAGAGAGGATGAGAAGGATGGATGGATGGATGGATGGAGAAATGCGGCGTTACCGGGTTAGCTAAAAGGATTGGTTTATGCCTGACAACAGCGCAGTGAAAGCAGCCCCATACTGTGTGCTGAGAGGCTCCCGCGAAGGCCAGGCAGCGGAGAAAGAGAGTAGAAAAGGAGAGGAGGAGAGGGGGAAAGTAACGTCAATATTCAAGCCAAAGATAGACAAACTAGCGGGAAGAGCGGCGCGAGAGATAGAAAGGAGAAAGCATTGTAGACACGGTTACGTCGCGATGTGATAAAGCAAACCTGCTCTCCGGAATGGACTTTTTAGACGTAGCAGCGTTATAGTTGTTCTTTATCGACGTTTACTCATCTGAAGTTGTATCTGGAGTGATTTGTGTACGCTTGAGTCATCTTTAATCGCTTATTTCCGAGACGCCATACTACGGGTTAACCCCTGTGAACTCACGCCTACTCTTCAGTACTTACTTTGTTTTCCCAGTTGATTTGCGGTGATACACGGTTCCATGCTGCTCTTTAGACTTTGACGTCTAATTGTAGCGGCATAAACCTTATTTTTAAGCACCCTGCTATTCTGACTTTTTTTTTTCATTGCCAGATTAGCTTCAGCACTTTAGTATTTTTCAAACTTTTCGCTTTTCTGACAATAATAATAATATAATATTATATATATATATATATATATATATATATATATATATATATATATATATATATATATATATATATATATATATATATATATATAATATTAATGTGAGAGCCTATTATACTTTATAAGATGCTTGGGCCGGTGCAAAACTTGGATACCACCATGATTGGTTTAATATAAAGTAAAATAAGTTAAATACTAAATACTGAAGAATACAATACGGAACACAATCAATCAATTAAATACTGTCCCACTTTAACTGTTTATTTTAATCATACTTAATTTGTTTGTGTTGTTGTAAGGCGACCTTGGGTGTCCAGAAAGACATCTAATAAATATCAGAATCAGAAAGGTTTTATTGCCATATGAGCGAACAGGTTCACAACATCAGGAAATTGCTGCGGTACTTGGAGTGGAATGCAGACAAACACTGAACATGCAACAAATAAAATAGAATAAAATAAAGTAGAAAACAATAGACTATAGTATAACACAAAAATTTACAAATGTATAAGAATAGAGTAGAGAGAAGAGAGTATAACAGTGCAGGTAATGATCAGTGCAAAACAGACAGGTGCAAAAAATACAGCACAGGATTTACAGCGATACACGGTTACACGCTGCTATTCTGACATGTCGCTATTTACACATTGACATCTAATTGTTGGAGTAGCGGCACTTTACTATTTTTCAAACATTCCACTTTTCCGATATGAATAATATTAATGTGAGAGCTCCCATATATCATAAGATCCTTGGGCCGGTGCAAAACTTAGATACCACCATGATTGGTTTAATGTGATAGTAAAGCACGAGGACACAACAAGGATACAAGGATGTTTATGTATCTAAGTATAAGATGTAGTGAAATTTCAGTTGGTCTTGATAGTTGTTGAGATTAAGAACATCGAAGAACTCTCTCTCAAAAAAAGGAAGTCGCCTAAAAGGAAGTCGCCTAAGCATTGAGCACCTGGAGATTTTAAAGTTGCTGTCGTACTAGAGTGAGAACATGTGCAGCTTATTTGTTTTAAGGAGGAGATTGAGAAGGAGAAAGACAAGGTTTTTGCCCGTGGCGTTTTGTTGTGCAGTGGCAGCAACGTCCACAGAAAGGAACGGTAGGTCGGATGAATGCGACGTGGCTGTTCAGACTGAAGTCGCAGGTCAAAAGATCGGATCTGTATCTGTTTTAGGTGCACATATCCAAGTGGCCTGCGTCGCATTTAAAAAAATCGGATCTGTGTCGTTCAGACGGTCATTAAAAGATCAGATTCAGGTCGCATAGGGGTGAAAAGATCGGATGTTGGACACTTCAGGCTGCAGTTTGAACGCAACTTTTATACAGGCATGTCGTAATGAAGGGGTGTCGGAGTAAGCGGCGGACCTCGTGATACACTTAGGATTCGTCAGTGTTGTGTAGTCATTTCGGCACAAATAATAAAAAATTAAAACTGCTCCACTGCTTGCGATTGTTACAGATATCCATTGGAGGTGCCTACAACTTTATGACTCTTTGTTGTGATGACATTTACGGCGACGTCAGCTCCCATTGGCCATCGTAGTTTTCTAACGCGGAAGTCAGCACATTTGTCTCTTTTATTAAGTCGTTTTAGATGAATATTGTGATTTAAAATGTTCAAATTTTACTGTAATGATCCACGGCTGTCGTAGACACAAGCACAATATGTCTTCTTTAATGCATTCGTCTTATATAGGGGACAGCGAGTAGAGAAGAAGAGGGCTGGTCTCGACATGTTAACAGAAGCGTGCAGTTTTAATTTGAAATGCATTGAACGAATCCGACAACGATTTAATGAGCACATACTATTCAAATTGGACTTTTAACCAGGTTAGAATATTATTTTCTCATTAAGCACATATCTCAAGTTGTATTTTGCTTCCTTCACATTGGTTTCAGTAATACTCTGTGGAAAATGCTTTGCTTCTGAGCCTTAGACAACATTCAGAATATTCAAGGCCAGACCAGATCTCATTTTTGAAAAGATAGTATAGTATAAAATTGTATTGTGCAACTTTTTATATACAATAGATTGCACTTAATTTCAAATAGTAAACACTCGCACTGTCAATTTTAACCATTTTAAACAAATATTCTCTCTGGGATGAGTTTGTATTCTCACACTTCTGTCATATAAGAAAATCTAGTCTTTTGAACAGCTCTTTGAAATTAAGCGATCCAAAATATTCGAATCCCAAGAAATTACGTTTTTTCTGGGATTGGGATAATAGGGTCACCTTGTCCATAAATTATCACATTTCTGCCATCATATCACGTTTGTTACTGCTGTGAGTTGCAATAACTTGTCCGGACATGTTTCTCATTATTTAGTTGGATGATTTTCGTCATGGTAAGAGATTTTAAAGTCTAAATCCTGGAATTTCAAAGCGAAGATACTTAAGAACATGTTTGAAGACCAATGACAATGGAAAAAACTATTCATACTGGGCGACAGTTGCTCAGTTGGTAGAGCATTTGTCCACTGATCAGAAGGTTGGCGGTTCGAATCCCACTCCGTATACATCATTGGTTGATCTGTTGTGTCCTTTGGGCAAGACACTGGTGTATGAGCATGTGTGTGAATGGTTTCTTGTTGTAAAGTGCTTTGAGTGCCTTGAAAATGGAAAGGCGCGATATAAGAATGTGACCATTTACTCTGTACAGATTCTACCTATGAAAGTACAATCCTGGGAAAATGCTAATCTATTATAATCAAATATATTTTCTGAGGCTCAGAAGCAAAAGACTTTCTACAAACTATTACTGAAGCCAGTGTGAGCAAAATACTTATAATTTTGCATATGTTTTTTCAAGTCCCTATGGAAGGCTGTTTAACTAAAACATAGCTAAGATCATTTCATTTTAGAGATTTAGATTTCACTAAAAATGAGGACACCTTTTCTGAATTTGGTCATTTTTTACATTTATAAAACAATGAGTACTTCACACATCAATTGCTTGAAGTGAGTATGTTGGAGGAGAAGGAGCACCCCCAGAATGTAAAGAAAAAATCCCGCACACCGCCTACCTCCGTGAAGTTGGTCCCCATCAAACTGAAACCTACACAAAAACTATGTCAATTGTTTGTGCTGCAAAAAGTTTTGTTTGTGCTGCTTTAGTTTTGGAGAAATTAACAATTCTTTTATAGGTCAAATTGGGGTAAGCCAGTCCCCAGGAAGCTTCAAAATGTTCTAAAACAGTCCAAAATGGAGTCAATCGTTTGTGCTTTGTTTATGCTGTTTTGTGCCGTTCTGGTTCTTAAGATATTTGCAGTTTTATTTTCGGCCGATGACGTCATCCAACCCCTCAAAATGTGAAACAGCCTCAAAACAGGCAGAAAATTATAGAAAATATCTGTATTTCATTTGTGCTGTAACAATTTTCATTTGTGCAAGTTTATTTCTAAAATTATCATTATCAACAATTATCATTATTATTTCTGCGGTAATTATAGGACGTCATTTCCGCTCGGTTGATGCCGGTGACTTTAGCAAAACTTTGCAAAACTAGTGAAGATAAATGATCTCAGGCTGCGGAAAAGTATGTCTCAGTCTTTAGTAATTTGCTTTTGATTCATATTTTATATAATAATACAGACTTTTCCGCAGCCTGAAATTGTTTATCGCCACTAGTTTTGTTCAACTCTTAAATAGTAATATACATCATGAAAAAATATACTAATAATCATAGTAGACAAGTCACATAATCACCTTATGTTTACAGAAAAATGCTTAAATTAAAGACCCTTAGGAGCTCATTTTTTACGTTTAAAATTTGACTTCCTGAAGGGGGCAGGCGATAAAGGGTACAGTTTACCGATGGCCCAGTGAAAGTAGGGGCCCCTCACATAGTCTTCTAATAGGTATTTTTCATTAGACAACATGTATTGTGGGCCTACTAAGGTGAGTTGTACCTCGGGCTCAAAATTTGATGCTGATACGTAAAGGTTTTATCCCACCAAATGAAGTCAAAATGAAAAAATCGGAATAATCAGTCATACGTTCGTACTTGTTTTTTGACTACAACAACCCCATACACACATTTCTGTAACAAAACATCTGATTTTGTATTTAATCGCTCTGTAAACCACAAAATGAGTGCACGCAGTCACACCGACACTGCAATTTTCGTCTTTCTGAAACCCGGCCTTCATGAGCAAAAGAGACTCACGAGTGATCCACAGCGTTTAGCAGGAGGGAGTAAAAACAAGTCCAATGCGTGATGACTCATTGTATCATGTCCTCTGTGTGAGTGTGATTTAGAGACCCAAGGGTGCTGCTGTAGCTGTGCGTGTCACCCGGTGTCACGGGGGACTAAAGACATAGCAGTACTCGTTACCAACACAAGTAAGACTAAGACAAAGAGAAGGACAGATGACGGTGACATGTCTTAAGGCACGTTTAGGTCAACCAGGGAAGATTTCTTAAAGATACATTATGCAACTTTCCTCTTGGGTGTACTCCATATTATGAAGTCAGTAATTGTGGTTTGGATACTGAAAATTTCTTGGCTCGGATATTGACTTCCAAATATTGATGTTATGAGACTATTTACTGGTCGTAGATGGCCCAGAGAGACTCATAATTAGGGCTCTTGGAAACATATCGGCTGTCGTCTTAAATCTTGTCGATATGGGCCGATATTCCACGTGGACATGCTTTACCTTGTTATAAATATTAGTCTCTCTATATTCTGCCCATTTAATCCAATTTACAGACAGATAAATGTCCTAATATGTGGTGCCACATCATTATTTATCTGCAGAGTTATTTGTCTGTGTCTGTAACGTCGTCCTGCCCCTGAACGCACCCCCACGTGCTTTTGTTTACATACGCAGCCACAGATCCATGTGCGCAACACTGATTATATTCTTTTTACAGGTGATAAATTATATTCTGGATTAAAAGCACAGTTCTTAGTGCAGACATGTGATCTGAGAGGAGCCTGTGTGAGGCTGAGTGTTGGAAATCTGTCGGTTTTGATGCTCGTTTTGGTGCTTCCTCATTGGTTAGCGATTAGCTGCTGTAGCTTGCACACATAAACAGGCTGTTTTCTCTGTCACTGTAAAGTGACTATAGTGGCCGTATATATGTTACTGGACACACATTGATATGTAAATGAGCTGTGAATAGAAGTGTACATTATTGGCATTTAACTTATCATTAATTACAGCAGCGCACATTTACCGCATTTACCGCTAAAAGCTAATAGCAGTAGTTTACTTACAGCACTTTATTTACATGCTAGAACAGGGGTCGGCAACCCTCTTTCATCCCTCTGTTGTGGCTCCCTGTGACTTTGGAAAATAAATAATGAGTATTTAATCACGTTGTATTTTTATTTTAGTTAGTTTGTTTTTAATTGCAATTCTAATTTTGTAGATAATGGTAATCTTGTAACATTCAAATAAAACGGGCGGAATTGTAAGAGTGAAGCGGAATTTATACATTTATTTAATTTTGCACAAAAATCGACCTGAATTCTTTAAAATATTTGAAAAAACGCCACTTAAATCTGATAATCGATGTGTAGCAGATGTCTTTTTCTTGTTTTGGCAGGCTATAGGCCTATGTATGGGTATGCTGCGTGCACACCGCATCTCCTCCCGTACGCTGTGCACACCGCATCTCAAATGATGGACAAATCCAAGAAAAAAAAAGTTTCTGAAGAAAACAGAACCTTTAATGTTCCGTGATTCATTCACACTCCAGTACACATGATAAAATGATGACGAAACAGAAGCAGACACATTTTTGGTTCGCTGCAGGTGGATAATTTAATCTTGGATTTTTATTTTCTACAAGCAGGTTTCAAATAGACATTTATTAATAATGTGTTTAATGCAGCTTTGCGCACATTTGTTTCCATTTTAGAGAAACGAAACTTAAACCGCATGGCTCATTTGCATCAACTGTGCTGAAAACACAGCTCGATGCTGATGCTTCAGCTTCTGTCGGACTAAAGGACATGACTTTAGTCTGTGGAATATTTGTGTTGTATTTTCATTGATTTCATAAATGCAACACACTATAGTCTTTTATACAGAGCAGACAGGTAAAAATAATAATAAAATCATATGCAGTGTTCTCATTTTAGGGTTTTGTGGCTCCCAGGTGTTTTCTTTTCTGTGGAGATGCTCCAAATGGCTCTTTGAGTATTAAAGGTTGCCGACCCCTGGGCTAGAATATCATACAAAAATGCCATTAGGCCGACCGACTGTCTTTAAATATGATGTAAAGAGGCAGAATAACAATAAATGTCGCCTAAATAAACCCAATTGAAAATCCAATAGAGCCAAACCTAAGTTTTAGCAACATTTGAAGATTTATAGTGAATTTTTACATCATAAATATATTTGTGATTATATCGGATATCGCAGCTCCAACTCCCATTTTATCAGTATCATATCCGCCGCAACAAAATCCATATCGGTCAGTTGAATTTTTATTTATACTTGCATTTAATTTGGATTTTAGAATTAGTTTAAAATGTTTTAGTTTTTAGTCTCTGCTTTGGTATCGACTGATTTCGGATTTTGGCAGATACTTAAAGCTGTCGTATTGGAATTGGTATTGGTACTGAAAAGGCTGCGTCTCCTGCTTATTTAGACTGAATTCTTCTCTCAAACAGAAAACACTGTAACCTTTGGTAATACAGGAAGTGCTCTGCTGTGTCTTTAAACTTTATACACCTTCACTAGAATCATTTGGATGATTTCAGCTCTGGCATTGCCCATATCTTCTGAACTAAAGGTAAAAAGTAGCTGTTAACTTGAAAACTACCACTTTATGACATCACAAGGTGGAACAGACCATTTTAAGATTTGGAGATTTAGACAGACTAATAGCCTGTCCCAGCAGATTTATCCCAAACTATTGATTTGTCCCAGTTTTATACAAGAAATGTCCCTGGTGTTCCTATTTCTGACCAATTTAATCCCAGCCAACAGTAAAAAGAAGCATAACTTGTCATTTGTTTCAGTAAAATACAGAAAAGCTGTTTAAAAATAACCAAAACACAGAGACAATGTGGCTATACTGACTCACCAAGCGCATAACAATTTTTCTTACATATTAGTTTCACAGTTATCATTACCAACCACCCCAAACCAAGAGTGTTTCAATTCTGGTCACCTTATATGTGTTTATTTTGCATAAAAACAGCTAATCCTGTAATTTAGATGTGTACATATGCTCTGAAATGTAATTCTTGTATTAGTTTGTCAGTTCGTAACAAACCAAACCAAACCTAACGTGTTCAGCCTCTATCATGACTTATTCTGACCTCAAGAGCTGCTCATACAAAATATCTGTACTGTGTTTTTTACTCAAATACATGCAAAAAATCAGGTACAGACCATTTAATTTAACTGAAAAATTACCACACGTAGTAATATCTTCAGCATTGTCCTCTCCATGATTCACATTAGCATTGCAAAATCTTCTGAGTCATGTTTACGTCTGCGGTTTTCTTCTGAGAGCTGTGACAGAGCAGACGAGCAAAAAGACTCAAATACTCAAAACCAGTCCAAGAATACACTCCTCACTATTATCGCAACATAAGATCTGCAAAAGATTGTATCAAATTACCAAATGATCATTACATTTGTCCCAGGTAGTGTAACTTTGTTTTAAACAGGGTAGCCGCTAGGGATGGGCATCGTTGATCACGTTCATTTTAATCGACAAACTGAATGTAGGTTGCTGTGTGTAAAATAGTGTAAAAAGACGAGGCAAACAGCGCAAACTCTGGAGTTGTGGCCCCACAGTCCCATGCCTCAGTTATGGCTCATTGGAGATCACTATATCCCTCAGTGAGTGCGTTTACCTGCACATCAGTATTCCGGGTATGATCGGGTTTTTTGAGTATCTCGGTTTCGCATGTGTACGCAGTATCTCGACTCTGTGTCTTCATGTGCGATTTTGAAGAAAATCAAGACTTTATTCCTCACCTCTTGTAAAGTGGTAAATTTAAAGTGCAGCGTCTGATCCACATTATCCATAGAAATTATCCTCTGCAAATAATGACATCCAGTCCACAAAACTCCGCTATTAATCCAGTTTGAGGCGTTCTTTGAAAGTGAAAAGGCGAAAGTTGTTCCTCACATGTATTTGTTTACATCCACAGAGCGTAAAGCTGCAGATTAGTGATGGTGACTCTTTTATGCTTTAAAAATCCTGTATTTGAAGTACTGCACCACATTTCACAAATAATAATAAGTCAGTTTTGACTTGTGTCTAAACTAGAAGTACAGAGCTCTGATCTTTGAACACTTCAGAGTCTCAGAGCGAGTGGTTTTACTGTAGACAGGAAACAGAAGATGCCATCTCGCTCACAACTTTATATCCTGTGGTCTGCAGACAGATCCCGCTGCAGTGTTTGTGATCTGATATTTGAAGTCTCATAAGATTCTCCTCGTGTTTGTGGTGTGCGTATTTTGTCGCATGTTGAAATATCGTTAAAGACCGAAAAATCCTCTAGTGTGTAGCGGCCTTTAGAATGTTATAAATGATTCTTTGGCCATTTTCCAAGCAATAGATACGGCTATACATGGGTTCTGAATTATTTGAAGTATTTATTGAAGTATTTAATTGAACTATTTTTTGTTATTTAAAGCAGTGAGTAATTGTCATTATTAGAATTGGATCTGGTGTTTTTCGCCTGCGCAATGGGTGCAATGTTGACCCTAATTTGTGGTCTTAAAAAAGTCTTACATTTGGGGTAGTCAAACCTGGGGATACTCTGTTTAAAGCTGTACCACGTAACTTTTCCGATGCGTGTTTTTGTGTTGCTTGGAGTGCTCCACAGTACGGCATGAATGTTGCGTTTATTCCATTATAAATCTTCTTATTGCTTTGAAAAACAGGCATAGCGGGATCGCCTATTCGCAGATCTGACCTGTAACCTGGCCTGGTGGTTAAATAATTAGAATGCCATGCTTTGGTATAGTTTAGGCAAATCATATATAGTCCCATTATATATAGTTCAATTTTTTTCATAGTTTTACGTCAGATAAGGCACAAAAACGTGGGGAAAAAACATTAAAATACCGACGAAACTTGACGCTCAGTTTCATCAAAAGGCAAATTTTTATCTGAGAGGTTGTGTCCAAACTTTTGACTGGTGGTGCATGTTTTAGTGAAGTGACTATTCTGTCTGTCTTAAGTACATACAGTATATATTACCATCAACTTTTATCTAATTAAGGAGCTGCTGCTGATTGTATCCAGAGTCCGTGAAAGACAAAACTTAATTAACACAAGATTTTGACATGACAGAGCCACGCATGTCATCTTATCTCCTCATTTATCCTGCAGCTGATGGGGCTGGATATACGAAGTGACTGTATTTTTACATTGCATTGTTGTAAAAATGATGGAACGATTATGTAAAAAAAAAAAAAAAAAACACTGTAGTTTGTGGTACCACTTTATAGGAACTACATCTTCATTAACCTCAATAAAGCACAAACAAAGACTTAATTCATAATGTACGCAAGAATGAGTCAAGCTTAGGAACTAAATTAGGAGTTAGGGTGTGAATGAAGTAGTTACAATGCAGGATCTGCCACCAGCTTGTCTCTATGGTGATGTTATTGTTGTTAGCCTAGAATGTTCCACAATATGGCATTAAATGTGTCCGTCTTGCCCCTATTCAATTACATATATACACAGTAACCATATTTCTAGTTACAGGTCAGATCTATGGAGCCTGATCACAGTAAAAAAAAATATTTTTCAGGGTGTTTGTTAACAATAAAATCAGGTTCAGTTGAAAAAAATGCAAGATAGGTACGTTTAAAGCCATACTGAGGAACATTCCAGGTAAAGCAATAGTAACACAATAGTGAGAGAAGGAGGTGGTGGCGGACACAATTGGATCATTCTGTTATAATTTGGACGTTTTAAATCACAATATTCATCTAAAATGACTGATAATACTCCCTACAACTGTACAACTCACCTTTATGTAACAGATAATACTCCCTACAACTCCCTTACTTTTTTCTATTTTATTTTGACTTGTACATACACATTTACATAATTATGTCTTATTCGACTGTCTCTAGCTGTCTTTTTTGCTACTTCTTTAGGATTTATTATTACCTTTCATATTTTTCTCTCTGTTATTATATGATATTGTGAGTGTGAGCTACTGTGTCCAAGTAATTTCCCTTGTGGATCAATACAGTTTGTCAAAGTCTAAGTCTAAGAATAAGCGGTGCACCCTGACGCCTTGAACGAATCACTCCAAATACAACTTTGGGTGAGTAAATGGTCAGGGGAAACAACTGCAGTATAACATGGTGAAAAGCTCCGGAAAGTCGATTTAGCAGAATACGTGCACTAGGGTGGTTCAGAAAATTAACTTTCACCAAATGTTACCTTGTTGATATTAGAAGCATCTGTACCAAAAATGGAGTCAAGTGCTGCATATTTAGGGGTGGCACACTTTTTCAATATTTTGAAATTATTAAAGGGACAGTTCAGAATTTTGGACATAGGGCCTCATTTCCTCGAGTGTTGGAGATGTGTGGAGACACTTTTTAAAATCTTCCATCCAGTCCTTGTATTTGGAGAGGTTGCTGGTGCTAGGCTAGTGCATGTCAATGGTCATAGTTGTCCTGCCACTAAAAACAGTCTTACCCACTCCACAGTAGGGTTGGGTGGTAATACGGGTTTAAGGTGTTACGTATCAAAAAGTAGCAACGATATCACTTTCATTACCGTCATTAAAAAATCTGCAGTGCATAAGAACCAAATATACTGTTATAATTTATTAATACCTACATTTGTTTGCTCAGCACAAATGAATGTGTGGTTGTATTTTCAATTTAATGCTATGTCCTGGTTCAGAACTGGTTTAGTCCTGGGTTAGTCCTGGTTCAGTCCTGGTTTAGTCCTGCACTTGCGGCGGGTATATATTTATACTCGGCTAATGACAAGGTGTAGATTTTCTTGTTCTGGTGTTTGTAGCTCCGCCCCGGTGTGGCTCTAAACCAATGAGAATTCCAGCCACACTACAAATGTACCAACGGTTTATACTCAGCACATTACAAGTCATCCATGCATCTCTACAGTGTACGCTCAGACCATAGAGCAGGTGTTGGAGAGCGCGGACCTTTACGCACAGAACCTTATGGGACTCCACTGGTACAAGACATGGCTAAATTGAAATTTACTTTTGAAATCCTTGAGTTTACAGTGGTCAGCCTGTAAATACAGTAAATCCAAGCCTGTTCTGCAGGTCAGTTTCACTGTAGACCTGATTCAAGAGGCTAAATGTGCCCAGTCCAGTTTGATCGGCTTTCCCATTGAGAAGCACAGACACAGGCGCAGACGTCCTGCTGGAGCTGTCTGAACAGTGTAGGCGAAAGCTAAAAATACTTCTTAATTAGTCAAGGTAATACCGTATACCCCGGTAAAATGCTGATCAAAATTTGGATACTGCCCAACCCTTCTCCACAGTGCACCCAAGGCAAAACAATTCTAATACCAGACTGTCCATGTGAATGTCTGTGTCGATCTGTGTGAAATGAAGACCAAAAGCACAGAGATAAAGTATAAAAGAGAACAAAGTCATCACCCATGGATATAGTGTTTACCAGGGGCCACCAGCTACTTCATGGGTACTGAGTCATACGAAGGGCACCAGTTTGATATGCTTTTTTATGATATTGTCATTTTTAAATCTGTATAATTGCAAGAGTGATTAAAAAAGAACAGCAACAGAATAAAATTTCATTTTAGATGCCGCTCACTAATGAAGTGTGCTGTTTTAGAATCTGCCTGTGGGCACCTTTAAACCCCTGGTTTAAACTGTTCTAATGTTCTAATATATGCAGAATACTTATATATATCTTTGTATTGGTCATCTTTGTATTGTTCATCTTTATATTCAAGTTTCTGCCAAAGTTATGTATTCTTATGTGGAATGTTAAAAATTGTGAAAAAGTGCGCCACCCTTTCCTGCCATCCTTGGCTCAATTTTTGGTACAGATGTGCTTGATCTTCTCATATCAAAGCATTATCTTCACGAAACCAGGGTTAGGGTTAGGGTTGCTCTCCTCTTTTTCTCTCTTTTGCTCTTTCTCTCTGGCTCTCTTTTTCTCTCTTTCTCTCCTCTCTTTCTCTCCTTCTCTCTTTCCTCAGGTGCTTCTGTATCTCCACACACTCGGCACATGCAGCTCACTAACATGTGTTGACAAGCAGCAGGCGGGCCCCCCAGAGCCCCCCCCAGGGCCCCCCTCAAAGCCCCTCAGAGCCCACCGCGCTCCCCTCGTATTGTACTCGGCATTAGAGGTGCGTTTGATCAGAGCGTCGGGGCGTCGCGGATTAGCGCTCCTCCTTTGAACGCGCCTGACGGGTGACAGGCGACAGGTGACGGGCGACAGGCGCGATGGCTCACTTAGTAAATAATGAGCGTGGTGTCAGGGCGAAGGGCGGGCACGGGAGGTGATGCTGTGGAGTCCATCCGCGGGGAGACAATGATGGAGAATTAGGAGCGTTGCCATAGTGATTAACAATTTTTGGAAGGGAACAAGGACTGAAAATGTTGCAGGAAGCTGAATGGAATTTGGGACAGTGAATTTGGGAATACAGATGTTAGAATAATGAGAATTGCTGTATTTTCGTCAGCAATTCTCTGATTTAGTGTAGATATTGTTTTGTCTGAAATGTTCCACAGTATGGCATTTATCCTGCTTCTATTCAACTACATAATCTTACAAAAACGCTTAACGTGGAAAAAATTAACATTCCAGGGATAATAAAATATCTCAGTGAAGCAGATGGTGACACCAAATAACACCGCTAACTAGAGGCACTACCCAATCTGAAACAATGATTTATTATGGTACAGAAGGGTTAAACATGTATGTATTTGTCCAAAACCAGCCAGTAAATAGTCTAGTTTACTAAATTTACATTTCATTTTGGATGCTCTGAGCCCCCCCTCCCTAACCCTAACCCATTCAAGGAAAAGGAATGTCAACACACATGTTCAATGTTATGATCATAATGAAACAATTATCAATAATAAAGTGCTTCACAAAACGAAAAAAAATATGCAGTGCTTTATAAACACAAGAAAAATTCAAGTAAAACTGAGGTAGACTTTGGCTTTCCATCTGAACTGTGGCTGTTGCGGTTTAGTGGCCCAACAGCGCAGTCTGTAGTGATACCACCCGGGTTCAGGCGGGTCGGATAACTCAATGAGAAGAGGTAAAATGGTGGCAGGTGAGTCGGGTCCCATTGTATTTGCATGTGTTACCAAATAAAAACCAGCCAGAGACAAGAAAATGTCATGGTACACTCCTGGTGCGATCCTTCCCTGCTTCACCCTCCCCCTCACTTGCCTCCTTCCTCTCCGGATCTGCTGGGCGTGTCCGACTCCTCCTCCTGCTCCTGGGCTGGCCTGTGCACCTGTTTTCCATCTCCAATCATCCCTGTATATCAACCTGGTTTCTCCTCACCATCTCCGCCAGATCGTCAGTTAACCTCCGTGGTGAACGCCTGCTCCGGCTCTTTATGAATTTTCCGCCCAGTTTGTTGTGTTTTTTCTCACCCGTCTGTTTTTCTGCTCCAGCTCCCGACCAGTCTGCCTGGCCCAGCTCCAGCTCCGTCCTCAGCTCCAGCCTGTCCTACCCTGCCTGCCTACTCTACCCGCTGCCCTCCTGACCTGCCTGCTACCCCTGTTATATTCATCATCTCTGTAATAAATTCTTGTAAAACTCTCTTGGATTCCTGTCTGCCTTTGGGTCCTACCTTTATTCGATCGTGACAGTACGATCTGGCCAACATGGACCCAGCAGACTCTAATGCAATCAATCATGCCTTATCCAACCATGGCATTCTTCTAGGAGAGCACCACCAGTCACTCCAAACTCTTACCGATGGACAACAGGCTTTATCCGACAAGGTAACCCAGATTGGTCAACTCGGAAAGTATTGCTAAACACCTGTCTCCCTCGTTAGCTCCCACTCAAAGTCAGCCTGTCCCAAATACAACTCAATCTTCCAGACCAGCCTCGGAGTCTCCTGGTCCGGCCCCTGAACCTTATTATGGGGATTTGCAGAAGTGCAAAGGCTTTTGCTCCAATGCTCCCTAGTATTTGATCGCCAACATCAGACCTTCACATCAGATTGTTCAAAGGTATCGTGACATGATTGGCTTATTAAGAGAGAAGAGCCTTAGACTGGGCAGAAGCTTTTCTAAGCAGCACTGAGGCTAGCCTAATAAGCTACCGTTGTTTTGTGGATGAATTTAAGAAAGTGTTTGCCCATCCTAATGTAGCTACAGATGCAGCTAAGCGGCTGCTCAATCTCCGTCAAGGCCAACATAGTGTTGCAGATTACTCAGTGGAGTTCAGGATTTTAGCAGCCGAATCTGGCTGGGATGACAGAGCCCTTAAAGGAGTCTTTTTGCATGGCCTATCTGAATCCATGAAAGATGAGTTGGCTGCACGTGATGAATCTGATTCTCTGGATGCCTTAATATCTCTGTCCATTCGCCTAGATATCCGGATGAGGGAAATGCGGAGTGAGAGAGACTCCAAGGTACCACGCTACCTCCCTAGGTCTGTTCCTCCACCTGTCGGAACTCCTGAATCCTCAACCCAGTATGTGCCTGCTCTTCCAGCGCCACCCCACGAGGAACCCATGCAACTGGGTCGCACTTCACTTGTCTGGCAGAACATCAGAGGAGAATTTTGCAGGAGTATGTATCTATTGCGGTCAGCCAGGTCACTCCCTAAGATCTTGTCCCACTCGCCCAAAGGCCCAGCTCATCAGTAGCAGTGGGAGTACTGGTGAGCTTGAGCCTTCTTCTGAATTGCACATCCCACGCCTCCAGGTACCTGTACTCCTCAGCTTTCTTAACCAGACTCTCCCACTGCAAGCTCTGATTGACTCTGGGGCAGAACAGAACTTCCTGACACTAATCTAATCCAAGCACAGGATTTCCACGGAACCACTGCCAGAAAAGAGCCGGGTGAGTGCCCTCAACGGGAAACATTTGGCTTATGTCAGTCATCAAACGGAACCTATTGACTTAATCATCTCAGGAAATCACCATGAGTCTATTCGCTTTTATGTGTTTGATTCTCCACAATGTCCACTAGTCCTGGGGTTTCCTGGTTGAAGATGCACAACCCCGTAATTGATTGGTCTGCTAACAAAGTTGTGAGCTGGAGTATATCTTGTCATGCTTCGTGCCTTCTTTCTCTGCCATACCACCTACAGGGGGGAGCCAAAGGTACTAGATCTAAACCTCCTGATTTGTCCATTGTCCCCACAGAGTACCATGATTTGGCCGAAGTCTTCAGTAAGGAAAGTGCTCTCTCTGCCACCCCACCGCCCTTACGATTGCGCCATTGACCTGTTACCAGGAGCACCACTTCCAACTGGACGCCTGTACAATCTCTCCCGACCTGAAAGGGAAGCGATGGAAACTTACTCTCAAAGAGTCTCTTGCTGCAGGTATCATACGCCCATCATCTTCTCCGGTTGGTGCAGGGTTCTTTTGTGGACAAAAAAGATAAGACACTAAGGCCATGTATTGACTACCGGGTTTGAACCATATTACCATTAAAAACAAGTATCCTCTTCCTCTGATTTCGCTCTGCTTTTGAACCTCTTCAGGGGGCCACCATATTTACTAAAACTTGATTTTATGAACGCCTATCACCTGATCCGTATCAGAAAGGGAGATGAATGGAAGACGGCATTTAATACTCCCTTGGGCCATTTCAATACCTGGTCATGCCTTTTGGACTAACTAATGCTCCAGCTGTCTTTCAAGCCCTGATTAATGATGTTCTCAGAGACTTTCTTAATCGGCTTTGTTTTTGTCTATCTGGATGACATTCTTGTGTTTTTCTCGTGACCAGGAGGAGCATCAAATCCATGTCCGGCAGGTCTTGCAGCGACTACTAGAAAACAAGTTGTTAGTGAAAGCGGAAAAATGTGAATTCCACTCCTCCGTCTCTTTCCTTGGATACATCATTGAAGCTGGTCAGGTTAAGGCAGACCCTGGCAAGATCCAAGCTGTTGCAGACTGGCCAGAACCCACTACTCGTAAGCAGTTGCAAAGGTTTCTGGGCTTTGCCAATTTCTACCGACGCTTCATCAGAGATTACAGTTGCGTAGCTGCTCCCTTAACAAGACTTACCTCCCCAAACATAACCTTCACTTGGTCCCCGGAAGCTGCTGCTGCGTTTGCTGCCCTCAAACACTGCTTCACCACAGCTCCTGTCCTTGTCCAGCCTGATCAGTCTAAGCAGTTTATTGTGGAGGTGGATGCTTCGGATGTTGGAGTGGGGCTGTTCTTCTCAAAGGTCTGAAACAGATGAGAAACTTCATCCGTGTGTTTTTTTTTTCCAGACGCCTATCCCCAGCTGAGCAGAACTATGACATTGGTAACAGAGAGCTGCTGGCTGTCAAACTGGCGTTGGAGGAATGGAGGCATTGGCTGGAAGGAGCAGAACAGCCTTTTGTCGTGTGGACAGACCACAAGAATTTGTCCTACATTCATTCTGCTAAGAGACTGAATTCCCGTCAAGCTCGCTGGGCTCTGTTTTTTGGCCGCTTAATTTCACTTTGACCTACCGCCCAGGCTCTAAAAATGTTAAACCTGACTCTCTCTCCCGCCAGTTTTCTTCTGATGACTCCCAAGGCTCTGCTGAAACCATCCTTCCTGCCACCTGTGTTCTGGGGGTCCTCGTCTGTGAAGTGGAGTCTACTGTCTCGTTCTGCTCTGTTGGTTGAACCTGATCCTGGCCTCGGACCCCCGACAAGTTGTTTGTCCCGCAAGCTGTTCGGCTCTAAGGTACTTCACTGGGCTCATGATTCTAAACTGTCCTGTCACCCTGGCATAGGTCGCATTTCCTGGGCCAGTTACAACGGGCGCTCTGGTGGCCCACTATCGAGGCTGATGTGCAATATGTTACTGCTTGCACAGTCTGTGCCAGAACAAGTCTTCCAATCAGCCACCAGCGGTCAACTCCGGCCTCTGCCCATACCATCTTACCATGGTCCCACATTGCAGTTGACTTCGTCACCGGTCCTACCACCTTCTAATGGTAACACTGTGATTCTGACCATTGTTGACCGCTTCCAAATCTGCTCATTTTGTTCCTCTCCCCAAGTTACCTTCTGCCCTCGAAACAGCTAATCTCCTCACAAGCATGTTTTCAGGATCCATGGTATTCCCCAGGATATTGTTTCTGACAGGGGTCCTCAGTTTATTTCTCATGTCTGGAAGAGCTTTTGTGAGGCGTTGGGAACAACTGTCAGTTTTGTCTTCTGGCTTCCATCCTCAAACTAATGGTCAGACGGAGAGGACTAATCCAAGACCTGGAGGCAGCGCTACGCTGCATTGTGGGCAACAATCCCACTACCTGGAGCTGCCATCTTACGTGGGTAGAATATTCCCACAATTCACTGGTCTCCTCGGCTACAGGCCGCTCTCCTTTTGAAGGTTCTCTGGGTTACCAGCCTCCTCTCTTCCCCACTGAAGAGAAGGAGATTGCTGTGCCTTCTGTCCAGGCTCACCTACGGAGATGTCGGAAAGTCTGGTTGGACACCCGTAGAGCACTGCATCGTACAGCGGCACAGAACAAGGTTTATGCCGATCGCCACCGGACTCCTGCTCCGTCATATGCTCCAGGTCAGTCCGTTTGGCTCTCTACTAGAAACATTTCGCTAAGAACAGAATCTAAGAAACTCTCTCCTAGATTCATTGGACCATTCAAGATCTCAAAGATTATTAATCCTGTTGTTGTTAAATTGGACCTGCCCCGATCTCTTCGCATCCACCCTTCTTTTCATGTTTCTCAAATTAAGCCAGTGACTTCCAGTGAACTGTCCCCTCCAACCAAACCCCCTCCTCCCGCCCGGCTCATTGACGATCACCCCGCCTTTACTGTTAGACGGCTCCTGGATGTTCGCTGCCGTGGCCGGGTCTACAATACCTGGTGGACTGGGCAGGATATGGGCCAGAGGAACGGTCCTGGGTTCCCCGTGCGCTGATCCTGGACCCGGCGCTGATCAGGATTTTCATCTCGCTCATCCGACAAGCCTGGCGGGCCGCCTGAGGCGTCCGTTAGGGAGGTACTGTCATGGTACACTCCTGGTGCGATCCTTCCCTGCTTCCACCCTCCCTCACTTGCCTCCTTCCTCTCCGGATCTGCTGGGCGTGTCCGACTCCTCCTCCTGCTCCTGGGCTGGCCTGTGCACCTGTTTTCCATCTCCAATCATCCCTGTATATCAACCTGGTTTCTCCTCACCATCTCCGCCAGATCGTCAGTTAACCTCCGTGGTGAACGCCTGCTCCGGCTCTTTATGAATTTTCCGCCCAGTTTGTTGTGTTTTTTTCTCACCCGTCTGTTTTTCTGCTCCAGCTCCCGACCAGTCTGCCTGGCCCAGCTCCAGCTCCGTCCTCAGCTCCAGCCTGTCCTACCCTGCCTGCCTACTCTACCCGCTGCCCTCCTGACCTGCCTGCTACCCCTGTTATATTCATCATCTCTGTAATAAATTCTTGTAAAACTCTCTTGGATTCCTGTCTGCCTTTGGGTCCTACCTTTATTCGATCGTGACAGAAAAAGGCTCCTGGTGTCCTGTGTAGTTTCATTGTTCTGCATCAAAGCCACACAAACGATGCTCCAGTGTGAACGAGACGGGTCATGAATCAAACACGCAAATACAAAGCTCCTCACCTGGACGGACACATCAGAGCACGTACGCACTGCATCACGTGCTGCGTCAGGTGCTGCGTCAGGTGCTCCTCGCTCCATGATCCAGGAGCTTTAGTCCCAAACTCCACTGAAAGCTTCTGTGTGCGGTAAATCCTGTGAGTGCGTGGGTCATTTCAGACAGGTCCCAAACAGTGCATTTGAGTGTAAATAGCAAAACGAAGGGTTGTTACGAAGACTATATATATTCTTTATATTGTCTATGGTCCCAGTATTTGAACCCATTTGCTCAGAGCCACGTAAACATGAATTCGTTCACAGTAGAAGAGCAAAACGCTGGTCACGTGGTGGCAGTGACCCAACATTCTATCAAAATGTTCTATCGAATGAATATTGTATTGATCGAGTACGTATCTATCGAGATACATATCGTTATTGTTTTATCGCCCAGCCCTAAGTTGTAGTGCATTGTTCAGTATCACGCTTTGTATATTTATGGAGAATTGGTGGGTGGGAGCATGGGTGACATAGGCTTGTGGGCGAAGCTTTGCACAGAATTGTACAGCTAACAATAAAAAGCATTTGAATAGGACCTGGGAGAGATCGCTAGATTACTCAAACATGCATGGATGACATCTAAAACCACTTCAGACATGTTTTTTGATGAGGGAACAGCTTCATAACCTGGTAGAAAGCTCCAAAAAGTTGATTTTGGATAATACTCCCTCTTTAATAGCTGATTAGTTGGATTAAAGCTGCTTTAGTACCCGCTCCTCGATCAGATGTTGCGGTTCGGAGCTGGCGAGGTGAGAGTGTGAGTGGTTGCAGATTGTTGCTCTGGTTTCGGTGGTGCCGTGGAGCTGTGGAGCAGGGGGCCGATCCTTCACGCTGAGAGCAGGTGTGAGGCTGGAGGTTTCTGGGACAGAGGCTCGTGGAGGGGCCCTGGTGGGGTTGTCCTGGTCCACATTCACCCACACACCTGTGAGAGGAGAGAGGAGGGGTGGGGGGGCACCCAGAATACAGCAGGCAACAGGGTGAGGGTGAAAAAGTACCACACGGTGACTTTACTTGACTTTACTAGACAAGGGCAAATATGAAATGCAAACATTCTTTTTCTTTTGGCAATGTAAACAAATATAGGTACTTTTTTAAATATTAAAATAATATTAATAATGATACTACTACTACTACTACTGCTACTGCTACTGCTATTACAACTACTACTACTACTATACTACTACAACTACTACTGCGATACTACTACTACTACTACTACTACTACTACTACTACTACTGCTAATACAACTACTACTACTATACTACTACTACTACTAGTACTACTACTAGTATACTACTACTACTACTACTACTACTACTACTACTACTACTACTAATAATAATAATGAAAACTCACACTTCTGGAGATGTTGTTTTGCCAGGAATGTTACAGTATGACATTACACTATCTCCTTAGAGACAAGTTGCAGATCAGATCTGTGGAGAGGCGACCCCGCTGTGTAACTCTTCTAATGGAGATTATGCCACCTGATAGTATCCATGGAGATGCTATTGCTTTAGTTAGGATGTTCCAGAATGTGGCATTTTTATTATTACTTATTCATCTCTGCTGGGACAAGCAGGCGACAAGGACAAGTTACAGGTCAGATCTGTGGAGAGGTGAACATGCTCACGGTATAAAAAAAAACAGATTTTTGCATCAGGTATTTTTAAGCAATAAAATGTAATAGTAAAATGCAAGATATACAGGGTGTCCCAAAAAATGGACACAATTTTAAAAGCAATTATCTTGAAAACTACTAAGTCTAGTTCAATGATGATCCTGAGCCTTCCTCTTTACGTTTTTGTTACCAAGTCCAAATTTGTTTGCCAGTTGGTGAAGTTTTTCCAAGTTTTGAAGCTGCACAGTCTTGGGTGAGTGTGTGTGAGCAGAATGAACGGCTCAACCTGAAAACAGAACAAAAATAAAACATTACATATATTATCTTGATCTGTTTCTATATATTCTGTGAAAATTTGAGGTTATTTCAACAAGAATTACAAAAAAAAAGTTATTGGCCTGTGAAATGATGTCAAATTTTTGTTATATATTAATATATCATGTCATAATGTGGAATATTCCAGGCAAAACAACAACACACCAGCACCAGAAAAGTTAGCCATATGCATTTCATAACACAGAGGACAAAACTGGTTTACAGGTTTATGAGGAGCTAGCCCCCGACCCGCAGAGTGCTCCTGTGTTCGGCTCTTTCTCTTCTGTATAGTTCTGTACAGTTGTCCCTCATTGTTTGATGCGGCGCGTCCGACGGCAAAAGTTCAGCTTTTTTATCTTCTGATGCCAACGCTCTGGACGCTGAAAATGCACCATCTCAACGCCTGATTTGCACCGTGCTGACGCCTGAAGATGCACCGCAAAAACGTAGGACACCCTAGTCACACGTCCACATAGACTTTACTTGTAAACTGGACGCCCTGGGGTCTGAACATACTATTATACGGATCAAGAATGTACGAAAAATATTAATAAAGAAGTGAAAAGTGATCCGATTACGTAATCAGTACCAATACTTTTTCAACCATCTCATTTTTATCGTTTTAATATCCGTATTTTGACAACCCGAGCACCTATAGCTTATATCCGAACCATCCAGCACCTCCCCCACGTGTTTCCATCCCTCCTCCCACCTGTTGGCCTCCCTCTCCGGGCTCACATCCGCGGGGAGAGCCTTGTCTGTTCATCCTCGCGCTGCTAAGTCGATCTGACAGACAGGTCTCTCTGCTCAACCCGGCTCTTCCCCCCTCCCGCCCCCCTTCCCCTCCCTCCGCGGACGCCACCGGGAGCGGGTCACTGGGCGCTCGTGAGTAATTCGGCGAGTATTATAATGGCGGAATCGTTTAGTGGTTTGAAAGAAAGGCTGTTATCAAGCAAATGGCCGTGATTATAGCGCACAAAAGGAGAGTTAGCGGATGAGTGACAGTGCAAAGTGGTGAATTTATTTGGTTAATAACGTGTAAGAAGCAGTAAAAAAAAAAAAGAAAAAGAAAACTGGACTTGTGTTCTTTCTTTGGGGAGTATTTCTAAAGTATTTTTAAAACCCAACAACAACAATTTTTGCACTATTTTTTTCTTCTTTTTATAAGGCGCATTATCCGGCTTCCACCACCTCCTTGTCTCCATGGAGATGTCGTTGCGTTGCCAGGAATGTTCCACAGTATGCCTTTACACTATATCCACAGAGACAAGCAGGTGACCAGTCTAAGTTGCGGATCAGCTCTGTGGAGAGGCAAGCCCGCTCAGTAACCTTGCTACGTAACTTTTTCTAATGGAAGGTTTATAGTATCCATGGAGATGTTATTGCTTTGCTTAGAATGTTCCAGACTGTGACATTTAACTGAGACAAGCAGGTGACAAGGACAAGTTACAGGTCAGATCTGTGGAGAGGCAAACGTGCTCACAGTATAAGAAATCAGATTTTTTAAGGTACTTTTGAGCAATAAAAAGAAATATAATTGATTAGAGGCAAGATGTAAAAGTGAAATGCCATACTGAGGAATATTCCAGGCCAAAAAAGCAGCAGGTGTTGGACCCGCAGCAGAAAAGTCACCTTAAGCATTACAGAACAGATCCGTAGAGTAAAAACAGGTTTACACGTTAACGTTAAAAACTCAACTGAGACACTGTTGCACTCTGCAGATTATTTTAATAACTGATTATCAAACGCTTTATGATTAGATATCGACAAAACACAGCAGACTTGTTTTGACTTTAAGAAATGCTTATTAATACTTTGCAATGACCATGCAGGGGGTGTTCTACATGTATTTTTATGGTGGAAGGTTCAAGATTTACCATGGTGACTAGGGATGCAATGATATTCGATATAATATTGAATTGTCTGCGATACACGTGTTCGGTTGATGCACGTGTCCCTCCTAATGCTGTGTAAAGCGTCTTTGAGGACATGTGTCTGTGAAAAGCGCTATATAAATGAAATAAATAGGTAATTAAATAAAGTTTCTTTATCTTACCTCCTTATTAATTATTTTGGTCCAAAGGAAAACCGTTATCGTTGCCTCCTCAGATGCAGCAAGAAAACAGCTCTATATAGGGACTTGCAGCTGAAATATTCTAACAGACATGGGCTTTATCTTTCACTCACTTTTTATTTTACATTTATAGACCCAGGAATGACACAGATATGAACTTTTATATACTTTAGAATCACTTTTGGCTTTACATTGGCTTTTATCACATGTGCTTGTATACACACCCTTGACACGACTGGCAATACATGCTTTTTCTCATAAGTTTAACTCATGTTGAGACATTTCTAGCATAGTGAAAGTGTCCAGAAAGAGGATGGTGGAGCGCAGTGTGTAAAAAGAGCAGGGCATTGTGGAAGGAGCTACTGTCTGTCTGTGTGAATGCAGCGAGAGGAAAGAACTCAAGAAGTCATCAAATCATCAAAAAAGGAGAAGTCTACAGTCTATATTAAGAGTAGACTAGTTGTATTATAAAATATACGATAGCCCAAGAAAGCTCTGTTCTTATTCACTGAATAAAAATGCTGTAAATCACTGAACCAAATTAAATAAAACACTTAACATATAAACTACAGTAGATGTATTGTGAAGTACATACAACCAAAAAAGGTTTACTATGAAATTTCAAGAAAAAAGTTAATGGATTTAAATAGTGTTGAAGTCAAGACTGCACTAATCGAGACCAAGACCTGTCCGAGACCACAGAGTCCTGAGACCGAGACAAGACCAAGACCTCTGAGAGCTGAGACCGAGATAAGACCGAGACTTTTAAAGGTCGAAACCGAGACAAGACCGAAACCATGGCCCATCGAGACCAAATCAAGGCCATCTTTGTCAATTTCTACATGTATTTGTATTTTACAGTTATTTTGGCACATATATATATATTAGTGTTTTTATAGATCTATCTCCATTTGATCTGATTAATGTTAATTTTGGCATAAAATAAGCCAAGCAAACTGTACTGCACTGAAACACTCTGCGCCCCTTTTTTGGACCCTCACCCACAGTTTGAGACCTGTTCTTTAAGAGAACTTGACACTGGCACTTTACAGAAAACTGTGAAGAAAGTGGGTGGGATTTTTAACCCAGTTTTTTCCATTTCTAACTGGGGCTACATTCTCTTACTGGTTTTGCAGAGGTATTTAGCCTCTGCACATTTACCACACTGAAAAAAAAAATCTAGGTAAGTTCAAATTACTTAAATTAAGAACATTTTACTTTATTTGAGTCAATTCATCTTGACAAGTGAAATGATCTGCCAGTAGAATAAGGTTTTTTTTTTTTTAATTCAAGCAACATTTGATTTTATTTCTTATTTTAAGTGCAAAAAGTTGTTTTTCTTATTTTAAGTGTAGCCAGATGTAAATTCATATTTTAATTACAAAAATCTTATTGCACTGGCAGATCATTTTACTTGTCAAGTGAAATTTACGCAAATCAAAAAACTTTCTTAATCCAAGTAATTTTAGCTTGACCAGATTTTTGCACTTGAACATTAATTAGGCAAACTTCAACCACATAAGTTTGCCTAATAAAGAAGTAATCCTGCATTATTAGTACGTAAGAAGTTTATTTCCGACAGCAACGGTCGTAATGAAATATGATTGCACTTGTCGAGTGTCAGACCTTGAGTTCGAGACAAGACCGAGTCCAAATGCGGTCGAGTCCAAGATGAGACCAAGACCGCAAAAAACAGTCTTGAGGCTGCTCTCGAGACCAAGACCGATCTCGAGTACTACGACACTAGGTTTAAAGAACTGATTTTCAGGAGCCTGTGATCAGTCTGAGCTTTCACGGTCCTGTTTAGACGTTTGAATTTCAACAAAAAAGGTGAGAATGTCTAACTAAAAAAAAAATGATTTGAGAGTGACTTGTTTAACAGCACAAATCATTTCTCCTGTTGCAGCTAAATCAGTTCTTTCTGGTGAGATTGTGTTACACCAAAGCTCAGATTAAAGTCTAATTTAGTTAGTTTCCGAGAGAGTAGAGCCTCCTGTTAGCATCGCCCACCAAGGAATATTGACAATCAGCTGCAAAAGTATCAATACATTACATTTGTTCTCTGGCAAGATGTTTCTATTTGCTGTTTTGGTTCTCATGACCATTTTCCAATCTACTTTCTTTCCTCATCTAAGCCTAATTCCTGCATATTCCCAAACCATGTATCGCCAACCATGTTCCGCGTTTGGCATTAAACGTTGAGCTCTTGTTGCGGTTCTTCCAGAGAATGGTGGACAGATATGGACAGATATGTGGACAGATATCCTCCACGTCGCTTCGGTAATGGAGCTGAGAGAAGCGCGTGGCTCAGGGGATGCCGCCTGTATCAAAATTTAATGACAAAATCCGACTCCAAAACAGCTCGCTGAAATGGGCCCGATGTCATCTCCTCCCCTTCATATGGAGAATTCTGCTCCTTCGCGATCCCATGCTGGTGAAATAGTGTAACTTCTCTGCGATAATAACATCTGGCAATCGGCGAAACAGATCGGATGGCGGTTTTGATTGTGTCTAGAGCGAAATTAGGACTTGAGAATGGGGAATGGATTGGAAGATTAAAAGTGCGTCAGTGTTGTTACGATAGTAAAATTTCAAACTTGATTTCGATGCTAAGGAATAGACTCAATACTGATTCCGATACCATGATTATATAGAATGTGATTT
The DNA here is from genome assembly GCA_034769755.1 of Odontamblyopus lacepedii. NCBI lineage: Eukaryota > Metazoa > Chordata > Actinopteri > Gobiiformes > Gobiidae > Odontamblyopus > Odontamblyopus lacepedii. Next base: position 21,947,449 of record CM068351.1, on the reverse strand, counting down.
TCAACATAAAATCGGAGTACTTTCTTTTATATTTATGTGGTTTTATATCGATATAATCTTTCAGTGGTTCAGGTAGATTCCATAGTGGTTCATGGGCGTATACTAGTCTATGTGCTCTTATACTTATTCTGATACAGTTTAAGATCATTCTAAAGCTTCAGGAAAGCTTCATTTCTGTCCATCTGGTTTCAGTACTAGTTTTAGTATCAAAAAGCATCTGATTTTCGTTTTTTTGGCACGGCACGGTGGCTGAATGGCTAGCACTCGTGCCTCACAGCAAGAAGGTTGCGGGTTCGATCCCCGGGTCGCCCGGGCCTTTCTGTGTGGAGTTTGCATGTTCTCCCTGTGTCTGGATGGGTTTCCTCCGGGCACTCCGGTTTCCCCCATCAACCCAAAACATGCACTGTAGGTGTGAAAGTTGTGTGAGTGAGTGATGGTGGTGGTCGGAGGGACCGTTGGCGCCCGTTGGCTTGGCAGCCGCGCCTCTATAACAGTAGTTTACCACCACCGGGTATGGAGTGAATGAAGAATGCTCTGTAAAGCGTCTTTGTGACATCTGTCTGGGAAAAGCGCTATATAAATAAACACTTACTTACTTACTATTTTCCGGTAAAGGGTCTGCCGCCCACCTGCCTCCATATTAGGGTGACCAGATGTCCCTATTTACCTGGGACAGTCCCAGATTTGAGCCCTGTGTCCCCTGTCCCAGCGGATTTATCCAAAACCATTTATTTGTCCCAGTTTTATACAAGAAATGTCCCAGTACAAAAATAATGTCCTATTTTTGTACAGTAAAGAGAGGCCTACATTCTCATTTGTTCAGGTAAAATACAAAAAATATGCTTAAAAAATGACCAAAACACAAAGAAAATGTGACTATACTGACTCACATGTTAGTCATGAATCTGCAGAATAATTTCCCCCTTATTTGTTTCATAATTGTATTATTATCAACCAGAAAAAAAAGGATGTCCCAGTTTTTTATTTTGAAATTTTGGTCACCCTACTCCATATCGATGTACAGTATTTTCTGGACTATAAGTTGCACTTTTTTCAGGGTTTGGGTGGTTGCGACTTATACTCAGGTGCGACTTATATATACAATTTTTCATGCTAAAAGCCCATAGACCAAATATATAAATCATATATATGAATCAAAAATGAAAAAAAAAAAATTGTTATCCATTTTTTTTTCATTTTGGTTTTAGAGACAAATTATAAAGAAAATAGTTGTTTTTTCATTTTCTTATTTTTGGTTCTATATTCTCTGAAAAATGAATGAACAAATGATACACGGATTGTTCTCTATTCGGTTGCTTTTATTACTATAACTTCTATAACTCGCCTTTCAAGATAAAATGCTGGTTCTTGGTCTTTGATTTTATAAAATAAATTTCCCCCAAAAATTATAGTCCGATGTGACTTATACATGTTTTTTTCTTCTTCATTACTCATTTTTTGGCTGATGCGATTTATACTCTGGAGCGACTTATAGTCCAAAAAATGTGGTCATAACCTTGTCTGGAATGTCCCACAGTATGGCATTAATCTTATTTATCTCCACAGGGACCAGCAGGTGATGTTATATGGCCAAGTTACAGGTTAGATCTGTGGAGAAGTGATCCATTTCCCATAAAAAAGCACATATTTCTAGGTATTTTAGCACCTGCAATTGAATACATGCAATATAGATAAATGTAATGCCATACCGTGGAACATTCATGGTTTACCTTTTCAAACCTTCACTTAACAAATTTGTTTTATGGTTAAAAAAGGGGATATTTTACTTCTGTGGGATGTATGACATATTTAGATCACTTTTATTGTTTTGAAAATCCTATATTCGCCCCAAAACAATGTATTAAAATGCTGGATTCATATCCGTTTTGCTTTTGCCACTCTCCTTGCTCTCTACGCTATCACTCCCCCTTCAGAGTGCTATAACATAACAATCAGCTCGCATCCCTTTACTGAAACTACTGCATCTAGTTTGTCAATTTGTCACATATGGTTTTGTATCCTGCTTCTTCTCGTACTGCTAACCGTAAAAAAGGTTTGAATAGTGCCCGTGGGAGATCGCTAGATGACTCAAACATGCATGGATGACACCTGAAACCACTTCAGACATGTTTGTGATGAGGAAACAACGTTCTAACATGGTAGAAAGCTCTAAAAAAGGTCGGCTGTGTGTCATACCGTCTCTTTAAAACAACAATGAACCTGCAAAATTGTCCTTCTTTAGAATTCCTTCCTTAGTAATCTGGCCAAATCCTTTAGTCGACGAGGGGAAAACAGATTGCAGTCCTGGCAAATGGAATGTGCAAATTCAGCAGTGAGTTATATCTGGAACGTCTATTCCATTTTTGGATGTTCTTTTGTGGCTATAGAGGAAATCATCATTTATGCCCTTGTACCAAATGTACGGGTCAAAGATATGACATCTACATTTTCTATCCAATTGCAATTTCCTCAGTTGAAAGGGTTCAAATTTCATAATAAATCACCACATTTCTGTAGTACCTCTGACCAAATCAGTTAGTCTGCATGTTTTTTGCACTTAAAGTGTTCAAATGTCATGTGGTGCGACAAATAACAGTAGTAATTTTATGGCTGGAGTTTAATAACAGACAAAGTAAACTTGGGTGAATGGGTTTCTTTAGGCAGGGCAGTAGTTTGTTCATTAAACACAAGCAGGTGTCATATTGGACAGCAAAAGAAAATATCAATATGCATTCAAAATCTAAAGAAATAATAATAATACTTTTACATACTTTTTATTTTATTTATTTAATGGGCACCTTTCTGGACACCCAAAGTCGCCTTACAACAACATGAACAAATAATAGTACGATTAAAACATACAGTTAAAAGCCACAGTTAAACTGGGACAGTATTTAATTGACTGATTGTATTTAGTGTTATATTTACTGTTCTATTTTATTAGTATTTAGTATATGTATTAGATCGGCGGCACGGTGGCTGAGTGGCAACACTCAGGCCTCACAGCAAGAAGGTTGTGGGTTCGATCCCCAGGTCGCCCGGGCCTTTCTGTGTGGAGTTTGCATGTTCCTCCCCGTGTCTGGATGGGTTTCCTCCGGGTACTCCGGTTTCCCCCATCAACCCAAAACATGCCCGCACCCCTATGAACTAACATCAAGGACCATAATGTCCACCCTCCTGTGGGCTCACCACTCGCAGAGGGGTTCATAGGGGGGGGTCAGGTGCTATGAGTATTGGGCAGCAAGCTGCCCCCGCGACCCAGCCGGATTAAGCGGGAGAAGATGGATGGATGGATATATGTATTAGACAGTATTTGAATTGACTGATTGTATTTAATTGACTTACAATGCCAACAGTTTGTTTCTATACACTTCATTTTACTCAGAACTTAGATTCCCATCCATGTTTTAGAAAATGAAACCATTTTATTCAAATTTTATTCTCGGTTGCACCACATGACATTTTTAAGGTCGTAGCCAATTCATGTACATAAAGACACTAAAAATGCTTCATATAAATGTTAAACATAGACTGATGTACCTCACACTAAATATTTGAAAAAGTTCAATAGAAACTAACATTTTTTATATTTTAAAATTTGCCTGTTGAAAATCCTTATACGTTAGTGACCCGTATACTTTATAATTGTATTGCCTGGAATGTTCCGCAGTGTGGCATTACATTATATTTAACATTTATTCAATTACATGTGTTTTTATTGCTCAAAAATATATTATTATTATTATTAACGGACAAACCCTGCATATTTAGGCTGTGTTCTTTGCTCCACCTTGTGATGTCATGTGGTAATACAGGAAGCGCTCCATTGTGTTTTTAAACTCCATACACCTTCACTGGAACCATTTGGATAATTTCACCCCTGGAGTTGCCCAATCTCTACTGAACTAAAGGTAAAATGTAGCTGTTAACTTGAAAACTACCACTTTATGACATCACAAGGTGGAACAGACCACTTTGAGCATAGATTAATAATGCAGGATTACTTTAATGTGTGTGAATGAAACAAAACACAACTCCAGGTACGTTTGTGATGAGGAAACAACGTTATAACGCAACTAAACGGTCACAAGAGTAAATTTTTCATAATATAGAACCTTTAATTAATTCATAAAATTAAAAACTGACAAGAGCATGATCGAGGCATTGGCTTTAAAACGACACCAGTTGCGTTTTGTTTGTCCTGTCTTAACGCATCTCTCAGTATCATCCAATTAAAGTTAAGAACGTCTCACTGCGCTCGCAGAATTGCCTCTTCATCAGCGCATTGTCAGCCGCCTGAGCTATTATCCTCATCACCGTCATCTCCTCTAATCACCGCTGGAATCATCGAGGACATAGATCTAATCAGCTGCATCCAGCGGGCCCCGGTCTCCTCGGCGCAAACTGGACGCGGCCCAGAGGAAGCGCCTGCCGAGAGCTACTGTAAATCTGCCGCGGAGTCACCGGGGCTTCACGAGGAAGGCGCAGGAGATGGTGGGGGATTACGCTGTTAAATGTTGTTTACTTAGAGGTCACTTGATTTGTGGGAAGTGCAAAGCGGTACGGTGGGTAGTACGCAAAATTGACTTGTTATAACGTTGGTTCCTCGTCAAAAACACGTAGTTGTTTACGTCATCCATCCATCCGGTGAGCTCTCCCAGGCATTATTCGAACGCTCCTTAAGATTAGCTGTAAGATAATTCTCCGAAAATGTACAAAAATGTCATTCAAAACTGTACGCAACTGTTGATAACTCATGACTGTTTAGTGATAGTGCTCTGAACGGGGAGTGAAGGGAGGGCGCTTTGACACTTGGTCCATTTCAGCCCTTTAAACGAACTCAGACTGATGACTCAGCATTTTTTTGTGCATACAGTCGTGGCCAAAAGTTTTGAGAATGACAAATATTAATTTGGGTACCAGAATGTCCTCTGAGAGCAACTCCTCCCAACAATCCAAGAGCAGTTTGGTGATGACCAAAGCCTTTTTTTAGCATGATGGAGCACCTTTCCATAAAGCAAACGTAATAGATAAATGGCTCGGGGAACAAAATGTAAAAAAATTAGGTCCAGGAAACTCCCCAGATCTTAATCTCATTGAGAACTTGTGGTCAATCCTCAAGAGGCGGGTGGACAAAAAAAAAAAAAAAAATAAAACAAACACACAAATTCTGACCAACTCAAAGCAATGATTATGTAAGAATGGACAGCCATCAGTCAGGATTTGGTCCAGAAGTTGATGATGATAGCATGCAGAGGTCTTGAAAAAGAAGGGTCAACACTGCAAATATTGACTTGTTGTGTGAACTCAGTGCAATTGTCAATAAAAGTTTTTGATATTTATGAAATGCTTGTAATTGTATTTCAGTAAACCATAAAAACATCTGAGAAAACACCTAAAAACCAATGAAGCAGCAGACCCTGTGAAAATGTAATATTTGTGTCATTCTCAAAACTTTTGCCCACGACTGTATGTTAACACTCCAACCAGACTCAGACTCCTCTTAAGTGAACCATACTGAGAACTTTTTTGCTAAAAAGTCTGCAGTACGTTTTGCTTAATCTGCGCAGTGTGAACACAAAGCGCACCAGCTTCTCCTCACCTTTTTAAATGTATTGTAATCCAGTGAACCCCGACCTTTTTTGCACCATGGACCGGTTTTATTTGTGACAATATTTCACGGACTGGGGGTGGGGGAGGTCAACATAGCATATGGGAGAAGACGCACATGGGAGGAGGCATACAGAACGAGATCCTGTTTTACTCCCCGAGTTTAGTCCTGACTCTGGACCAGCAGGAGGCCGGTCCCTGAGCTCCTCAGAGTGCAGATGGTTCATGTGGCACTAACATGTCACAGATGGACTTTGGTGCTCAGCCATGGAGAGACTTGTGCACAAGCAGAGCCGCTTTAAAGTCTGTGAGCCACAGGGGGCAGTGCAGAGACCTGAGAACAGGAGACATGTGCTCGTACTTCCTGGTTTGAGTCAGGACTCGAGCTGCAGCGTTCTAGATGTTCTGCAGCTCACAGTTCGTTTGGAGAGGCCAGTGAGAGGCCGTTACTGTTACTGAGCGGGAATTACATTATATAATTTCTGCAAAAATAATAGTGAATAATTTTAGAAATATACTCACACAAATGAAAATTCTCACAGCACACAAAATATGTACATTTTCTATCATTTTCTTCTGTTTTGAGCTCTCTTTAATATTTTGAGGGGCTGGATGACATCATTAGCTGAAAATAAAATTCTTAATATCTTAAAAACCATAATCGCACAAATGAAACTTTTTTGCAGCACAAACGAAGCACAAATGACTGACTCCATTTTGGACTGTTTTAGAGCCTTTTTAAGCTTCCTGGGAGCTGGCTGACCCCTATTCAACCTATTCGATCGTTAATTTCTCAAAAACTAAAGCAGCACAAACAAAACTTTTTGCAGCACAAACAAAGCACAAACGATCGACATAGTTTTTGTGTAGGTTTGCGTTTGATGAGGGGCCAACTTCACGGAGGTATGCTTTAGTTTAGACAGTAGATTTTGGATTTTTACTGTGTTTTTTAGATGGTAAAAGGCTGCAGATGTTATCGACCAGCGTTGTTGGCAGGATTAAAACCACACAATGCAAAATGACAGTCAAGTCTTACGTTCAATTTTCTTATTGTCACACAGCTCATATTTTAAAACAAAGATAAAAAATCCTACTTTTCTGTGCTACCGAGCCTGCACAGTGGTCCCTCGGTCTCTGGCAGCGCGGCGAGGGAAATGTAAAACGCTGCTTGCGGGTGGTAAATGTCAGCACTCATTGCGTGTGTGTGTTCATAGATTGGATTGATCGGGTGTGTGTTTGCATGTGTCCTCGCTGTCGCACCATCTCGCACGTCCACGTACACGACACAGAGCAAAATGATGTCTTAATCGGACACGTCTTTTTACTCTCGTTTGATTAAGCGCGAGTGCATTCCGTTTCATGTGGCGTTCGGTGCTGCCTCAGATCGGCTTGTTCTGTGGATCTGCGCTACCACCGGGCAGTTTTTGTTTACACGCAGCTCTTGACATTATCATTACCCAACTATAGCCAAATGTTAGTGGATTTTCATTGCACAGAAGCAGTACTCTTATTTGAGTAAAAGTTTTGCTTCTTTTTCCCACTGTGAGTAAGCCTAAAGTGACAAAAGCTTTATGTGACAATATGAAATGATTTGAATGACTGAAAATTATGCAGAAGCAGATCTCAGCTTCCAAATATCTGTTCATGTAATGTTATTTAGTGGTCACATTTGGATCAGTTTTGGTTTTATTTTTGCACGGGTATCAGTTATTACCAGGTATTGGCAGAAACTTAAAGCAAACTTAAAGAACATTTCATTTTTGCACTGCTATTTCCCCAGGACAGTCCCAGTTTTGAGCTCTGTGTCCCCTGTCCCAGAAGATTTATACAAAACCAGTGATTTGTCCCAGTTTTAAACAAGAAATATCCCAGGTGTCCCTATTTTTGACCAATCGGATCCCTGCCAACAGTAAAGAGAGGCATAAACTGTTATTTGTTTAGGTAGAATACGGAAAATCTGCTTAAAAATGACCAAAACACAAAGAAAATGAGACTATACTGGCTCACATTTGTGCTGAATGCAGAACAGTTTTCTTTAATTACGCACTCGTTTTACAATTTCATTATTACAAACCACCACAAACCAGGGACGTCCCAGGTTTTTTTTTTTTTTTTCTGAAAATCTGGTCACCCCGCACCTTCAGATATGATTTTGGTTTTCAGTGTTGTGTCAATCCCTTGGAAATACCAGATGTTGTGCATTATTTAATGTTTTGTACTTCCAATTACATTCACTTAAAATGATAAATCAGATGTTACGCCCTGTAGTACTAGTAGTAGTTTCCCAAATCAAATCAAATCTCACTTTTCTTAAAAATGTTTGCCTATTCTCTACCTGCCTGTGACGATTATCTTGAAATCCAGTCTGGTTCTTTCTGTGGATTCTAGACAGAAGATCTCAGTTTGGTCACCACCTCCTTTCTTAAAACAAAAATGTTAAATAACTCTAAACATATTTTAGAGTTTAGATTCAAATTTTCCAAAGTAGCTGTGTGTGTGTGATGGTGGTAGTTGGAGGGACCGTTGGCGCCGGTTGGTTTGGCAGCCGCACTTCAGTCAGTCTGCCCCAGGGCAGCTGTGGCTACAACAGTAGTTTACACCACCTTGTCTGGAGTGAATGAAGAATGCTCTGTAAATCATGCTGTGTAAAGCATCTTTGGGGACATGTGTCTGTGAAAAGCGCTATAGAAATTAAAGTTACCTTACCTGACTTTACCTGAAATGGTTTTCACTTCACAGATGTGCCATGTCAGGGTTCAGTTATTTTCTTTCTTTCTTTATTGTTTATTTCATAGGGACAGATACAATAAATATAGATCATTGTGTCAAAATAATCTGATGCATGTATCACAGTGTTTAGAGCCGTGGCTAATTCAACACCGGCCCCTAGAAGAACAGTCAAGTTAAATGAAAAGTTGAAAATGAACAGTAAATACAATAAAATGTCCAGAGACCAGTTAGCACTAATAAAAGTTCATGAGGTATATATACACACATTCTCAAACTCACACCTTTGCACACCTCACACACCCACACACACACATTTCATTTCAAATGACAGGGTTGCACTGCTGTTGTTCCATGAGCCAGGATTTAGTTTGTTTTTTGAAGGTGAACACTGGACAGTTTAGTTATTGTCTTTTTTATGTTCACAGACAGAAAGTTCCACAGATTGGCCCCTCTCACAGAAAAAACATTCTGGGCAAAAGATGTTTTACAGAATGGAACTTTACAGTCTCCACATGTCGCTGCTCTGGAGGTCTCCAATCTGTTCACAGATTTACAAAGTGGCTGATGTGCAAGTCCAGTCAGACATTTGAAGAACAATTTTAAATGGCTAAAATGAACACAATTCATAAAGTTTAAGATTTAGTTTGAACAGACTTTTTATCTAAATTTTTAAGGCCCGATTATAAAGCCTCTACGACAGGTGGGACAATTATTGGAAAGAGTTTGCAAAGAAGTGACCAAAGCAAAGAGCAGCTGTTTTCAAGGACCTTAAATATAAAATATGTTAACTCCTTTTAGTTTACTACATTTAATATTATGTTCATTCATAGTTTAAATGCCTTCAGCAAATATCTACAATGTAAATAGTGCAAGTGACTTTTCAGTGCTTATGTTAGTGTGCTTTTGTGGTGGATAAAATAAACGGAGACCTTTCTGTTCAGCGGTCCTCCAAGTTCTATTCTGCCTCTCTCATCTGTCTCCCATTTGGTAGTCATGAAAATAAGATGCAATATTACACGGAAAACTCTGTCGAAACTTTTGATCATGTCTGTTTTCATTCGCCATCTGGGCCGCCCAAACCATCACCACAACGCTAATACAGGAACCACAAACGAACCTGTCAAATAATTTCACCGACAAACTAAGTAGAATCATTGACCGGCTTCAGCGCAGCGTAAACGGCCCTCAGCGGTATCAATGTCTTGTCAGTCGAGTTGCAAATTGCTTCTCCGGGCAGCTATCAAAATAAGAATTCTCCGTTTTGTGAAAGCTGCTGAAAAGATTTATTCTCTCGCTCGTAAATTCATGTGTTTCTTTTCCCTTTTGTACCGTATTTTTGAAAACGTGCAAAACAGAACTAGTTTATTTTACGCAGTTTGCAGTGGTCCAAAGTTATCCCTGGCAAATTATTGACGCGATATCCATTGCCGGCAGCACACGATATATCTGTTCTGGGGCAAGACAGTTTTCTACGTTTATTTCGCTCAAAAACGTAGAAAAAAGTGCTTTAAACTCCTTTTTACACCGCAAACAAAACGAAACTACCACGTTTACTTCTCGAGAAAATCAAAACGCTCTATCAATATTTGCCCTTTCGTTTTCTAACCCCGATGTAAATTTTGTTCAGAAACAATTAAACTGAGATCATTCCAGGACCAGATTGAGGTGGTTAAGTTGGCGGCATTGTCTGTAGTTATTGCTTCTATTTTGGGCTCATCCGGCTTCCACAAATGTCCCCAAGTGAACTATACAGATCTGCAGCGGTGTCAAATATGAAGTTTAAATGTAAAGCTATTCTCACTATAGGGTTATGAAATAGCAGTTTACAGACTCGCAGCATTAAATGTCCTGTATGACACAAAATCGACTCTTGTGAGCTTTAAGTCATGTTAGAATGTTGTTACCGCCTCAAAAACAGACCTGGAGTTGTGTTTTGTTTCATTTACACGTTTCAGTAACTCTATTATTATTATTTACATCTCCAAAGCTCAAACTGTTCCACCTTGTGATGTCATTTAGTCGATGTTTTCAAGTTAAAGGGAGCATATTAAGCTATTTTCTGATCTACAGTACGGCCCAACCGATAAGGATTTTGTTTTGGCCGATATCATGCCGATAGCCGATATACTCACCGATATATTTATGATGTAAAAATTCACTGTAAATCTTCAATTGTTTATAAAACTTAGGCTTGGCTCTATTGGATTTTTAACTGGGTTTATTTAGGTGACATTTATTGTTATTCTGCCTCTTTATGTCATATTTAAAGACAGTAGGTTTTTGGATTATTTTCTAGCCAGTAAAGAAAGTACTGCAAGTAAACTACGACTATTAGCCTTTAGCGGTAAATGCGTGTGCGCCACGGTAATTAATGATATCCTAAATACTGATAATTCACACTTCTATTCACAGTTCATTTACATATCAGTGCATGTCAGTAACATATATGCGGCCTCTATAGTCACTTTACAGTCGCTAATAGAAGAGAAAACAGCCTGTTTATGTGTGGGAGCTACAGCAGCTAATCGCTAACCAATAAGAAAGAACCAAAACGAGTTTCAAAACCGACACATTTCCAACACTCAGCCTCACACAGGCTCATCTCAGATCTTACTTGTGTTGGTAACGAGTACTGCTATGTCTTTAGTCCCCCGTGACACCGGGTGACACGCACAGCTACAGCAGCACCCTCTAAATCACACTCACACAGAGGACATGATACAATGAGTCATCACGCATTGGACTTGTTTTTACTCCCTCCTGCTAAACGCTGTGGATCACTCGTGAGACTCTTTTGCTAATGAAGGCCGGGTTTCAGAAAGACGAAAATTGCAGTGTCGGTGTGACTGCGTGCACTCATTTTGTGGTTTACAGAGCGATTAAACACAAAATCAGATGTTTTGTTACAGAAACTGTCCTTTTAATCCAGACTCAAACTGATCGTCCATAAACAGAATATAATCTCAGTGTTGTGCATGTGGATCTATAGCCGCGGATGTAAACACACATGATGCGTTCAGGTCAGGTGGACTGGACACAGACAAATGACTCCTCAGATAAATACTGATGCAGAGCCACATATTAGGACATTTATCTGTCTGTAAATTGGATTAAATGGGCAGAATATAGAGAGTCTGAGCTTTATAACAAGGTAAAACATGTCCACGTGGAATATCGGCCCAAGAGTTAAGCTTCCAAGAGCCCATATCGGCCGATAATAGAGCCAACCAGTATATTGGTCGGGCCTTAGTGTAAACAAAGAATGCTTTCAAAAATATAAATAACAATTGTTTGTTTTTATCAAGTTATAAAATGCAAAGTGAGCGAACAAAAGAAAAAGCCAAAGTCCTTCAGAACTCTCTTGAGCGTAAAGAAGAAGCAGAAGTTGTGTTGGTGATGGTCTGGCCCCACAGAGCCCTGACCTCATCATCATGGAGTGTGTCTGGGATTCCACGAAGAGACAGAAGGATGTGAGGAAGCTCCATCCACACAAGATCTGTGCTTAGTTCTTCTACATGTTTGGAACAGTGACCAGCCCAGTTCCTTCACAAATTGTCTGCAAGTAAACCTAGAAGAACTGACGCTCTTCTGAAGGCAAAGCTCACACCAAAAAATATTGATTTGATTTAGATTTCTCTTTTGTTCATTCACTGCATTTTGTTGATTGATGAAAATAAACAATGAACACTTCTATTTTTTAAGGCATTCCTAGTTTACAGCATTTTTTCCACACCTGCTTATAACTTTTACACAGTAATGTATGTTATAGTGTCACTTCCTCAACACAAACAGGAAACAAACTGGAGTTGTGTTTCATTTCATTCACACATTTAACACAGAAATCTGTATTTAATCTGAGTTCTTCTCTGTTCTTCTCTGTTCCACCATGTCATACACCTACACACTAGAATCATTTGGATCATTTCAGCCCTGGAATTGTCTATCTCTACTACTAAAGGTAAAAGGAGCTTGAAAACTAACACTTCATGACATCACAAGGTGGAACAGAACATTTTGAGCTTTGGAGAGGTAGACAGACTGGTAATAAAGTGTTACTCAAACATGTGTACAAAACAAAACACAACTCCAAGTCTGTTTTTGAGTAGGTGACAACATTATAACACATCTTAAAGCTCACAAGAGTCAATTTTGAGTAATATGAGACCTTTAAATATGAAAAAAATAATTAATTCTAAACACATTACATTTTAGATTCAGATTCCTTGTTTGACAGCACTGCAAACCCTTGGCCTTCACTTAATGAGCTCCTCCTGAAATGGTTTTGACTTCCAGTGTATCTTGTGAGGGTTCATTAGTGAAATGCAAAGAGTGTGCAAATCAGTGATCAAAGCAAAGGGTCTTGAATAGAAGATATTTTCCGATTTATTTCACGATTCTGGTTTAACCTGTCACATAATATTACAGACAAACTAAGTCGAATTACTGACGTGCTTCAGCACAGGATAAACAGCCCACGGCGATGTCAGTGTCTTTCGTGAGTCGCAAATTGCTTCTTCGTTGCCTTGGAGATGTTTTTGCTTTGTCTGGAATGTCCTGCAGTATGGCATTAGTGGGTGAAGTCACATCCGTGGAAAGGCAAACCTGCTCACAATAAGAATACAGGATTTTTAAGATATGTTTTAGAAAAATCATTTCTTCTGTTGACATCACGCTGGAGTTGTTCTGCATGTATGTGTATTGGCTGAATGTTCACCAGTTACCATGGAAACACAATGCACACATCAGCAAACACAGTCGAATCCATTTTAAGATTAAAAACTCAAGAATACATAATTGATTTTTGGAGGATTTACTTTGAAAACTAGTTTTAGTATCGATTAGTATCTGATTTTTGATATTTTCACAACCCTTGCAGGTCACTTTTGCAAACATACTACATACATTTTAAGATTGTCTGGAAACTCAAGAATACAAATGGATTTAATGGATTTAATTTTATTTATATTTATATAGTGCATTTTCGTGAGGTTGTGATCGTAACACGTTAAAGGTCCTGTTTAGGTGTTTAATTTTCAATTAAAAAGATGAGAGTGTCTAACTGATAAGCTACTGGCTAAGTTAGGTGTGATGTAATGTTATTTGAGATAGACGTCCAGCTAATTCTTTCTGGTGTGGCAGTTGATTTTTTCCCCTAAAATTCCAGGCAGGTGCTTGAAAAATGATTTAAAGACATGTAATATGATTTACTTACAGATATTAGAGCCAGCCAATCAACAGACAATTTCTGTGGCTATTCTTAAATATCGATACTTAGAAATACCCCGAAAAATGAGTGAGGTGTGATTTTTATAGATTTTCTTTTCTGAAGGACATCCCACCTCTTGACCACCAGATTAGAGTCCTGCACGGGTTCGGGTACGCATGGATACACAATGGGTGAACCGCAAATTTTAATGAAACAAGTGAAAAATGTTGTGCTGTGTCAGATAGAGCTGTGCTTACAGTTAGCATTACACACCAAAGGAATATTGATGACGTCGCCTGCAAAGTATCAACTGGCTATTAAAAGTGTGGGGAAAGATCTAAGCCATGATATCATGTGGACCATTGCATATATTTATATATACCCTGGATAACCCCATGCCACGGTGCTGAACAATAGCTCTGTTTATGTTCTGTTTGACTTCACACTTGCAGGTTGGCAGTTCCAGTAAAAATAAGGTACAGCCCGGTAGATCATAATTGGGTTCAATAGTTGTGAGTCCCCGAAGGTCTTTTTCTGACAGTGCTAAATGAGATCATTTCGTTGGCGATTTCCTTTGACACAGATTCAATGCACGTCGTCCTGTGCTCACTATCTGTTCTCTATTTTGATATGGCTTGTATATATGGTATGATATATATATATATTAAAAAAAAAAAAAAACGCATTTCTCACCTTCCACGGTGGTTGGTCTCTCTCACCCTCATCAGCTCGGGTCCCCTACCAGAGGCCTGGGAGCTTGAGAGTTCTGCGCAGTATCTTTGCTGTTCCCAGTACTGCACTTTTCTGGACTGAGATGTCTGTTGTCCTTCCTGGGATCTGCTGCAACCACTCCTCTAGTTTGGGGGTCACGGCCCCGAGTGCTCCGATCACCACAGGCACCACCGATGCTTTCACCTTCCAGGCTCTCTCCAGCTCTTCTTTGAGCCCCTGGTATTTCTCTAGTTTCTCGTGTTCCTTTTTCCTGACATTGCCATCGCTCGGTATTGCAATGTCCACCACCACGGCTTGGTTCTCCCGCTTATCCAGAACCACGATGTCTGGTTGGTTCACCATCACCATTCTGTCAGTCTGTATCTGGAAGTCCCACAGGATCTTGGCCCGCTCATTCTCCACAAGGTGTCCTGGTTCCTCAACACCTGACGCAGACCTTGTTTGGCCGGACGACGTCTGAGCCGGCATCTCGTAAGTTTTATCGCCTCTCATCATTGTATGAGGTGGGCAGTAGCGTAAAGGGTCTTGCCCAAGGACCCACACTGGTTTCGCTCCTTGGGGGTGGATTCGATCCCGGGTCCCCCATGGGAAAGTCCAGTGACTAACCCATTGAGCTAACCAGCCGCTATATCTATATATCTATATCTATATATCTATATATATCTATATATATATCTATCTATCTATATATATATATATTTATTTATTTATGTGCATTCTGTTATGATAGTACAGCTTGAGAAGAACCTAGACATTTTAAAGCCCTGTTACAGCTCCAGGCCTCCAGTTCTTTGATTTGTGTTGTGTGTGTTTTCATTTCCTTTTTTTGTCATATGGATTCCTGCTGTTTGAGTCCTGGTCCCTGATTGGTGGGGAACTTCAACACTCGGCCCCTCCCACCTCACCTCCAACTCCTCACCTCCACCTCCTCCCTCTATTTAAGGAGATCTGCTTCACCTGTTCTGGGCTGCTGGTCTTTGTGGCCAGTCTGCCATTTTGTATTTGTGTGTCATTAGTGTTGTTAGTCTAACTGTGTGTGTGAGAGACACTAGTTTAGTTTAGTTCTGTTTTGTGTATTTTTAGTTGTCACTTGATTCTGTTTGCAGGTTTAGGGACATTTATGATTTTGTTGTGTGTTATGTGTTCCTTAGTCTGTGTTGGTTTGTTTGTTTTTTGTATAGACCTACGTGACCCATTATGGCACAAAACTTGTTATATTTCAGTCCTGTTATTTTGTTTAGGTTATTTTATGTACATATTTTAACATGTTTTGTTACCTTGTACATTCCTTTTAATTAAATTACTCATTATTAATAATAATAAATTATTATTTATTAAATTTTCCCTTTTTTTTGTTTGTTATTTTCCTGCCCCTAGCAGTGCTGGGTTGTAACAAGTCCACTCTCGATACTGCTATATAAAAAATACTGATACTGATATATAAAAAAAAAAACAAACAAACAAAGAAAAACACTTTCTTTAGACACTAGGATGTGATGTGATATTCAACATTAAATCATTAGTAGCTTGTACTTATATTACCCCTGTGTAATATTTAAATTGTCCAGGTAGTATACTGCTAGTCTATGTGTTCTTATACTTGTTCTGATACAAAAAAGGTTAATGTCCAGTTGTCTGTCCAGTTGACGTGACTTTTTGCTATTGATACTTGTCTGATTTTTGATATTTTCACAACCCTTGCAGGTCTGTTTTGCAAACAACATGGTAGCAGCATGTGTACTGGCTGCCCCCTCTCAGTTGGAACAAACCCAAATTGCGCCCAAATGTTAGTAATTCATTTCTTCAATTTTCTTAAATGGAGGTCTTAATGTGTAAATGGGCAGTTAGTGGAGCACTTTGGGACTGCAGTGTCACGAAATAAGAACAGGTCAAAAGAGTTGTCGGAACACACAATTACAGGGGAGCCAATTAAGCCCAGCTTCATTTTCAGTTCTGTTTGACGTTTTGGGAACTGGGATTATGTTACTTTGACACATCAGCTTGAAATAAATTCCAATTAAGGCCACTTGGTTGTAAAACAGATTTCATTAGCAGAAAACATTGACTCTCAAATATCCTCTTTAACCTGGCTGATTGGTATGTGTATCACCCTGAATAGACTTGTACATGTTTACCAACCTGGGATAGTTTGAGAAAAGGCAGAAGGTCGAACCATCGCAGCAGCGGAGAGAAAAGCCCAGACATCTCCCCAAACTAAATAGTCTGTACTGACACTAAAATATGAAGTACATCTGCCTGCATCACCATGTTTGTTTTGGTTCATTTGGGAGCCTCAACTTTGCCTTCTGCCAAACATCAATGCTGTGATGTGACTCGAGTGAACATCTTGCTGTGGAAGGTTATATCGTCTTACCCTTATGGACAAAATGCATAACTTTTCTCACCTCAGTTTGGGAGTGTGCCTAACCTTAAAGGGGAACTCCGGCAGGTTTGAAGCTAAAATCCATTGCTAGAAGTGGTCGAATACAGTCAGAAGCCCCCCCCCCCCCAAAAAAAAGGCACAGATCAGTGTTGTCTAGGTGGAGTCAACAAGGTAGTGTCACACTAAGCACAAGACACCCAAATGCGTGGCTCAAACAATGTGGTTTATTTCCAGGTCACAATAAATGCTGCACAGGGACAAAGACAATGGAACAAATCATAAAACTGACAAAACACAGAATACTGAACAACAGAGAAAGGAGTGATTACCTGCACAGGGACAAAGACAATCTGACACAGACAAAGGGGGAGACTCAGACTATATATACACTAAAGGGCGGGGAAAAGAATGAGACACAGGTGTAACACATTAGGGGTGGAGCAGGCAATCACACAGGAGGGGCGAGCAGGCAGTCACACACAGGAGGGGAAGTAAATCTGGAATGAGAAACAAAGTGTCTACAAAATAAAACAGAACATAATAAAAAGAGGGAAAACTCAGACACCAGCCATGACAGTACCCCCCCCCCTCCTAGGGCCGACTCCAGACGGCCCTGGCTGAGTAGGATTGTCCCTGTGAAAGTCCTTGATGAGGGTAGGGTCGAGAATGTTCCTAGCGGGCACCCAGCACCTCTCCTCAGGGCCGTATCCCTCCCAATCAACAAGGTACTGTCTTCCCCGTCCTCGCTGCCTCACTGCCAGCAGCTTCTTGACAGTATATGCCGGACCACCCTCAACAAGCTGGGGAGGAGGTGGAGGTTTGACCTTTGGCACCAGGGGACTCTCCACATAAGGCTTGACACGACTCACATGAAATGTAGGATGAACCCTCAGGGACTTGGGGAGCTTCAATCGTATGGCCACCGGATTAATGACCCTGGAAATTGAAAAGGGACCAATGAACTTGGGGGCCATCTTGCGTGACTCCACTCTCAGTGGGAGGTCCCGTGTAGAGAGCCAGACTCTCTGTCCCACACGGTATGTAGGTGCTGGGCGGCGGCGGCGATCAGCACCTTTCTTGTACGCCTCAGAGCAGTGAAGGAGGGTGCGACGAGTCCGCAACCAGTTCTGTCGACAACGCCTCACCAAGGCCAGAGCAGAAGGAACGGAAACCTCTTTCTCCAGGGCAGGAAACAATGGTGGCTGATACCCATAAACGCATTCAAAGGGAGTGAGGCCTGTAGAAGAGCAAGGCAGAGTGTTATGGGCATATTCAATCCATACAAGTTGTCTGCTCCAAGAAGATGGACTCTGGGAGGCGATACATTGCAGTCCACATTCCAGTTCCTGGTTGAGACGCTCCGACTGTCCATTGGACTGTGGATGGTATCCAGATGACAAACTGGCTGTTGCTCCCAGCAAGGTGCAGAACTCCCTCCAGAAGGCAGAGACAAACTGGGGGCCCTGATCTGAAACGACATCCCTGGGGAGACCATGTAAACGAAAAACCTGTGTCAAGACTATTTCAGCAGTCTCTCTTGCCGAAGGAAGCTTGGCTAGGGGGACAAAGTGTACCATCTTAGAAAATCGGTCCACAGCAGTAAGTATAACAGTGTTACCGTCAGAAAGAGGCAAGCCAGTGACAAAATCGAGAGAGATGTCTGACCAGGGTCTGTGAGGCACTGGGAGGGGCTGTAGTAGGCCAGAAGGGGCATGGCGAGGGACTTTGTTCCGAGCACAAACTGAACAACCAGCCACATACTCCTTAACATCTTGTTCCATGGCAGGCCACCAGAAACGCTGCCTGATGGAAAACAGGGTCTTCTTCACCCCTGGATGACAGAACATGGGAGAATTGTGACCCCAGTGCATGACTCGGGAGCGTAGTGAGGCAGGAACGAACAGACGATTGGAGGGGCAGCCAGCAGGAATCTGAACTGTAGACTGAGACTTTCTGACCTCCTCCTCTACATCCCAGACAACAGCGCCAATCAAGCACAAAGGGGGCAGAACGGGGGCTGGAACCTTCGGAGCCACCTCAGGGTCAGAGAGTCGAGACAGGGAATCAGGTTTAACATTCTTGGAGCCTGGACGGTAGGACACGGAAAAATTAAATCTACTAAAAAACAAGGCCCACCTAGCTTGACGGGAGTTCAGTCTCTTGGCAGCTTTCAGGTACTCCAGGTTTTTGTGGTCTGTCCAGACGATAAATGGCAGCTCAGCCCCTTCTAACCAATGCCGCCATTCCTCAAGAGCAATCTTTATGGCCAGTAGTTCACGGTTCCCCACATCATAGTTCTTCTCAGCGAGTGTCAACTTCTTGGAAAGGAAGGCGCAAGGATGAAGTCGACCGTCCCTCCTCGACCTTTGGGACAAAACAGCCCCCACCCCCACCTCAGACGCATCCACCTCTACCACAAACTGAAGCTGGGGATCCGGCTGCACCAGGACAGGGGCTGTGGTAAAGAGTCTCCGCAACAGCTTGAAGGCGTGGTCTGCCTGTGGTGTCCACTGAAACTTGGTCTTAACAGAAGTTAGGGCATGCAGGGGGGCCGCAACAGAGCTAAAGTTTCTTATGAACTTCCTATAAAAATTTGCGAAACCAAGGAAGCGTTGTACCTGCTTGCGGGACTCAGGTGTGGACCACTCGGCAACCGCCTGGATCTTCACGGGGTCCATCTTGATCTCCCCTTCTGCAATGTAGCAGCCCAAGAACGAAACTGAATGCACATGGAAGTCACATTTCTCAGCCTTCACAAAAAGCTGGTTCTCCAAAAGTCTCTTCAACACTCTCCTGACGTGCTGCATATGAGAGGTTTCATCGGGAGAAAAGATGAGAATATCATCTATGTAAACAAAGACAAAAACATTCAACATATCTCGAAGCACATCGTTTACCAGGGATTGAAAAACAGCCGGAGCATTAGTTAAACCAAAAGGCATCACTAGATACTCATAATGTCCTGTAGGGGTGTTGAAGGCTGTCTTCCACTCGTCCCCCTCCCTTATTCTGACAAGATGGTAGGCATTACGAAGATCCAGCTTTGTGAAAATCTTGGCCTCTCTCAACAGTTCAAAAGCAGAAGAAATTAAAGGGAGGGGGTACCTGTTCTTCACAGTTATTGCATTAAGTCCGCGATAGTCGATACAGGGCCTTAGAGTCTTGTCCTTCTTCCCCACAAAGAAGAACCCCGCCCCCGCTGGAGAGGAAGAGGGACGGATTATTCCAGCCTTGAGAGACTTCTCGATATAATCCTCCATGGCGGTGGCCTCAGGACGCGACAATGAGTACAAACGACCCTTGGGCAATGTAGAACCAGGCAAGAGGTCGATGGCACAATCGTAGGACCGGTGTGGGGGTAATGAAGTCGCCTTGGCTTTATTGAAGACCTCCTTCAAATCCATGTAACAGGATGGAACACAGGAAATATCTGGGAAATCAGACTCTGTAGTAATCTTGGCAGAGGAAAGAACCACTCCAGGTGAGTTAAAACATCTCTTGTCACAATCCATGCCCCAGGAAGAAACACTCCCATGTGACCAATCGATAGTAGGGTTATGCAACTTGAGCCAGGGGTACCCCAAAATCAGTCTGTGTTGGCAGGAGTGAAATAGAAAAAAACTCAAACTCTCTGTGTGCTGATCGGGGAAAGTGATCTGTACCGGCCCAGTGCAGTGCGTCACCTGACTCAGAAGACGTCCATCCAGGGCACTGGCTGTCAGAGTATGGTCCAGGGGAATGGATTCCAAAATCAATTAGCACAGGAGAGCTGCAGGAAACGGAACAAGAGGTGAGAGTAACCAGAGGTGTGGGACGAGAGGGATTGGCAGGAATTGTACGGCTCACCAGTGCCCTCGTCCTCACTGATGAGCCCGTGCTTTTGCTGGACAGGTGGCCAGGAAATGACCCAAGAGTCCACAGTAGATGCAGCGTCCTTCCCTCATCCGCCTTTGACGCTCCTCAGGAGTCAAACGAGTGCGCCCAAGTTGCATAGGTTCCTCTTCTTCAGAGGGAGGCGGAGTCTCAGTGGAGTTAGCTACCCCATGGACCAGAGTGGGTAGAATGTAACGCTGCCCCCGATGCTGCTGTGGGTTACTGCGGGACCTCTCCTGCTCTCGCTCCATTAGCCTCCTATCAATCTTAATAGTCAAGGCTATGAGTTCATCAAGAGTCTGAGGTAGGTCAAGAGGGGCCAGCAGATCCTTGATGTTATTGTTAAGCCCATTCAGAAATGCGTCAAATAATGCGGTTGGATTCCATCCACTGTCCGCAGCCACAGTACGGAACTGTATAGCATAATCGGTCACTCTTCGCCCTCCTTGCCGCAGTTGAACAAGAACTCGAGCCGCCTCTCTACCAGGAGGAATATGGTGAAAAATTTGAGTCAGTGTCTTAATAAACTCCTGAAGTGAGTTGCATACTGGGGAACGTCGACTCCACTCAGCAGTAGCCCAAGCCTCTGCTCTGCCAGTTAGATGGAAGATAATGTAGGCTATCTTGGCTCTATCAGTTTGAAAAACTGCTGGCTGCATCTCAAAGTGGAGTTCACATTGGGTTATGAATGCTCGACAGTCCCCAGAGTCCCCAGAAAACTTCTCCGGACGAGACAACTGAATCTGGGCTAAAGGCAAAGTCTGAAGAGGGGTGCTACTCACATGGGGGTCGGATGAAGTAGCATCTACAGAGGCTGAGTCGAGGTCGGCTGGGCTGGGCTTGAACCTCTCAGCTAACATGTGAAGTTGACTGGTGAAGGCAGAAATAATTGACTCCTGGCGATCTGCCATCTCCTTTAAATCACGGCAAATTAGTCCTAGTTGTTCCTCTTGTTGGTGAATTCTCTGTCCTTGGGCTTGGATTGCAGTGCGAACAGGATCTGGAGGAACAGGTGGATTCGAGCCCGCTGGGTTCATGTTGGTCAGATTGTGCTGTCACACTAAGCACAAGACACCCAAATGCGTGGCTCAAACAATGTGGTTTATTTCCAGGTCACAATAAATGCTGCACAGGGACAAAGACAATGGAACAAATCATAAAACTGACAAAACACAGAATACTGAACAACAGAGAAAGGAGTGATTACCTGCACAGGGACAAAGACAATCTGACAAAGACAAAGGGGGAGACTCAGACTATATATACTAAAGGGCGGGGAAAAGAATGAGACACAGGTGTAACACATTAGGGGTGGAGCAGGCAATGACACACGAGGGGAGGAGCAGGCAGTCACACACAGGAGGGGAAGTAAATCTGGAATGAGAAACAAAGTGTCTACAAAATAAAACAGAACATAATAAAAAGAGGGAAAACTCAGACACCAGCCATGACAGGTAGAGTATTGAATTGGGCAAGTTCTTAGCTTCCACGTAAAACGCCAATTTGCACAGAAGAGGCTTAATACCACTTTAACCCACCTTACAACAGCCATGAGTCTAACAAACAAAACGCTCTGCCTGGCCCCCTCATTAGTGTCTGGAAACGTTATAAAACAACTTTATAAGCAGCCTTGGCATTACCTTTGTTGATTTCCCACTGCCCAAAAGACTCACCGATGTTGTTTCTAATCCCATTTATTTACGAGTGAATTATGTTTTTTGAAAAACGCTAAAAAATACATTGCTGAACCATTTTCTTTCAACAACTTTCAGTTTCTATTGTTCTTCACTGTCAGTAGTCAATCCTCAGTTGTTGCTTTTGGCGGCTTGAGCCTCTCGCCACCGCTGACAATTGAGTCTTTTGGGCTTTTTTTATAACATTTTCAGACACTAATGAGTGAGCCAGGCAGAGCGTTTGTGTGTTAGACTCGTGGCTGTTATAAGATGGGTTAAAGTTGGTGTTAAGCTTCTTCAGTGTGAAGCAAATTGGCGTTTTACGTGGAAAATAAGAACTTGCCCCCATCACTACACTAGTTTGTTGCCTTGACAGACTCACTACCACAGTGAGATCTCCGCCGAGGCAACACTGATCTGTGCTGTTTTTTGGCTTCTGACAGTGTACGACCACCTCTAGCAATGGACTTTAGCTTCAAACGTGCCAGAGTTCCCCTTTAATCATAACCACATCTGTAGGAGCAGAGAACCATTTTTATCTTATTTTATTGTTTTATTTATTTCCCTCAAGTCCACGTTTCTCCAGTATTTCTCCATCCTGTGTGGCATTGTTCATCTCTTTCTTTTTTACCTCCCACGTAGCCATGTTCGTTTTGACACAAACTGACCATGCGTTTCTGATTGGTTGTTCCGCCTGTCAGTCACTCTCATTAGAAGTGGATTACATGCCTTTGTTACCTTGAACACTGAAACAGATAGAACGCAGCTACTTGCATAACCCTGTCAGAACTCCTCCTCCAGGATGAGTGGCAAAAAACTTTGTGCAGTTGACAGAATTTTATTTTGCACTGGATATATTGTAGAAGCAGCTCTTGAAATCTCAATAAGTTATTGCTTATTGTTACTGCCTGATAATAAACATTGTTAGCATTACGTTTTGAGGAACTATTAAGACTGTAGCATGTTAAGCTCATTCGTGATTATTATAACTGTGCAATATGAAAGTGTAGCACGTGCTGGAGAGGGTGTTGGTGGAGTCGGGTTTGGAACTTGCCCGGGGTGCTGAGTCTGTGTGTGGTTGTGTGTGCTGACATTTTTAGGACGACAAAAGAGATGACGGCTGTGAGATAAGAGAGGAGGGTGACACAGACTCTCCCCAATCATTAGGACAGAACAGAGATAATGTGTCCTCGCAGATCTGCTCCGGTGAACACTGGGACTGAAGGAGCAGAGGAGACTGGATTATGAGTGAGGAGGCACTGATACACATGCTGCTGATGGGGTTTGGAGGAGTTTAAACGCTTCAAGTTAAAGAGGGGATATTATGAGGCATTTCAGTTGTGTTACTGTTAGACCAGCATGGGTTTTTAAACAGTATCTGAATGCTTTAGATTTGTGAATTTATTTTGACATCAAGAGCTTCTTATACAACAGAAGTTATGTTCAAATATATGTGAAAAAAACTGGTTACAGCCCATACTGGAATGTCAGAAACCTAATCTCATCAGCTCTCTGAAGCTAAGCAGGGCCGGGCCTAGTTAGTACTGGGATGGGAGACCACAGGGAAAATAAGGTGCCACAGGGGGGCACCAGTCACAAAAAATGTAGTTAATATGATTAACAGGTTCAGGAGCAGGACCATGACTCAACTGCCCTCACCTCCTCTCCAGCGAATCACAACTCACATCTGCCATGCCTCAATTTCCCAGAAGCCTATTTGTAGCAGCCTAACCCGGAAACCCAGTTCGTCCCGATTAACTCAACCCCACCCTCCCAACCCTTATCTGTTCTCTTCCAGACATAAGACACCTACGAGGGGGGTCCCGCTCCTGCTGGGCAATGTGAAGATTGGGACTGAACCCCCACCCTGAGTCTCAACCCCCCCAGACCCGCCTCGTCTCCATATAATAAACGCTTTTTGCTTTTCATGTGTGTTGTTGGTGTGGTCCTTGCTAGTGAACTGTTGTTGTGTCCTTAGGCAAGACAGTTCACCCACAAAACCTTGTATGAAAGTGTGTGAATGTTGGTGGACAGAGGGAGTGATGGAGCAGCCTCACCTACATCAGTCTGTCCCAGGGAAGCTGTGGCTACAACAGTATCTTACCACCACTGAGTGTGAAGAGAAGAAATAATGCTCTGTAAGGCACTTTAGGGGCCTTGAAAAACCATATATGCAGCTCTGGAGAAAACTAAGAGACCACTGCATTTTTTATTTCTGAAATCTGCATCTCTACACGTACGACAGCCGTTCCATTCCAGCGTCTGTTGAATTGGTGCTTTTCAGATTCTTGAATGTGATGACGCCATACTCCCAGATGAGGGGCAAGAGACAGTTTTTCCATTTGACTACATGGTACTTTCATGACAAAATACCTAAATTTTTTTTGCAAATGTTGGGATCACCTGAACTGAATCTGATTTTAGGAGGAAAAGGAGAAAAAACACTGCTGTGTTCATCATTATTATTATTATTATTATTATTATTATTATTATTATTATTATTATTATTATTATTATTATTATTCCACCAAATGTTGATTTCTGAACTCATTAAGTTAACACATTAGTATTGTGCTGTTTTAAAATGAATATGATCTTGTTTTCTTTGCATTATTTGAGGTCTGAAAACATGTAATAATTTTTGTTATTTTGACCCATTGTCATTTTCTGCAAATAAATCCTCTAAATGACAATATTTTGATTTGGAATTTAGGAGAAATGTTGTCAGTAGTTTGTAGAATGTTAATTTTACCAGGCCCGTAGCCAGGGGGGGGTCGATGGGGTCGGACGATTCTGAAGTCCTAGTGTGAGTGCGCCCCTAATGTTTGACACATTTAGAACGTTTCACTCACATAATGTCTGTGTGCAGTTCTCCTTATTGTGGCTGCAGAAGCACTCGCACTGGAGCGACTGTTTTATTTATTTTCCTAGTCCGCACGCCGAAATATTTGCTCGCAAATGCGAGTGAAATGGGCGCACTGTAGAGCCCTGATAAAGTAATTTCCCAAAGACTCGAAGAGTTTACCATAATTTTTAAATTGTAGACATTAAGGGTTTTCAATTTCAATACCTTTGTCATCCCAATGATTCTATACTAATAGTTAATCAAGGTAAAATATCACCTTATCCTCTGTGTACACCCTTAAATCATGATAATTATTTATATTCAGCATATGCAACAGCCTTAACTTTTATATGTGCTAAAACAGGCTCTTTACTTAAAAACATTCTGGGTGAGGATGCCCCTGAACCCATTGCATCACATGCCATAGAGCATGTACTTATAGTACAATCACTGGGTCGCAAAGGCACCCGTATAAAAAGGTCACTTTTGGCTTAAAAAACGACCCACCCCCCTTGGAAGTCTGGCTACGGGCCTGTTTACTCAAACACAAACCTATAAGTCAAAGTAGAACAGTTTGAAACCATTTAATTTACTTGACATGAGAAATTCAAAGTTTTCTCCACAGATCTGACCTGTGTCTTGGTCTGGTGGTGACGCATGTTTGTCTTCACGGATATAAAATAAATGCTTTAAGCTGGAACATCGGACGCAAATAGATAGTAATAGAATCTCCATGGAAACACACAGACCCTCCCTCACCTCACAAAGACATAGCGCCTCTTTAAATAATGAATCGGACCTGTAAACATTGCATCTCCCTGCTCGCTTGTCTGGCCATTCCTTTCGTGGACAGGTGGAATCACAAACCCTCGCATCCATCTCACGTAACGGCCGGTCTCAGCTCGTGCATGTGCTGATATCCTCGCGAGCCTGAGATCTATCGCTGCCTCTCACAGATGGATAGAGCCTCTGCTGTTGTTGATGGTTATGAGACTGGATTGCATTTTCACACCTCCCTGCTCTGCTCTGTCCCCTTTCCACTGTACACATGTCACCACAGCCAACAAATGAGCCTACCGATGCTTTCTGAGGAACACTGTGACGGGATTAGAGCCGTAATATGTGTTTTTAAAGTCGGGGAATTGCACTTCTATGTGATACTAACTGCTAACGCATATTTCGATCACTGTGTGACCTTTTTGCGAATGCTATTTATGCCGATAAGTTAAGTCAGTCCCACTTCAGAGCGCTGTCACAACACCATCAGCGTGTGACTCGCTCATGAAACTACTGCATCAGGTTTTCGATGCTGTAGTGGATGGTTTTGTATCAAGCTTTTGTATATTTATGGAGAATTGCTTTTTCGGCGGAGCTTTGAACTAAATCGTAAGGAGGGTTTCAACAGTAAAATAGTGTGCACACCAATGTTCCCTCTATTTTTTCATATATCTGGGCATACAGACAACCTCCCTGAGCACACTGAGGACCACTGTGAGTATCATCAGATGTGCACCCTGTGGCCACACACCAGTATCACACCTGGGATCATAGCAAGTTTCATGGGTTATTAAAAGAATCAAATTATAACAGAAATGTCCATTAGTTTACTTTGAATATAACTCATTTGGCCCACTTAAAATGAAAAAGACAAATTGTTGATTGAAAATTGTTGGTGAGATTTGTTGTATGTTATGTGAGAGTCCTGCTTTGGCCTATGTCGGTGAGGTCCAGTTTTGGCCTGAGTGAGGGTCTTGCTCTGAAATGAGACATATACACAACAGACATAACATTTTGTTCACATTAAAACATTCACATTTTCCACAATGACTGTGCTGTAGCTTGTGATACAGCGTCTTTTACTAGCATTTCTTCTACCCATAAATTATCAAGTCATAATAGAATTTAATGATTAATATCCATAAATAAAACATATTATATCATCATATTACATTTATTCGTACAATTCCAACAGCATTCAAATGACTTTTCTGCTGATGTGTTGCTTGAGGTAGTCCAACTTCCATTTAGTCTATATTTTTCCTTCAGAAAACCTGCTTTCTACTTCTACTTGCTGCATGTTTTGCGGAGCAGATTTTTCTTACTCGAAAAAGAAAAAATCTCACCCAGTTTCACCGCTTGTTCTTCTATTTGCACATATTCCGACAGCCATTCCATCTTAAAAGAACCGTATTTCTTTTTTACTTGGGTTTGGTGAGTGGACGCATCACATTCACTGCCCGTTCGCTTCGCCATGATAAGGGGTTAGCGTTAGTGTCACTTAACTCTGCCGCAGTGTTATTATTGTTATATAGCGCGTATGGGCTGAGCATGCACGCAAGTACTGTCAATGCTGTGATTGGCTGCGTACCGTAATTGCATCGTATCGTATGACTGGCTGGACACCTGTCACTCACTGTGTTACACAGCAAAATGATACAGAAAAAAATGTTAGATCTAATTCATTTGCAGTGCGCTGCATAGATTTTCTTGTGCGCTGAGTGTGTGCGAGCAGTGCACAGTTGCGCAGCTTAGAGGGAACACTGGTGCACACATATGTCACTTTTTTCCACGGGTTTCTTCTGTACGTGCTTAGCAACAGGCACAGGTACTTCATGTCATTTTACAGTTCTGTTAAGAGTGTGAGTGCGTTGTCCATTCAGACTTCCTTTTTTCCTCTGGTTTCCTCACTATGAACGTCCCAAATAAGTTATGTTTCCAATTCCCGTTTTGCTCACAGTTGAGAATTTGCCCCAATCCTCAGATCAGCCCCCCAAAAACTGAAAATACATTAAAAAAAAAAAAAAAACAGCACAGAGAGAAATAGACGGTGAGGAGCCAGAGACACTTTGTTATATTGTGAACGTGCCGTCGCAAAAATAGAGTCAATATGAGATCGGGTAAACTCACCTGGGTGCTCTGGCCTCTCTGCACCCATGGGATCCATTCGTATGCCCGGGAGACATCGCTAGATTACTCAAACATGCATGGATGACATTGAAAACGTCTTCAGGCATTTCTTTTGACAGGGAAACAGCATTATACCGCAGTAGAAACCTCCAAAAAGCCAATTCCCTCTCTTTAAAACTGCAAAACACCAAAATTTCCTCAAAGCGCGCATTCAGACTACAAAAACCTGCACCATATTGCATTCTAGCCTAGAGAGGAGACTCACCTGGGTGCTCTGGTCCCTCTGCACCTACTCGATCCACGCTTACACCCAGGAGAGATCACTAGATTATGCAAAAAATGCATGAATGAAATATAAAACCTACTCAAAAACATTTTATTTATAGTGCTTTTCTAAACACTCTTTTTCTAAACATAAGTACATTTAAACAAGCAGGTTAGACACGAAAAGAGGTTCTAAGCAGTTTTAAGCAGTTTCTAAATTTTTTTTGACGGGGTACGATATAACACGGTAGAATGCTCCAAAAAGCCGATTCAGTGTAATCCGCCTTCTTTAAAACGACAAAACACCAAAATGTCCTCAAAACACACATTAAAAACCACAAAAACCTCCATCCTATTGCATTCTCGCCTCTGCACCTGTTGTCTTTTCGCGTCCGCTGTGAGATATGCTGACACGCTGATGCCGCTCGGTCCCTTGTCCCCCTGGGCCCTTGGTAATTAGATTCCAATGGGCCAGTCTCTCCATTTCACCGCCTTTAATTGCTCGGACGCACACACACGGGAGGTTCCACAGGTTTGCGCTTGTTGCATACGAAGCCACTGCGGTAATGAATTTCCACACTCCTCAGACCCCCTTACACGCCTCATTTACCGGTCAGTCCTCCCTTTGTTTTATGAATACTAAATTAAAGAGTGTTTCTGTGTTTGTGTTTGAAATGATCCAAATGATTCTAGTGAAGGTGTGTGGAGTTTAAAAACACAGTGGAGCACTTGTATTACTACATGACGTCAGGAGGTAGAAGAGAGTGATGGCTACATGCTGCTATTCCGACATTTAGACATTGACATCTAACTGAGTAGTGGCATAAACATTATTTTTCAAGCGTCCCACTGCTTTGACATTTTTAGTAGCTGCACTTCACTATTTTTCAAACGTTCGGCTTTTCTAGCATGAATAATATTAATGCAATAGCCTATTATACTTTGTGCTCCCATATATCATAAGATGCTGGTGCCGGGGATATGGTTTACTATAATAACTGTCAGAGCTTTGTAGTCTACATAAGGGACTAATATGACAAGTTTAGCCTACCGTATCGTTCAAAAATGAAGGTTGTGGAGACTAACTACAGGTTGCGGCTCAGATACACTTCTCCATTTTTTACATGTTTTATATACTGAATTTTCTTTTGGGTATCAGTAAAGCTGGTCAGCAAAGCTGATCTATCTGTCTACTTATCTATCTACCAATCAATCTGCTGCATTCAGCACCATGGACAGCTGCCTGAATAAGCACAGGTAGCATGTTGGAATAGCAGCACGACATGGTGGTATGGACATGGATGGGAGATCACTGTGACCACTTGTGTCCTTAGGCAAGGCACTAGGCACATTGCCTAGTGTGTGTGTGTGTGTGTGTGCGTGTGTGTGTGCGCGCGTGTGTGCGTGCGCGTGTGTGTGTGTGCGTGTTGGTGGTGGTCAGAGGGGCTGATGGTGCAGATTGGAGCCTCACTTCTGTCAGTCTGCCTTGTAGCTGTGGCTACAATAGTAGTTCACCACCACTGAGTGTGGAGTGAATGAATAATGAATTGTAAAGCACTTTGGGTGTCTTGAAAGGTGCTGTATAATGGTCTCCGAACCTTTTCTTGTATTTACTGTTAATTTTCAACTTTTCATTTAACTTAATTGTTCAAATCAAATCGAAGTTTTTTTATAAAGCACTTTTCATACAAAAATTGTAAAACAAAGTGCTTTATAGTGATTAAAAACAACCCCACATTTCCTTCCATCCACCCAACCCCACAGCTGCCCGACCCCACACAACCAAACAACCCAGACATACACACACATACACTCACATATATGAACATTATAAAACACAAAGTAAAACATGAGGCATGAGGCTGGGTACAGGTGAACCACTTGAGAAAGAGCAGCCGTTTACACCAGGAGCAGTCTGCCGCCACCAGGGAGTGCCGTAGGGTCCAGGGGAGAGATGAGCCTATGGGACAGACCCTGGCAGCCACAGCAGACCACCGCTCCTGCTGCAGAGGGCTCCTACAGAGGAAACGGGAAATCCTAAAAATATGTCTAAAATAAATAAATATAATAAAATGTGTATAATAAAAACAAGTAAAAGTATAAAATTTCGATCAAAAGCTAAGCTAAATAGGTGAGTTTTGAGCCTACTCTTAAAAACATGACCGGTCTCTTTGGCCCTGAGCTCCTCCGGCTTTTCCATAGACAAGGCAAGACGCCTCACCGTGAGTGTGTGTGTCCTGACTTTGGGAATGACCTGGAGCTGCCAGAGGAGCGCAGGGTCCACGAGGGTTCATAGGGTAAAAGTAATTCTGAAAGATAAGAAGGGCCAAGACCATTAAGACATTTAAAAACCTTTAAAGAACTTTGAAATCGATCCTGAAACTCACAGGGAACCCATGCAGTGATTTTAAAACCGGTGTAATGTGGTCCTGCCTCTGGTCCTAGTCAGGACACGAGCGGCTGAATTTTGTAATAACTGCAAACCTGAAATATTCTTTTTGGGAAGACCAGAGAGCAGGGCATTGTATTCAACTGGTGATAAAAGCATCAGTGTCTCCGTGTTGGCCAGAGGGAGAACGGGGCAGAGTCTGGATATGTTTTTTAGGTGATAGAATCCTATTTTTCTAATGTTCTTAATGTGTGGGATAAAAGTCAGCTCAGAGTCAAAAATAACACCCAGGTTTTTCACATGAGTAGATGGGTTAAAAGACTGTGCCTTTGGTTTGGGTAAAAGTTTCTCTCTCTCTGGGTCTCAGGACCAATGACCAAAACCTCAGTTTTGTCCTGGTTAAGCTGGGGAAAGTTTTCTGCCATCCAGGATTTGAGATCTAAAATGCAGTTAAAAACTGCGCCCATTGGCCTGTTGTCATCAGGAGACATGGAGACATAGAGCTGCGTATCATCTGCATAACAGTGGAAGATGATTCCACCAAGAGGAGCATGTACAGGTTAAAAAGCACAGGGCCTAAAATGGAGCCCTGGGGCACACCACATGTGATTTTATGGACCTTGGAGGAGAAGACCTTATGTCTGTGAGATAGGATGTGAACAATTTGTGAACAGCACCAGATAGGCCCAGATGTTTCAGGCGAGTTAAAAGAATAGTGTGGTCTACTGTATCGAAGGCAGCGCTCAGATCCAGTAGAACCAACACAGTCACCTTTTGTGAGTCGTAATTTATTCTAAAATTATTTAAAATCTTTGCCAGGGCAGTCTCTGTACTGTGGTTCACCCTAAAACCAGACTGAATTTTTTCCAAGATGTTGTGATCTTCTAAGAAATAATTTAGAAATTTTGAAATCTAAAACCAGAACTAAAACCATGACTAAAACCAGGACTAACCCAGGTCTAAACTAGATCTAAAACCAGAACTAAAACCATGACTAAAACCAGGACTAACCCAGGTCTAAACCAGATCTAAAACCAGGTCTAAACAAGACCTAAAACAGGATTTAACCAGGACTAAACCATGCTGCGCAGTCCGTGTCTCCTACCCTACACTGCTTCTACATCATGATTCTACATCATTTTGAGTAAAAAAACAGCAAATATTACAGATTTTTACTGGGCATGCACCTTTATGTTTGCAAAATGAGTTTTTTTTTTCTGTGTGAGAGTGAGATTTTTTTAAAAATAAACAATCTATATGAAACCTGTGTGTATCTCAGCATGTCAAGTTGAGTATACTACACCACTGCAAAAAATAAAAGTAGTGAAATTATCTCGCTGCAAGGACAGATCATTTTACTTGACAAGTTCTCTTAAAAACCCAACCCAAAACATGCACTGTAGGTGTGAAATGGTCGAAGGGACCGTTTGCACCGGTTGGCCTGGCAGCCGCGCCTCCGTCAGTCTGTCCCAGGGCAGCTGTGGCTATAACAGTAGTTTACCACCACTGGAGTGAATGAAGAATGCTCTGTAAATAATCCTCTGTAAAATGTCTTTGTGACATCTGTCTGTGAAAAGCGCTATATAAATAAAACACTTACTTAAAATAAACGACCTCTAGACTAGAACAAAGCAGTCTCAGAACTAGTAAGTCCATAATAAATCTGAAAACAAGATGAATAACCTGATGTACGTCTTAAAATCTTGGCCAGATCAGAGAAATTTGCAGTGTACTACCCACGTCTGTCTGTAACAATCCCTTATTGTTATTCAAGCTTAAGAGGAAGTCTGTATATCATCTCGGAAGGTTCCACAGGTTTGCTTTTGTTGAATTCAAATCCAGTGCCGCAGCAATAATGAATCTGCACGCTCCCTGGTCCCCCTTACACGCCTCATTTACCCATCAATCCTTTCTTTGTTTTATGAATTCTATTAAGTCGGCCGTGTTGTTCCGCCAATGAGCGCCGGCGGAGGGGGAGATAAAAGTGGACTGGAGCCGTATTTAATAGATTGCGTTTGCCGTTTGAGCGTTCAGGTTGATTTGTTGATGTCGGAGAGTTATTTGTAGGGCTTGGGCGTGGTTCTAATTCCTTATACTGTGCAGGCTATAATGGTTTCCCTTCTTTAATAGATTAGTATGTGTTGGGTTTTCATTGATGTGTGTGTTTGAGTTATTTTATATTGCCTCCCAAAGCTTAGTATTTATTAAAAGGTGCTGTGTCTGATTTTCTTTCAAACGTGAAAAAGAGAGCTTCATCTTAAACCGGTGCGTCTCAATTATTTTCTGTAACCTCCCCCCTAGGAAGACCAGGGACTAAACCGGAACTGAACCAGGACTGAACCAGGGACTAAACCAGATTTAAACCAGGGACCTAAACAGGAATGATCCAGGGCTGAACCAGGGACTAAACCAGGGACTAAACCTGGACGAAACCAGGGTAGAGCGCTGCACTCCCGCAGGACCTGACGCAAAACAGTTCGTTGCGGGACACATTTTGAAAGCTGGATGATGTCCGGGTTATAATTCGGGGCATTTGCATCGTCCAGCGTGACAGAATCCATGTCTAAAGCTGCAGCAGTATCGGCTCCTCTGCTGTTTGGTCCTTATGTGATGCTAACAGTGCTCTCTGGTTTACTGAAGGAGCATTCACAAAGCAGGAGGATTATTGGTGATATTCGGCACGTTTTCGCTGAAAAAACGGTTTATCAGCGTGACTGGGGTGTAATGTCTTTATGTGATGCCATCATTTATTTGGCTTCATGCTGTCCGATGCCAACATTTTTAGCCACAGTAAACACAGTGGTCTTTCCTCCTTTCCCGCCGTAGTCACAGTGAATCCGAGCGTTGCATACACTTTACATACAGTTCGTTTTCTGCACTGCAGATCTCCTGCTCTGTGCTGTGTGTGCATTTGATCAGTGCAAAAACCCAACACTACAGCGCTAAAACTCCCTGCGCACACTCTGACAATGAGAGCGTCACTGCCAACTACTGTAGTGGATGTGCAATTACACTTTATTCTAGTACGAAAAAAAGCATGTTCCCTGATGTCACACCCCGTTAACTGTTTTAAAACATTTGCAGTGGTCCAAAGTTATTCCTCAATTATTTTATGCATTCAGAGCATTCTAATTATTCCTCATGATCAGTTTGTAAATCAGGGTGACCACACATTCCCTGGACAGTCCCAGTTTTGACCATCGGTTCATCTGGATTCAACAATCATATTGGCATCAGCCATGAAAAAAGCCATATTGGTCCATCTCTAGTACGCACATACTTCCTCCTTTCATGATATGAAAATTAGCAACTTCAGCTGTGACTGGCATTCTTTGATTTCTTTTTTTAAAGAATGAGCAAAGACAGTTTGTGTGGAGGAGAAAGCCTGACAGACAAAGCTGAGGGCAAAGAAACGTAAAACACATGGACATGTGCTCCTGTTCAGATGTTGTGTCGAGCAGACACTGACTGACTCTGACATGTTCTCCCTGGGCCTGCTCCAGGGTTAAAGCTCCTCTACACCAAACTCACCAGCGTTTGGGTGAAACTGCTCATCTGTCACACGAGGTCAAACTATGGGCTTAGTATGAACCTTGTCGTCTATGACTGTGAGGGCTGGATACTGCTTTGTGTAAAATAGGACAGATTTTGCATAATTCTATTGTATAATATGTTGATGAAAATACAATTCAAACACGAGAAAAATAGTTGTGTGTTGTGGGTTATGTTCCCAACAGAGTAACATGAATCCACACCTGGGGATAACTATATTCTAATTTGCACATTTTAAATTACAATATTCAATCAGTTCAATTCAAGTTTATTTATATAGCACATTTAAAACATCAGGTGACCAAAGTGCTTCACATAAAAGTCAACAAAAAACGAAGAAACAGATATCCAGATAAAACAATACATGTGATCCCAAGATATCCTGTCCAGCTTCATCTAAAATGACTTAATAAAAGAATCAGGTCATGCTGGCATCTGTGTTTGAAAACTGCAGTGTTGAATGGGAGCTGACATCACTGTAGATGTCACAACAAAGAGCACCACCGATGCAGGTCAAATTAGGAAAGCAGACTTTTTAATCATTTGTAACAAAATGACTATGCAACGCTGCAGAATCCTATGTCACAGATGAAAAATGAAATAAAAGTTGAGAATATGGTATAATAGGCTCTATTCACGCTTACGTCACAGACCAGAAAGACGTTTGGAAACATGCGATGACAACGTCTGGTGTAGTTCCTGACACTGGGCTCGCCGACTCTGATCAAACCCACTGAAATAAATGTGATCAGCAGTAAAAAGAAGACTGCATACGTACTGTAAAATACCAAATAAGAGCCTTCCTCACAACACTGGGAAAATCTGGTACTCACTTTACCCAGTATGATTATAATTTATGTGACTCTCTATACAGACATAGGTGAGTTAATTTGAAATGTTACAAGAAAATATCTACAGAGTGGAGTTTCCCACATATGAAAGTGTTTATGCAAATTAGTCTTGTGGTTTTAAGTTTCATTTCTATGGATCAGCAGCACAAGGAGCTGTTTTTTTGCTTGTAGTTTATGCAAATGAGCCATGTGCTTTTAAGAGCATCAGTCCTGCGTCCTGTTGTTGCAGCACGACTTCTGTCTTCACAGACATTAGACTCGGCGTTTATTTGGAACTGACAGTAAAATGGAACCCGGTATTTTATGGCATGTGCTGTTTGGAATCATCTCGAATTCGTTGCCCTTGTCTCTTCTAATCGCATGTACCCAGTGCGCTCGGAGTTGTGCGTCAGTGGGGAAACGGTGAAAACTGAGGTACGGTTGGAATTGTTGATTTGCCGAACATAAAGGAATGCTACAATGACATGGAGATGAAGAAAACCGGACCATTTTCAAATTTTTCCTAGATTTTGTCAGACTTACTACCGCGAACAGAGCTCTCCTGAAGCTGTCATCGCTTCTTTCCAAACGTCTTCCTAGTTTGTGATGTCGGCGTAAATAGAGCTTATTGGTCAGGCATATACAAATCGCTCCAAATACTTCAAGAGGGTAAATGAGGAGAGAAAACAACTAGAACATGGTTAAAAATGGCTCTAAAATAAATCAGCATTAGAATTGTCAAGCAATATAAGCTCCATTTGATTTGCGTATACAGATCCTTTAATACCGACCATGGGCATTATACTTATGAACTATAAAGACTGGAAACCTTTCATATGCATTTTCATCTTCTTGCTATTCCAAAGCTTGCACACCTTAACACTGACAAAGCGAGAAGATGAAAACACCTCTGCAAACTGAGTCAAAACACATTTTTCTATCATCCCTCTCAACAAAAAAACACCCACTTGACCTCGCCGTCCTTGAGAATTGGGAGCGAGGTGTCTAATTGGCGTAACGTCGCTCATGGATGCACCGCGCGACCCTATTAGTTTGTGTAATCTAGTAAATACTTGTTTGAGGCAGAGAGGGCTTTCAAGGTCCCCGGCAGCGGAGTGTTACATAAGACTCTCCGCCTTGAGGAGATCGGGGCCGGGGGCGAACAAACAAGAGTCGGCACCTTGGCTGGCAGCGCTGGCATCTGCTGCACGGGCCCCTCAGGGACTTTGACCAATAGCATCTGTCGTTCGCACACAATAGCGTAGAAAGGAGGAGGAAACGGAGGAGGGGTAGTGGCTTGTACTGATTTTCTATTGTTAAATTATTATTAAAAACACTTGTTTACTCCTCAAAAACGTACCTGGACTTGTGTTTTGTTTCATTCACACGTGTTTAAGTAATCCTGCATTATTTGTCTACATCTCTAAAGCTCAAAATGTGCTGTTCCACCTTGTGATGTCATGAAGCCGTAGTTTTTATCGTTCTTTTAGAAGAGATTTGCAATTCCAGGGCTGAAATGATCCAAATTATTCTAGCGAAAGTGTATGGAGCACTTCCTGCATTGCCGCATGACATCACAAGGTGGACCAGAACACAGCCTAAATCTGCACGGTTTGTGTGTTAAACTTGTGTAAATGAAACAAAACACAACTCCAGGTCTGTTCGTGATCAGGAAACAACATTAGAATATAGCTCAGAAGTTAATCCATTTAAATTTGACTTTTGGAGCTGAATATTTACACTTTGTTGTGCTGTTTTTCCCTTTACAATGGGCGTGAAAAGGGTTACCATCATGCCTAAAAATTGCCTATGATATATCAACCAGGCCTACTGGTTTCTTACTGTGCTGAACTGACTTGCTGCTCATTGTCTGGTCTCTTTGTTTCATTCAAACACATTTGAGTGAGTGTACACAGCAAAAACTGGAGGGTTGAAATTTTTGGGTTAAATATTTCAGAGTTGTCTTTAATGCAAAAAGTGCTATTTTAACTATTTGAAAGTTAAATGGGTTTGAGTTGGGGTTATAGTTGATAT
This sequence comes from Odontamblyopus lacepedii, assembly GCA_034769755.1. Lineage (NCBI taxonomy): Eukaryota > Metazoa > Chordata > Actinopteri > Gobiiformes > Gobiidae > Odontamblyopus > Odontamblyopus lacepedii. The sequence goes on along the minus strand of CM068351.1, from coordinate 21,910,421 downwards.
GACTGAAGTTAATTCAACTTCCTCTAGTGTTAATTCAACTTCCCTTAGTGTTGATTCAGCTTTCCCTAGTGTTATTTCAACTTTCCCTAGTGTTAATTCAATTTTCCCTAGTGTTAATTCAACTTCCCTTAGTGTTGATTCAACTTCCCTTAGTTTTAATTCAACTTTCCCTAGTGTTAATTCAACTTCCCTTAATGTTGATTCAACTTCCTTTAGTGTTAATTCAACTAACAGCAATAGAAAAAAATGTCAATTAAATATAAATTGCATTGTTGTCAAAATATGTTGGTCTTTTTTTGGAAGAATAATTAACTGTGATTAATCATGATTAATCAAAATTCTAAAGTGTGAATCTGATTTTTTTTTTAATCGTTTGACAGCACTAGTTTACAGATAACCGATACTAAAACTAGTATCGAAACTAGATACTCTTTTGCAATAGGAATAAACTGACTCTTGTGAGCTTTAAGTCGTGTTAAAATGCTGTGACTTCCTCAAAAACAGACCTGGAGTTCTGTTTTGTTTCATTCACACATGTTTGAGTAATGCTTAAATTTTAGTCCGGCTACATCTCCAAAGCTCAAAATTCTCTGATCCACCTTTCAATGGATAGGAAAGGAACTAACGTTTGCAACTACCAAACAACAAAATACCCCGTGTCGATTGGTTCTTACGGCGCATAAAAAGTTTAAATCCGTGCAAACATGTTCTGAAATTCCTGTAATTCTCGTATTACTTGAGCAGAGAATGTTCTTTTCAATGTCCGTGCTCCCGGATGAGTCTAAATTATTCACCACTGACTCGTTCTTGATTTTAAAACATAAATTACAAATCTAATCGCAATACCTTTCCTCTTTTTAACATTTTCATTTTTCAATCTAAATATTTCAGACCGAGTTGACAGCTCAAAGTCACGCCATGTTATGGGGCCTGTCTCCAGGGGAAACTGCAATGCCAACTGCTATTGTTTTAGCCTTATTTTAATTGCTTCACACGCTGCCTTTAATATACTTGAAGAAATAAAATCTTAAATAAGAAAATATGTTAATAAGTGCTTGAATCGTGTTGTATTTTCTTGATTTCAGTGCATTTTGACAACCACTTGAAATGATGTGATAATTGTTACTGTACTTGAAGTAAGAGAAACTATACTTGTATATTTGGAGTCCTACAGGGGTGTGTAGTTTCAACTTTATACCAGTACAGTCCAGCTATGATTCTGACCAAAACTGTGAACTCAATTTTGAAAATCTGTTACTCGCGCGCACACACACACACACACGCACGCACACACACACACACACACACACACACACACACACACACACACACAGGGCCGGCCCAAGCCTTTAAGGGGTCCTAAGCAGAATATGATTTGGGGGCCCTCCACAACACCGAAACTACACTGCTAGCTGCCTTATTATTTCCTAGGCTGTACAGTTAGTCTAGCCACCCATCATAATCTGCGTTTTTAGTTGGTTTACATTATACTGCAAGTTGTGGCTATTGCAATGTAAATTATTCAGAGTGATCTGTAGCATATTTGTAAGTAAAAAAAACAAATCAGTAGACAAGACACTTTATATGTAAAAAAGTGAACCAATTTATTTTGCACTAACATACACAAATCTTGTAAACAGTACTTAGTACTTGTAAGTACAGTACAGTTTCGAATGTTGACTGCTCCTGGCTTTCTTGTGCTGATGAATGCTCCTCAATTTCAGGCATATGAATCTCTCCCTCGCTCTCAGGTGCTGGTGGATCTACAGAGGATGGACCTGAAGCAAACAAACAAACAAATAAATATTGCATTAAAAATAAAATAAAAAAACAGGCCAAGTGTGTAATGTCATTGAACATAAATAAATAAATAACTGTTTCAACAACAACATTATTTTGAAAAAAAAAGTGTGATTAATTCATGATTTGGTAGTAACATATTATGACTCACTTGGAGCACTTTCATGAATGGAGCAGGAGGCGGAGGTACCCGGATCTGCGTGGGCAGATGTGGTTGATAGTGGTCCAAAAAACCTCAGCAGGGCTCCTGCAAAATAATGGTACACCAGTACATCATTAATAAGTTATTTAATTTAGTATCTTTACTTAGGTCTATATTTCAGAGCATGTGATTACTCATGCCTAAGAGTAGCCTCACATATCTGGCCATGACTTTTGCCTACATTTTGTAACAGGATTTGTTAGAATAAAATGCTTATAATGAAGTTATTTAAAAAATGTACATCAAACAATCTCATGGTACAAGGCAGGCTCAGAGGATGAAAGAGCCTTTGTTAACCTATCTCTGCTAAAACCAGATGTGTGACCTCTTGTGACCTCTTGCTTCGCACTGAGCTAGGTTCCCATCGTAAATCTGATCCAATGTAAAACAAAGTCATGATATACTTCACTATGTTATCTGTGGTAAGCTTAACAAGATTATGTATACGTTGATCAGGTTGCCTTTGTACTGACATGATGGATTGTTGGAAATGAATAAAGGTGTGCCGCAGGGGGAGGAGCTTTGGAAGAGCAGCGTGAACGGGCCTAGAGAGCCGGACGCAGTGGCCATGCTCTTCCCCGTGCAAAAAGGCACGTAAAAGAGATCTGACTCAGCGGTTTAATCCCAATTGGCAGGAGACTGGAGTTTAAATGTCAGAAATACTGTCACTGGTTTGTGATTGTATAAAAAATTCATGACATAATGGTCCTTCGAGCCGGATTCTGCTTGGAGGATGAACGACAGAGATTGAAAAGCGCGCACCCATCTGAAAAATCCGTCTTTTCTCGACGGCAACCCCTGTGGGGCATCCTCTTCGTGGAAGGACCCGGTCAACCAGATCCAGTTATATCACCTGAGGTCAGAAAATTAACTTCTAGAGAGTGAAGTTATATAGAACTACATAGAGATTTGTAGTTATTGTAGAGTGTGTGAATGAATTGTTGAATGTATGGAAATTCAAATTGATCATTGTTAAGATGTATCAAGGTTGAATCTCATTCAGGTCACAGGTCGATGTTTTGTTGAAAATTGATCTAGCGTCCTTCTCGGTGTGTGAATTAACACCCAGTTTATGACCGCCCATCGGGGTAGAAGCTTGTCATAAAACACAGAGAAGTTTCGTTGATCAACAGTAGGCAAAACTTAGACACAAAGTATCATGGCAGAGAGAAAAGGAAAAAAAAAACAGTAAAAATAGAAACAGACTCGGAGAGAGTTGCAAATTCCTACGAAAATGAAAAGTAAAATATAATTTTGGTGAAAAATTAGATGAAATAAAGTTAAGCGAGCTAATGATGAACCTATCAATTCATGATAAGTAAAAAGCGTAAAAGCGTTAAAACATTTAAAGTGTCTCGTCCGAAGGGCGATGATAGCACAGTGGTGAAAAAAAAACCCTCTAAAGGCAGAGGGTGGTGAGGAACAAGGCGAAAATGACAAATTGGGAAGAAAAGAAAAGGAGGAGTTTAGGACTATGGGGCTTTATCCAAAACTTCCAGAATTAGAAGTACGAAAACACAAGCCAACCAAAATCTAGTTTGGGCACCTTCCCACTGCTCCAGAGGCCCAGCAGAGCCCTCCACCCGCATATGATAAGAAAACTCAACCCCCCTGCGTTTCCCATCTCCTAGGTCAAAAGGTGACAGAAAGGCAGAGGCGCAAGGCCTAGTCAACTGTAAAAAGAGAGGGAGAGGGGAGGGGAAGATAAAAAGAGAGGAAAAAGTAAGAGACAGAAAGACAGAAAGAAATTGAAAGTGACAGACAAAGGGGAAATAGTGACAGTGAGAAAGACAGAAACACAAATTCCATAAGCATGACTAAATAAGAAATACAAATATAAGTGTCAGGAAAATAAAGAAAATTGACACATAGGCTTTGCCAAATGTGTCAAACAGGGGGAAATAAGGTTAATACAATAGGTTTTAATAAATACTAAAAAAATTTTTTGTAAACAATGCCTAATCTGTATTAAAAATAATGCACAAAGACAACAGAAACCTACTCCAGAGCATCCTTTTCACATGTTACACATGGACTCATGAAGATAAAAGAACAACCAGACTCTGATCAAGATCTTATTGACTATTTGAGAAAAACCCTGTTAACAAGAAACGTTGTAAACAACAATAAACTGCCAGAAAGAACTATTTCTCCACAGGGCAACACGGCAAAACCAGGAGACCACGTGTTCATAAAGACTCTGAGGAAGACAGGACCAGTCCAAGGTGGGACTCATCAAGTCGTCCTGGCTACATCTACTGCAGTAAAGGTCAAGGAAAGGTCAACCTGGAGCCACATCAGTCGCACTGTAAGTGAAGGAACCAGTTGGACCTGACAGATCCAGACCCAGCCTCCGAGAACTCGCAAACGCAGAACGTCTAGACTACTCCTAGACCAGGACTCCACTACAAGAGTGAGCAGTAGGTAAACTACGGTTCACTCCAACGGTGTTCTTACGAGGAAGTTAACCTCGGGCACTGAAAAAGATGACAGCTCCATCCATCCCAAGGGAAAAACAACTGTCTGAGAGAAGAAGACGTCAGACATGACACCCAGTTAAGATGGTTAAATAAGGTGTTATTTGTAATGATTCTATTCATGGTGCACATAACAATATTGTTTGTGATACATATCAAACATACACATCCTGACTTGGTAGTGAGTGCACAATTCACACAACACAAATGTAACAACTGTCTTTGAGACTGTGACACAGCCTACAACCGCACTGACAAAAGAGGACAAGACAGAACTGACCCTGACGAAGACAACCAGGACTTTGAACACAAATAAGCAAATGTAAACACAAGTTAAAATGACTAAGAGCCAACATTATCCTCAGTGTACGATTTTACACATTTTTGTGATGGCATGTGCTAATATAAAGTGAAATGGCATGTTCTGATCTTATATGATGTAATTTTTATAAACAGGGGGAAAATGTTAGAATAAAATGCTTATAATGAAGTTATTTAAAAAATGTACATCAAACAATCTCATGGTACAAGGCAGGCTCAGAGGATGAAAGAGCCTTTGTTAACCTATCTCTGCTAAAACCAGATGTGTGACCTCTTGTGACCTCTTGCTTCGCACTGAGCTAGGTTCCCATCGTAAATCTGATCCAATGTAAAACAAAGTCATGATATACTTCACTATGTTATCTGTGGTAAGCTTAACAAGATTATGTATACGTTGATCAGGTTGCCTTTGTACTGACATGATGGATTGTTGGAAATGAATAAAGGTGTGCCGCAGGGGGAGGAGCTTTGGAAGAGCAGCGTGAACGGGCCTAGAGAGCCGGACGCAGTGGCCATGCTCTTCCCCGTGCAAAAAGGCACGTAAAAGAGATCTGACTCAGCGGTTTAATCCCAATTGGCAGGAGACTGGAGTTTAAATGTCAGAAATACTGTCACTGGTTTGTGATTGTATAAAAAATTCATGACAGGATTTAATTACTATGTATTTCATACATGCATGCCTATACAATATCATTAACAGTGAACTCAAACTTTAAAATCTCTCTAACAGAATCCAACCCAACATTGATGAGGCAGAATTATGTATTGCAGTGTGTCATCCAGCAGAGGGAATCTTGGCTATTCAGAAATACCATATACCGGGGGACAATATTTTACAAGTGCTTTACGTTGGAATGCACAGGCAACCGGCCACCATCCCTCACAACAATGCCACAAAATAATAGTGTTTTTTTTTTTAATGGAGAAGTCAAGAGATTGTCTTGAACACAGTGGTTCGAAGCCGAGTCAAATTAACAGCTTTGATAGACGTGACGCAAATTTCAAAATTATGGTTGTGAACGCTGCCGAATCCTCCAGTCACAGAGCGCAATGGTCAACGCGAGCTCAGAAAGGACACATTCAAAGTGCTAAGAGTAAAAGAAAATCTTTCCGCGGACGTCAATGTGGCCGTTTCCAAGACAGGAGAGACGTAATGCCATATAAGCCAAGCCATAATACAGCTAAAGGCTTTGGAGATAGCTAAGGAGCTCAATATTCCCACAGATGAATTCAAGGTAAGTTTCGGGTGGGTTAAAATAATGACGCACTGAGGCGCAGCTGTCACTAGGCAGTAGCCTGGCCCAGCGCCTGCCGCAGACTTCGAGGATAAGCTCCTGACTTTTCAGCGCCATGTCATCAAATTAAACTAACCTAACCAGAACAGAAAAATTGTAAAATTGAACATTCAAATTTACCCGTTTCTTGCTGTTTTTTTTCCTCCTCTTGTCTCTTCCTCTTCTTTGCTCCAGACAGATAATTTCTTTTTTGAGACATGGCTTTCCATCTCCGACCTATCTTCCGAAGTGAATAACTCCTGTCACGTGCGTCTGGTTGCGCAGGAGCAGTGGCAGCAAGGATTAGTTAATCTACTAACCAACCTACCAAATATAAAAATGATACAAAACGTGATTTCATGTCTTGTTTTTTCATGTCTTGTTTTTTCATGTCTTGTTTATTTCATGTGTCATTTGTTTCTGCTATATCATGTCATTGATATTGTGTTTTTTTTTTATTAAAAATATTTCCACAACTGGGCATTCCAACTGCTCTTGGGGGCCCCCTAGTGGTGCCTGGTGGTGCTTGGGGCCCTAAGCGACCGCTTAGTTCGCTTATCCCTTGGGCCGGCTGTGCACACACACACACATACACACACACAGACACATACACACACACACATACACACACACAGTAACACACACATATAAACAGACTAATGACAGGAGGAAAAAGCCGTGTCCCAAATAATTGACTGTTTTATTATTAAGAATTGGAGCAGGGAATTAAAAAACGAGAGTTGGATGCGATAGTGTGTGTGGATTGAACCAGACCAAACTGGAGACATTTCCCCAAAGAGGCAGAGGCAGGCTTCCTCTGGGGCCTCTCGCTGCAGCACCCAGGGGTGCTTTTATCTGAGGACACATCACTTTAAGCCTTCTTTAAAAAAGATATGTGTAAAACTGGCATGCTTGTAATCCCATTTGAAAACGTTTATTTAGATGCAGCATAGTTGGTATAAAAGGGCATATTGTGGATTTGCTTTTTACAATATTAGTTTTGTTTCAATCAAGTGTCTCCTCAACTCTCAGTTAATATTTTTTGTATGGCATGTTAAAGGAGCTGTACGTTGTATATGAGGTAAACATGTTCAAAACAAGTAGCTTTTACTGAAAACCATTCTAACACTGATTTCACTAGCAAAGACCACGCCAACAACACATGTGCGAAGAGAAAAGAGGTTATTATATTGAGATGAGGTCGGTTGGGTTGAGACTCAGGGTGGGGGTTCAGTCTCAATCTTCACATGGCCCAGCTGGAACAGGACCCCCCCCGTAGGCGTCTTATATCTGGAAGCGAACAGATCGGGATTGGGAGGGTGGGGTCGAGTTATTCGGGACAAACTGGGTTTCCGGGATTGGCTGCTATAAATAGGCTTCTGGGAATTTGAGGTGTGGTAGAAGTGAGCTGTGATTCGCTGTGATTTGCTGGAGAGGAGGTGAGGGCGGTTGAGGTGTGGTCCTGCTCCTGAACCTAAGTTAATCATATTAACTCCATTTATTCTTTGTAAAAAAAAAAAAGAAAAAAAAGTCAAGTTGTTTATCTTATAATTTAGTGTTTTAGATCTCAAGACTATCATCTAATCAGAAAGCAGAATGAGCCTCACACGAGTCTCTCATTTGCGTTTTCAGTTTCAGTGCTGAAATTCAGTTGGTTCAAACCTAAAATGCCTCTCTCTGATCTGAACAGTCACAAAGCCCAGCATCTACAGCCAATCCTGAATCAGTGCTAGTGCAGCCTCTGCATCTTAGGAAGGGAGTGCTGGAGGTTTTGAGCTTTTACATGAGGAATGAGAAAAACGTGTATGTGTTTTAAAACATTGACAAGCCAGGTTCAGTTGTGATTGTAATCCTTTTCTCAAAACTGTTAGAGCTTCTGTCTTTCTTCCTTCTAATTTGATATTACAACTGAAATGATTAGTTTTAAAACAAATAAAAAGATGGAGGGAGCAGCACCAGCTTGTCTCCATGGAGATGTTAAAGCTTTACTTAGAATGTTCCACAATATGCCACCAAACTTCTATCTCCACGAGGACAATCAGGTGACACCGCCAGGCCAAGTAAAGGAAAGGCGTCACAGTTAAAAACACTTGTAAACACTTAACAAGTTTAATACATTAAGGTGGAATTTTCCCGGCAAAGCAAAAGGACTATACATTGAAATAAGCCAACATTTCTTTTTCTTTATTGTTTCTTTAGTTTTATTTTTAGTTCCACCAGCTCGTTCTCCACTGTTTTTCCATCCATTCCCCTGATCATTTCACTGTGTAAATTGCCTTCACGACAAAGTATATTCGCTAATACCCATCAGCCATTGCTTTAGCCTAAATCTTCTGCTTAGTATGCATCAAAATGAATACTGAACTGTAGATTTTCCATATATTAACATTACACTAAGTTATAAAAAAATGAAACACCAATTAGCCCATGAGAATAATGTACAACTTTAAGTGCACATGAGCATAGACATCTCCAACACTTCGATACAGATGCTTTAAAACAGTGTGACATAGCTCCGAACAGTGAAGAAAAGGGGTCGCGAGGGATTTGAGAGAGTTGTCGCGTCAAGCTCAATAAATCCACTAACTCAAAGCCAAATCTCATATTATTCTTCTTCTCAGGCTTGTTCCAGCGTATGCCGACGTGTGCGCTCATATGCACAGACCTATGGAGTAATGAGATGGCGCGGTATTTTTAGCACGGTTCGGCTTCATAGAACGGAGGGGGTTTCGTGAATCGTAAGCCGGCGGGGTCTTTAAAGTCGGTAGCGCTCGTTAGGGAGAGGGGGTATGAAGGAAGGGGGAGGAAGGGCAAGGTGAAGGCTGAAAATATGCAGATGTGAGATGACCGTGAAACTGTGGTGGGGTGAAGGCAAGTTTGTGATATTTTTGGGGAATTTTTACATTTTAGGTCACTTTTGGGGTCAGTCGCTTGCTTGCCTACATGGTAATACTATAGCTTTGCATGGAATGTTCCGCAGTATGGTATTTAACTTCATTATCTTGCATTGTTACAATCAGGAAAGAACAAAATCCCTTGAAAAAAACACATTGTTACTATGAGTGGGTTTGCATCTCCACAGATCTGATATCTAACTTTACTTGGATTTAGATAGCACGTTTCAGAATTGAGACTGCCAATTTACACCATTAGTCCCTCTGACCATCACCCATCAATTACACACACCACTTTCATACTAGGCAATGTGGGTGAAGTGTCTTCCCTAAGGACACAACAACAGTTTTTGCCACCGGTGCCCCCCTGTGGCACCTGGTATTCCCAGCGGTCTCCCATCCAAGTACTAACCAGACCCAACCCTGCTTAGCTTCTGAGATCTGATAAGATCAAACTTCGACAAGGCTTTGACAAGGCCACCTCTCGTGCTTGTCTCCATTGAGATACACCATACAGATACTTATTTATAGTTATTTATAAAAAACAATATGCATATTTTGGGGAAATTTTAACATTTTGGGTGCAATATTAAAGCCTCCAAGGCCTGAGGGCAATTTTAGTACATTTGTCCTCGCCTGGATTTTTTTTCTTAATTTTGCTGTTAAAATTCCCCCTTTTACCCCCTAATGAAGTGTTATACATCCTTTTATTCAGTACAACCTGTTATTTCACAATCTGCGGCAGTAGTTATATCATATGGCTGAAGTAAAAGCTATAGGACCAGAATTAGAGTTGAAAAAAAAAAAAACTGAAAATAAAATTCACACTCTTTTATACAAAACACACAGCAAACAGCAATTGTATAACTTCTTGGACATAAAAAAAATGCTTAATTTAGGGCCTTAGCTGCAAAAATGCAAAATATCAAATCTGTAAGTAAAAATATCCGTATTGCCCTAAAAAAAAAAAATGCAATCACCACTTTACTTTTCTGCCATTTATTTGAGAAAAAAAAAACTACATTTAGTTTTTTTTCTCAAATACGCTCTAGACTAGTCAACCATCTTGACTCACTAAACTCTTGTTTTAGTCAATCAAAATGGATTGAAGCGCATGCATTTGGCAGAAAACAAAGTTCCTATTGGACACTCGTTTTGCGCACATAATCATGCAGCATGCGTGTGACGTAGGATAATGCGGCAGATATTTATGGATACCTCTATGTCTGCTCTTTCAGAGGGAAAAAAGTAAAAAGTCTTTTACGGTTGGAAAGTTATGTGCTGTTACATAAAACATTCCATAGGTCTTGAAAAGTGTTATAAATATTCTGGTCGGAGGGGCTATAACATAGTTATAACAAAGCTATGTTATAGCTTTGCCTGGAATATTCTACAGTATAGTGAAGCATTTAACTTGTTTATCTTGCATTATTATAATCAGGAAAGAAAGAAATCCATTTTTGTATTTTTATGTTCTATATTCAAGTGACCCATTGGATTTTCTTGCAAATGTCTAAAGTCTAAAATCTCATGTCTAAAGTTGACAGTGTATTTTTCATTCACTCCTCACTCGGTAATGATATGATACTGTTGTATCCAGTAGACTGATGAAAGTGAGGCTGCCAATCTGGTCAAAACGATTTTTCAAGGAACCACTCACCCATTCACATACACCAATGTATGCTTTGTCCAAGGATACAACAGCTTTCATCTGTGGGAGCTATAATTGTACAGCCAATGATGTTTATGTCGAGAGTGAGATTCGAACCGCCAACCTTCGGATCAGTGGCCTCTACCAGCTGAGCTACTGCCCTTTCGGACCACCAAAAACCCTCATGCACACCACATTTTTGCCAGTACCTTAAAATACCTGTATACTTCATCATACTGGAAATGAACGATACTGTATGTAACTTTCTTTCCATTGAAATAGAAAGTTAAAACCATACTTGGAAGCCTATGGTGTAAATAGATACATTTTCTACTCCATACTGTGGAATATTATAGCCAATGGGGCAACATTTCCATGGAAACAAGCAATAGGATGCCAAGTAGAGAGTAAGAGTAAGTATAAGAGAGTTTGTGGAGATGCAAGCCCGCTCACAGTAAAGACACATGTTCTTTTACCTTTTTCAGTGCAATAAACCCAGCCAAAATGAAAAAAAAAACAGTTCAATCTCACTTACTTTGCAATAAAATAGAGTGTACGCAGCCTTAATTCTGTGCTGCCTTCTTTCTAGGTTAGTACAGCTCACATAAACGAAAACTGTACCCCGTGAAACTGTTTTCCTGAAGCAATATTATTAATTTCATGTCTATTGCATCTTCAAAAACCAAACCTATCCACTTTCAAAAACCATCAGTTTCAGAATGGAACGGCGAGACGATTGACTGACACAAAAAACAGGAAAAAACACTAGAGCGACGGAGAGAAAGAGGGACAACATAAACGCCAGCTGGATTGAAAGGACGCGATGCAGATGAGGCAGAAATGAGAAATCCATTGAATCGGCGAAGAGGGACCTTTGAAGATCAGCAGGTGAATCAGCGCTTTGATAACGCTGTCGGCTTTCATTGTTGTGTGCGTGCGTGTGCGTTTGTGTGTGCGCGTGTGTTTTTGAATGGGGCTACTTCACTACTTTGTGCAAATCTGATGTATTATAGCGAAGGAGCTCAAGGCTAAATAGATCCGAAAACATCTGATTTTTGGAAGAGATAAAATACTGTGAAATTGAGTAAGGCTCTAAAAAGTTTCAAAAATCTGATACTAAACCTATGTCAAAAGTAGATTCCATAATGGTCCATGGGCGTATACCAGTCTATGTGCTCTTATACTTGTTCTGATACAGCTCAAAATCATTCTAATGTGAGTCAGGAAAGGTGCATTTCTGTCCTGTGAATGTAACTTTTTTAGTATTGAGTCCTCCTCAAATGAGTAGCTAGCTTTAGTATCGATTATTTATTAGATATTCTGTAGGGCCTGTTTAGACGAGAATGCGAGCGGGTAAAAAGGACAAAATATTTTATCAGAAGTGCCTTTTGTTTAGACAGTGATTGAGTTTTTGGGGCTTAAAAACGCAAAAATTTGAAACCACCCTCCAGAGTGGAAAAGTTCAATACGCTCTGCGTTTCTGTTTACACTGCCCAAGACGCAAAACTCTGGTCACGTCGCGTACACGTACATACAGTACACAGAAACAAACATGTCGGATCATTTCCATGCGTTGGACCTTCAAGCTGTTCTGGCTCTAACAAACTTACAGGAGGCATCCCAACAAATGTACAAAATATTCTTGCTCCCGGTAGACGTTATTGTTTTGGTTTTCGCGGTGCAGAAGAGATGAAGATCATAAGGATGCGCACAGACCACCTAGCCGCCTGGCGTGGATACCTAACCGAATTCCACACACTTTTGTCACCGTATGATTTCCTCTCAAACGCCTGTCTATTGCGGAATAAAAAGTGAAGATGCGACGGCACTTTTGCGTCTTCTGTTCAGCCTAATTCTCCTATTAGACATACATTAGATCCTGGAGTTTGCTGGTTCTCAGTTTTTCAAAGTAAAGCTATAATTATCTAGAACAATACTACCTTGATCTGTCTGTTGTGTAACCATCCGAGTCTCTCATTTGCAGGGCTATGTGCGCTTAATGAAAACAGAACCACGCTAACAGTTCTCACATACAAAGAAATAACGGGCTAATGAGGGCGAGGAAGAAGAAATGAAACATGACTTCACTCATCAATACTGCTATTACACTACATTTAGCAGTTAGGATTGTGAAAAATATCAAAAATAAGACACTAAAACTACAGCAGATACTCATTTGAGCAGGTATTGATACTAAAAAAGCGGACTAGTATACGCCCATGGACCACTGAGGGATTACACACATATAAGACCACACGGGAATACAAATTTATTTAATGTTGAAAATCACATTCTATTGTCTTAATAAAGAGTGTATATTCTGTTATCATTGTGGTAACGGAATAAGTATTGAGTATTGTACTGGTCTGTACCCTATAGGCAACTTGTGCAATGTTTTTGTGATCTGAGCAAGGATTTGATTAGGATAGAAACAAGGTACAAACAAGGTCTAAACCAGGACTAACCTCACTCTATTTGGTTATTCTAAACGGTGGAGCTAAGAACACAATATGGATACCCAAGAAAACAGTGTCTATGATTACAAAATAACAGCTTAGACAATGATAGAAATATAGAGTTACAGCGCCTTTTCCTTGGTATCAGAATCAAGCTTGAAATGTTTGTGTTTTGACAGGTTAAAGAGGGGTTATTACAAAGACGTGGGTCTGGAGCCGTATCCCGTCTGCATCCTGTCTCTTTGAAAATGCTATATTCTCCAAAAATCAATGTATTAAAAAGTTAGATGAGTTTTAATTGAGTTTTTGAGGCACTTAGTATCCGTTTCCCTTTGCTCCCAGCACTAAGTCACTCCCCCTTCAGACTATCACTATCAGTGTTCCTCTTGCTAATGTAACTACAGGTTTGTGAAAGTGTAGTTTGTTGCTTTGTATTTTGCTTTTGTATATTTTTGGAAAATCGTGTCGGACCATGGGTGGAGTGTTGGACAAAATCTTACAGCTAACTGTAAAGATGATTAGAATAGGACCTGGGAGAAATCACTAGATTACTTAAGCATGGACGACGTATCAAACCATGCATATAGGCCCATTATGGTAATTGCTATGTATAGTGATATATATATATATATATATATATATATATATATATATATATATATATATATATATATATATATATATATATATATATATATATATATATATATATATATATATATATATATATTCAGTATATAAAAGCTGTAACAATTATTTTTGTGCAGAACTTATTTGCAAAAAATTTAGATTTTTGCCATTTTTATGTAAGAAAAGTCAGATTTTATAGTATATGTTGTTATAGTTTGTTATATACTAGTATTTGTTGACGCCCAGACCTTTTAAAGACACTATCAGTGGTGGGCCATCAGGGCCTGCAAGGCCTTCTCTGCTGGCCTAAAAAAATATCTGAATCACAGACTGATGTTAATTATATGTTGTCCATGAATCCATCCATCCATCCATCCATCTTCTCCCGCTTAATCCGGCTGGGTCGCGGGGGCAGCTTGCTGCCCAATACTCATAGCACCTGACCCCCCCTATGAACCCCTCTGCAGGTGGTGAGCCCACAGGAGGGTGGACAACATGGTCCTTGAATGTCCATGAATATTTATTAAATAATTCCAAATGGTCTGTCCTTCCCTTCATAGCCTTTACCCTGGTTGCGCTGCTTCCAGACATGTATTTTCATATTAAAGCGTTTAACCAATCACATTTCAGCCACCATTTGTTGCCAGGCAGGGACAACGTCAAAGAAATCTGCCTGGAGGCCTTCACAATCAGTTCTGCGGACCCTCTAGTAAAAAAATAAGTGTCAATGAAACTATTGCTTCAACCAATCAGATTTTGAGTTGGCGACACCAAGGCCTTCTAGCAGGCCTACGGTAACGTCAGCGTATTCACACCCTTTGATTGGCGAGTCAGAAAGCAAACTAGCCGGAGCTAGCAAACTGCATCTGTAGAGAGCTACACGGACAGAAATATAGTTGTGTTGATTTAATAGCTGTTTTTTCAACCCACAATGGCTGAAGGAGGAGAAGAAATTGATTTGGTTGCAGATTTATTGTCAAAGCCATTTTCAAGACGGACTTTTCAAGAAAAGCTGGACATTGTTAAGAAAGGTTGGGCAAGCCTGTCACAACTGGGAAAAGGATTTGTCCATCACTTTCAGTCCACAAACTACGAGCGGTACCCCTGGCTCACAGTCTCTGAGGAACACAGCAAATTGTATTGCTGGGAGCGCGTGTTATTTGCCACTGATACCGTTGAGCGAGAGAGAAGCCGATACGAGGAACTCTACAAGGCCGCTGAACGCAGCGGTTGGCTGGTTTAGAGGAGCACAGGAGGAAGCGCGGTCCACGCAGCGTATGTGACACGACACGATCCACACGCGGTGTCCACGCCGTACAAGAGGAGATGCGGCGTGCACGGTACGGGAGGAGGTGCGGGGTGCGCGGCACACTACATATACTTGGCCACAGTGCTTTATGGGAAGGTTTTCAGACCATGAGTGAGGAAGACGTGTTCAACATATAGTTCTACCCCTGAGCCGGGTGCTGAGGCCCATATGGGTAAATTGGTTTTATGTATCAATGTATCTAGATTGTTCTATCTATTGGTAAATGCTAGAATTGCAGGGAAAATAAAACTTGCTAAGTTTTTTTAAGGTTCATTCAAGTTTGGTGCGGTGCGCCCTTTCTTTATGTCAGAGCAACTGCCCCTCAAAATTCCTGTGCACGTCCCTGCACCCCGGGTTTGTTTCTTCAGTAAAGGCATTTATTGTGGCTACACGCGTTATCTATCTGCGATGCAACGGCCCTTTATACTGCATTTCTGCATAATAAGATTGTTTTTATAGCCATAAAATAGTTATTGATAAGTGGATCGATTCAGATGTAGCACTACTGAAGGCCTAGGTGTGAAATGCACGGCCCGCCACTGCACACTATATTTAAAAAAATGGTTTACTGGGATTATCCTGCTTTATTGTTATTGTGTCAGTGACATAAAGTACTTTCAATATTATCGTTTATCGCAAGATTTCTTTATAGCGTTATATTGTGCTTCAAAATTTCTTGTTGTGATAGGCTTACAAACATATTTTTGATGAGGGAACAGTATTAAAGCGGAGCAAAAAGCTCCCAAACCGCATTACATTAGTTAGGACATTACACTTGGCTTTTGGAAATTCTGTACTTGAATTTCAAAAATTAGACTTAATTTCTGTCCTTACCTAATATGAATTCAAGAAATGGGATCTGGGGGGGTAGAAGACGTCTCGCCAGCCAATTAGAATCCACTTTACTATAGGTTTGAAAAAAGTAGTCTAGATTTCAGAAATGAGGGGAAATGGGGGGTGTCCGCAGCTTTCAAATCAGAGACCACTCCCCAAATTCAAAAGCCAAGGCCCCAACTCCGCTACCTTGGAACCCTTGTAGTTGGTGATTTGGAATTTCACACCAGCAGACCTACAAATCCGGAATATGAGTCCATTTGCCTAAACCTTGTTCTCAGAGATCTCCACCATCCAATTCAAACTCCTCACCATCGCTTTCAAGCCCCTCCATAACCTGGCCCTGACCTCTGCAAGCTCCTCCATCGCCACACCCCCACCCGTGCCCTTCCGTTCCGTTGACGCCAACCTCCCCTGCCGCCCATGCCATCCGGAACCCCCTGCCCAAACACATCAGAGACTCGCCTACGCTCTCCGTCTTCCAAACAACCCTGAAAACTCACCTGCCTTGAAATACCTGCATCTCCCGTTCATCTGTTTCATTTGCTCATTCGTTTGTGTCCATCTTGAGCTACGTGAGGCGTCTTTGAGTGTCACTAAAAGCGCTATTCGAGTGTTATGTATGTTATTATTACTATAAAAACTCCATATCTGCATAATATTTTCTCTTTAAGCGTCACCCACAGTGACACACGAAAGCTTGAATGACTATGCAATGCTACCGAGTCTAGGCTTTAAGAAAAACACAATTTCTGTATCTTCCACTCCCCCACAAGCAGCATAACTTAACCACTGCGTCATTGAAACAGATACTTGACATTTATTGGCAAAAATATTTTCATAGCGAAGACGACCAGCGTGACATAACACAGCCTACAAACCCATCAGTGTGGAAATAAGGGCGGTCTGTTTGCGTCGCTGTATATGTCAAAGGCTGCCGTGGCATATAGGAGACTGATTAGAGCATTGGGTCAACTTTAAAGGGTACTTGAGTTCTTTCTTTTCTGATAAGAACTTGAACCTGTCATCGGAAAGTAAACACGGGCTGAATATAGGCTTTGAATATACAGACGCAATCAGTATAGGCACAAATCACTCGAGAAAACACCGAGGATTTCAATCAGGACTTGGGTTTGTAATGTGACGAGTGTTATCTTTGATTGTGGACAAAACATAGCATTAGATTCAAATTTCTTTAATGCAGAATCGACTTTGAAGAGATTTTAGCCATGTTATAGTTGTTTGCGTTTCATATTTTCCCATATTTCCCTCTCGGAGTTGTATCTGGAGTGAATCGTGCGCGTTTGAGCCATCATGAATCGCTTATTTTCAAAATACGATTTTGATGATCAATGTTTTCATGCCCACTGTTCTGTATTTTCTTGAATTTTATTTTTTTAATCAGTAATACACGTAGGATTTGTCATTTTGGTACAAAATTGTACACTTGCTACTACTGTCCATAAAAGTTGCCAAGTCTTTGTTGTGAACTCTTTGTGTTTATGGCAATGTTAGCTGACTTGTTTCTTTTATATTATTATTTTAAGTTGTTTTAAATGAATATTGTGATTTAAAGTGTGCATATTATAATGTAATAATCTGCAGGTGTCAGATTCTAACTACATAGCAGACTCCGCCACAATATGTGTTATTTCAAGTTGGAAAAAGAGTGGTAAAATACTGTATTTTAGAGGAGGGGATGAAAAGTCTGAGGAGGCTGTTGGTTCCTCTGCTGTAAGGGATGTGTCGATGATTGTTGCATTTGTACTGTTGGTTTTATAGGTCATTGGTTAGAAATGCATCTTTGCCTGTTGGGATGAGCTGACATTGTGTTAGGAAATCAATTCTTGGTTGAAATGTAAACATGTATAATGTAATTTCCCTGGTGGAGCATCTCCAAGTCGATGTTACTGTATAAGCCTCAGACTTGTAATGTGCTTTACAGGATCGACAAAGACTCTCAAAGTGCTCTATATCTATACTCTATCATTATTCTACTGTTGTATCCACAGCTGCTGCGAGCCAGACTTATAGCAAACCTTCGGACCACACACCACACTCATACTAGGCAAGATAGGTGAAGTGTTTTGCCTAAGAACTTGGTCCGAGCGAGAATTAATCCTGCAACATTCGGTTTGAGGGACCCTGTAACTGCCTGGAATGTGCCACTATATATCTTTAACTGCATCTATCTTCAATTATGCTTTCATTTCATTTCTTTTTTTCCATTTTCATTTTTATTTCTTTCATGAAAGATGAATACAAAATAACTATATTGATACACCAATGTGAATGAAAAGGAACAGAAAGAAGTATAAACTTAATTTCTGCGTAATTTCTGCCCCCTTTTCACACAAAGTAAAACATTTCTAACACTTTACCAGTTCCAGCTACATTTATAAGCGACTTATCTACGTGACATACACAACATTAAACACCTGTTATTAACACAAAAGGACAGTTCACACTTCATACTTTTTAGCATGTTTGACACTTGAATGGACTTTAAAGATTTGAGTTTTTCATTCAGACTGTTCCATAAGATGACACCTTTGATTGAAAACACATTTTTCCATTGTTGTTCTGAACCTGGGTTTCTTAAAGATTTCAATTCCTTTCAAATTATAATGACTTTCTCTCTTTGTAAATTGTCTTTGGAGGTTTATGTGCAAGATTTGCTGATTTGCTTTATATGTAATGTTTGGGATATGAAGTTCTACCAAGTCTTGAATTTTGGGTTTGTTGAGTCTCTATATCCACTTCCACTGACGATTCTTACAGCTCTTTTCTGTAAGAGGAAAATTGGATTCATCTGTCAAAAATACAACGAAAGGTGTATTCCTACTGCGAGTGTGGTCACCGCTCTACAGATCTGACTAGTATCTTGGCTTGTTGTCGATATCTGTTTGTCTATACAGGGATAGAATATTAATGTCGTACAATGGGACAGGAAAATAAATGAATGGATAAAAGCAGGTGGCCAACTGTCTGCCAGAAAAGTTACGTAGTCCGTCTTTAAGTGGCAGACATGTCAGGGAAATGTGGCGTTTAGTCGTAGCCATACTGTCTGTTGGACATCGCAGAAAAGAAAAAATACATAGGGAACATTTAAAGAATGAACGAAATGGGGAAAGAGTTACGGTAATTTTTACGGTGCCCAAGGATTTTGAACATTGTGTCATATAGGCGGAGTGAATATGATTGACTGAGATTCAGGAGTAGGACCACGCCTCAACCTTCCTCTGCAGCTCTTCAACAAACCATAGTTCAGCTCAACCACACCTTCAGTTACCCGGAATTCCTGTTTATACAGGCCTATCCTGACAACACCACCTGTTTCCGCTCTCTTGACCCCTCTTTTTCCAACCCCGCAACTCCTGTTCAGCCTGAAGACCTCATCTACAAAGGAGGATGGGTCCTGAATCGACTGGACTGACAGCCTGAGACAGAGCCCCCGTCCTGAGTCTCCTGAATTCAAATGCAAAGACGTCCAACTAGGGGCGTCCAGTAGGGTTGGGCGGTATCCAAATTTTGATACCATTAAACCTATAGGGGTGTTGCCGTGAGTAATTAAGAATTAAGAATGATTTTGTAGCATTAAGAAACAGAAGAGCAGCATTATATTTGAAGCTGAGGCACATGTTCTGATCAAACCAAACTTTGAAAACGTCTCCATCACAAAGTTTTCGGCTCAACATCACACACAAAGCGCCGGTCAGGTTTTTTCTTCTTCCTCGCTGCCTGTGGATGGATATCTCCGAGCATATTGACGTTTGAAGAAGAGAGAGAGCGGAGGGGAGAAAATCTGCGCTGTGGTGTTAGGTCCTTATGCAGATTTTTTTTAATGACGGTAATGAAACTGATACCTCTGCTACTTTTTCATACCACGGGATACGTGATTTTGGATGCTGCGGTGTAAACGTACTATAAAGGTTGGGTTCTCGGAATGAAGGGATGGACGGCGAAAAACGTAAAATAAAAAAATGGGACATTCAGTGTACCACGAGAATATTTTTTTTCCCCAGGACAGACCAATAAAATCCGGAACAATCAGGTAAACCGGGGCAGGTGGCAGTACTAGTCTCCTCCCAGCCCTCACATCTGTCCATCGTCAATAAATATCTTTATCGTATTCCATTGCTGTGGCATGGCCCTTGTTAGTAAACCCTAGTATAGATGCTTTTTGTCAAACTTACAGCAAATATTACCAGATAATTCTTCCATCCCAAATCTAAACTACAGTATATATGACTCTATATAATATTGCCACGTCACACTCCCTTTACTTAGTTATGATACACCCATCTACTTTACAACTGCCAGTAAAACCGCTGAAGCCCATTCCATTTACCTCTTCAAACGACAATGTCACTCAAGTTAAAGTCTGGATCTCCTTTGATGCTTGAGTGATGCAATTCCATGTCAAAGCGCTGGATAATTCGGCTTGGTCCTGGGCTCTTGTTATCCTGCAAACGCTCAGTCACTTTGCTAAGGGCTGTTCTGATCCGCCATGACTTAAGCAGAATAGAGACTGATGCAATATTGACTATTTGGTTATATTTAGCTCACGTTAGTGGATTTGGTATGCTCAATGCGTCTTGGATATGCTGTTTCATGTGCTGACGCTATGATCGAGCTGATTCTGCCAGCTTCCATCGGATTTTTGACAAATAGTGACTTAAGTAGCTGTCAGTTACATTTATTTGAGTAACTTTTTATGAAATTGCACTTTGCGGAGTAGTTTTTAGACAACGTACTTTTACTTGAGTAATAAAGCGTGCAGTGTACCAGTACTCTAACTTAAGTAAAAGTTGTGACAAAAGCTTTGTGTGGACAATGAAATGATTTCTTGCATCGCTCTTTCAGAGATAATTTACATTTTATTTTTCAAAATTTTGTGGTCTATCTTTTGAAAATACAAGATTTTAGATCATTATTTAATGTTTGTCAATTTCCAGTTGCATTAAGGTTGAGCTATGGCTATGTTCAGACTGCAGCCTGAAGTGACCCAAATCCGATCTTTTTGCCCCTATGCGACCTGTATCTGATCTTGTAATGACAGTCTGAACGACAGATCCGATTTTTTCAAATGCGGCCCAAGCCACTTGGATATGTGCTCCTAAACCCGATACCAATATCTGATCTTTTGACACACGACTTCAGTCTGAACGGCCAGGTCGCATTCATCCGACCTAGACGTCATCAACAAGCGAGAGTTTGGCTATTGTTGGTGTAACAAGCACCTGTTGCCAATACAGCCCAACACTGACGTGTTTGTTCACTGAAATAAGCTGAGGAGTGTTTCCTCCTGTGAGAGTGGTACGACAGCAACTTTAAAATCGCCAGGTGCTCAATGCAGTGTCTATGTTCAGGCGACTTCCATAAACATGGAGGATGCTCACTGCGTTTGACATCGTTGTGTCCTCCAATGCTCATGCGGGACACTTTAGGGCCATTTAAAGTTCACACTGGAGATCATAGACAAGTCGCATTTAATTGGAAATGTGAACGACCTTGCCAAAAATTTGGTTTTCACAAAAAAATCCGAATTAAGCATTAAGCCCTGCAGTCAGAAGTAGCCTTTGTCACTTTTCTGTTGTCCTGCTTGTCTCTACAGAATTGTCGCTTTCTACAGAATTGTCGCACATAACTGATCTGTGGAGGGGCAAGCCACCTTACAAAATAAGTAGGAATGCATTATGGATACTGGCGCCGATACTGAAACATTTGCTGGATCGAACATCGGCTTTCAAATAATTAACTATTTACTGATCATAGTTGGCCCAGAAATGAATTCAGTTCAAAAAGTTTATCATCAAATTTCTTTATGAACATCTAAAAAATTGAGATTATGTTCTCATTGTCAATCTTCTAAATGAAATAATAAGAAAATAAAAGGAAAAGTCCAAAGTTCTTCTTTAGGGAGACGCAGAAAGTCTCAATATTTGAACTTTCATCTACAAAAAATTGTTCTGTTGTCACTTGAGAGATAAATAACAGCTACATGACACCTTTGGATCAGTTTTGTCTTATTTTAGTTTTGTTTCAATGAAATAAACACTGTTTTCAGTCACCGCTGGTCTCGGATGATATTTGGAATCAGCAGATACTTAAAGCCAAAGGATCATAATTGGAATCGGAACTGGAAAAGCCTGAACACTATGGTCATTTTTTTGTTTTTCAATGTTTTAGTGATAAAAGCATGCAAAAAAGATACTCCATCCATCCATCCATCCATCCATCCATCTTCTCCCGCTTAATCCGGCTGGGTCGCGGGGGCAGCGTGCTGCCCAATACTCATAGCACCTGACCCCCCCCTATGAACCCCTCTGCAGGTGGTGAGCCCACAGGAGGGTGGACAACATGGTCCTTGATGATGTTAGTTCATAGGGGTGCGGGCATGTTTTGGGTTGATGGGGGAAACCGGAGTACCCGGAGGAAACCCATCCAGACACGGGGAGGAACATGCAAACTCCACACAGAAAGGCCCGGGCGACCCGGGGATCGAACCCGCAACCTTCTTGCTGTGAGGCCTGAGTGTTGCCACTCAGCCACCGTGCCGCCGCAAAAAAGATACTGTGGAACATTTAAAAATATCACCATGGAGACAAGCAGACGACCAAAAAAGGTTACATAGTGCATCACCAGCTTCAAATGACAAAAATTACATCCAGACCGTAGTATTTTCCCCACTACTTTTGTTTACTCTCTCTAGGACCACTACTTTGTACTTGTACTAGTAATATTATTTTGAAGTACCATTATTTGTACTCACTTTTGGCTACTTGACAAATACGCTGCATGCAGTATTTGGTCTGCAGGGGCATTTCAGTGTTATTTAGATTTAAACTGAATCCATTTCCTGTGACATTTGTGTAAGGTCATCCTCCTACAGTCGGCGTGCCAAGTTTAGGATAATTGAATTTTGGACGCTGCTGTTGCCCGTAGCTATCCGTGGGTTACTTAGTGTGCACACAAGCAGAGCAAGAAGCCAACAACGTAGGCTAACATGTGGTCCCACAGCACACAATGCGCTCAATAAGAAATGTGTATTTATGCAAGGAATGCCATTTAGCTTGGAATTGTTGGTGCTTGTGGTTAATAGCGTGTAAAGGAATTAGGAAGTGTGTTATAGTAAGTAAAACTGTAAAATATAGATGCGTTTAAATGAAATGAAAAGCAGGGTTGGAACGTTTTAGCCAAGTACAAAAGTAAAAAGTTGTTTTTGCTGTGAGCGGGCTTGTATCTCCACAAACTTGACTCCCGTCCACTTGACTCCCGTCCACAGTATGGCATAAAAAGACTCCATGGAGAATATTCCCAACTGTAGTTTGAACTGTCTTTTTCCATGTGTACGGGTGCCATCTTCAGAAAGTTACTTAATTCCGCCACACACTACAGGAGAATTTACCCGATTTTGGGTGCAATTTGCTTCTCCCAAGATTGGGAGGCAGGACCCGACTTTTGTCTCTGTGTGTGATTTTGAAACCGCTGCTCCTCGTGTGTGGAGTCAATGTCAGATCGTAACCACCAAATGTCAACAACGCAATGCTAACAGAAGATAAAACAGGGGGCAGAGGAGACAGGGACACAGAGACGCAATGTACAAACTCGGGATATAGAAAATAATGAGAAGACTTTATTACTCATTAGTGCAGCATCTCATCCACAGTAACCATAGAAATTGTTCTCTGCAAATAATGGGGACATCCAGTCCACAAAACCGCATTATTAATCCAGTTTGAAGCATTCTTTGAAAGTAAAAAGGCAAGAGTAGTAGTATTGCACCACATTTCGCCTGGCCCCTTCCTCGCCGCCTGGCCCTCCTCCACCCGCTGCCCGGCCCTCCTCCCTGCCTGGCCCTCCTCCTCCTCGCCCGGATTCCTCCTTCTTGCCCGGCCTCCTCCTCCTCGCCTGGCTCCTCCCCGGCTCCTTCCCCACCTGGGTAGATGTGGCCATACCGAACTGGCCCACGGGCCTGGACATCTATAGCCTGTCCGTCCATGAGAGTGGATCTCTCCTTCACTGTAGTTCTCCCCGAGGTTTCTTCTTTTTCCCAGGTTCCCGGGTTTTTTGGAGTTTTTCCTTGCTGAGAAGGAGGGTCTAAGGACAGGGGATGACTGGACGATGTTTCATTTGCCGCTTTACATGAATATTGTTTATTCCTGTTTTGATATGTCTGTGTGTATGTTTTACTCATCACAATCTTGGAACGCCCTTAGAAGCAACTGTTGTTGTGATTTTGGGTGCTACAAAAATAAATTGAATTGAATTGAACATTTTACAAATAATAATAGCACAGTTTTGACTTGTGTCTAAACTAGAAGTGCAGAGCTCTGATCTTTGAACACTTCAGAGTCTCAAAGCGACTGGTTTTTCTGTAGACAGGAAACTGCTGACGCCATTACAGTACACTCACAACTTTATATCCTGTGGTCCGCAGACAGATCCCGCTGCAGTCATTGCAATCAGAGATTTTTAGTCTCATAAGATTCTCCTTGTGTATGTGTAGCCCTGTAGTATGTGGCGGGCATTACTGTTGCTTTAAATTAAAATTGAATTAAATTAAATAAGAATCAGGGACTAAACAACAACAATTACAGGTGCACCATGTCATTTTTCTGGTGGATGGAAGTTTTTGGGTTTGATCCCCAGGTCGCTTGAGCCTTTCTGTCTGGAGTTTGCATGTTCCTCCTGTGTTTCGGTGGATTTCCTCCGGGCACTTCAGTTTCCCACATCAACCCAAAACATGAACAATTAGTTACAAACTAAGGTCGTCCTGACCAGCAACATCACAACACTATCCTCACGTGAAGAATGGGTCAAATGCAGGGACCAATTTCTGCACAGGGACAATCAAATGTACATTAATCAGTACTTAATGTACTTATATCAGGTTATTTATCTTGTTTTCAGATTTATTAGCTACTTACTAGTTCAGAGACTGTTTCATTCTAGTCTAGAGGTTGTTTATTTTAAGAGAACTTGTCAAGTAAAACTATCTTGATGCACGGACAGATAATCTCACTACTTTTAAGTCATTTTCGGATAGATTTACGTGTTTATATCTTACTTTTTGACCAAACTTTTTTGCAGAGTGCTTTACCTAGAATGTTCTACTTGACAAGCAGCTGATGTTACGAGCCGGTTCTGTGCAGAGGCGAGTACACTCACAGTTAGAATGTACGTTTTCAAGCATATTTGCAATAAAATGTAATAAATGCAACATAGACACAGATAATCAACGCACTACAGTGGAACATTCCAGGCAAAGCAATACCATCTCCATGGATACCAGCTTGTGCTTGCGCAGTCCCCCTTTAGACACACACAACTCAAATAAAAACTGGGACTAAACGTGCACGAAACCCAGACAAATCTACATCAGGACTAAACCAGAAACCAGACCTAAAACCAGGACTACACCAGATCTTAGCTCCACCACCTTACATAATTCACATCATGTCCTCATATTGACATTTCTATTGATTCTGTCTCGCATAACTGGTTGCTAGTGCTCAGTGCTATTCACCGCTGACATTTGTGTTCCTAAAGAGGCTAATTTGTCCTACTCTGCTTGCCATACTTCCAGCTTATTAATTTCAAGAGCTCGCCACTTAACGCGTCGATAATTAGTCTAACCCTTCACCTGCAACATTTCTGTGTAATTATGAGGAGTCCATAAATAATTGGCAAGAATTATGAAAGATTATAATAACATTTTTATGAAGCTGACAAATGAGACGTCACGATCGGCTGCACTGCTTATTGATCAGAATGAGCTGACAAATTATAGTTATGTAAAGTGTTGTTTGATGGTCCTATAGCTCGCAAAATGGACTATTGGAGCTTGAAGTTGTTTAATATTAATGTCAGCCTCATCAAAACATACCTAGTTTATTAGTCTGTCTACATCTCCAAAGATGTAAATGTTTTTTTCTACCTTGTGATGTCATGAAGCAGTAGTTTTAGATCATAAACCTAGTTAAAGGTCTCACATTTACACTATGTTATAATATTTCCTCATCACAAACAGACCTGGAGTTGTGTTTTGTTTCATTCACACAAGCGGCTGCCAATCTGCACCATCGCCTCTGACCACCACTACCAACAACATTTACACACACACACAGCACTTTCATTCTAGCCAATGGGGGTGGAGTGTCTTGCCTAAGAACACAATGACAGTTTCTGCCATTGGCGCCTCCCTGTGGCACCTGGAATTCCCAGTGGTCTCCCATCCAACTACTAACCAGGCCTTGGCCTTGCTTAGCTTTTGAGATCTGACTATAGAACTATAATAAAATCTAGAAGATGAATCCAAGGTGGCAGCCAACACAGCCCAACGCAGCACAACGTGTGACGGCAGAAACAATTCTGACCAATCAGAGCGTGAGGTGCTAGAGCAGAAGTAGCGCAGGCTCAGAGCGGGGCTAGGCTAACTCTTACAAAGTTGATTTTTAGGTGCTTTGACAATAAAAAAAATAAAAAAAAAGGTTCATATTGTAAAAATCCGACCTTTATGAAAGCTGTTGATGCCCTGTCAGCCGAACACAGGCAGTTTGATTTCACAAAAAATCCATTGTGCTTCTATGAGAGATTTTTTCCTGGGCTGTCGGCTGCAATACCTCACTCTGCCACACATCAAACTGGGTTCAGGGATAGAGCATAGACCATATATAAAAGTGGACTAAGTGAGTGTGACGACACCCATAGCATTCAGCGCCGCTCAAATGAGGTTCGCGATGCCAGTTACAGGAGCGAATCTGAAGCCAGGCTCTATATTATGAATAGGATTTTTTTGACGGACAAAATAGCGAAAAATAAATCAGGATTATGTAGAGCGGGTTCATATGAACATTTTAAGGCCAAAATTACGAGGCTCAGTGCAGCATTTACAGAGAGAGGGGGACAAGATCCTATTGTAAGTCAATGTGAAAAAGGGAGAGAAGGAGACAGAAGAGCCTCCTGGAGCTTCCTGTGGCATGTGGCAGGTAGCACTTTACAGTGCCTTGCGAAAGTATTAGCCCCCCTTGAACTTTTTGACCTTTTGACATATTTCAGGCTTCAAACATAAAGATATAAAACTGGAATTTTTTGTGAAGAATCAACACCAAGAGGGACACAATTGTGAAGTGGAACAAAATGTATTCAATATTTTAAACTTTTTAAAATAAAAAACTGAAAAGTAAGGTGTGCAAAAATATTCACCCCCCTCAGTCAATACTTTGTAGAGCCACCTTTTGCTGCGAAAACAGCTGGAGGTCTTTTGGGGTATGTCTCCATCAGTTTTGCACATCTAGAGACTGAAATTTTTGCCCATTCTTCCTTGCAAAACAACTCAAGGTCTGTAAAGTTAGATGGAGAGCGTTTGTGAACAGCAGTTTTCAGATCTTTCTACAGATTCTCGATTGGATTTAGGTCTGGACTTTGACTTGGCCATTCCAACACCTGGATATGTTTAGTTTTGAACCATATCCATTGTAGATATTGTCTTGTTGGAAGGTAAACCTCCATCCCAGTCTCAGGGCTTTTGTAGTCTCCAACAGGTTTCCTTCCAAAATTGCCCTGTATTTGGCTCCATCCATCTTCCCATCAATCCTAACTATCTTCCCTGTCCCTGCTGAAGAAAAGCAGCACTGGACCATGATGCTGCCACTACCATGTTTGACAGTGGGGATGGTGTGTTCAGGGTGATGTGCAGTGTTGCTTTCATGCCAAACATAAATTTGTATTTTACCCAAAAAGTACAATTTTGGTTTCATTTAACCAGAGCACCTTCTTCCACATGTTTGGTGTGTCCCAGGTGGCTTGTGGCAAACTTCTTTGAGAAATAGCTTTCTTCGTGCCACTCTTCCATAAAGGCCAGATTTGTGCAGTGTGTGACTAATATTTGTTCTATGGACATATTCCTTACCTTAGCTGCAGATCTCTGCAGTTCAACCAGAGTGATCATGGGCCTCTTGGCTGCTTCTCTGGTCAGTGTTCTCCTTGTTTGGGCTGAAAGTTTAGAGGGACAGCCAGTTTTTGGGAGGTTTGCAGTAACTGATACTGTCCATTTCAATATGATTGATCGAACAGTGCTCCGCGAGATGTTTAAAGCTTGTGAAATCTATTTATATCCTAATCCTGCTTTAAACTTCTTCACAACTTTATCCTGGACTTGCCTGATGTGTTCCTTGGTCTTCATGATGCTCTTTGCTCCCAGTATTCTTTGAACAGACCTCTGAGCCCATCACAAAGCAGCTGCATTTATGCTGAGACTGATTCCACACAAGTGGACTCTGTTTATTTATCATCATCAGTCATTTAGGTCACACTGGATCATTCAGAAATCATCATGGAACTTCTGGAGTCCGTTGGCTGCACTGAGAGAAAAGGGGGTGAATAATTTTGCACGCCCTATTTTTTTATTTTTTATTTGTAAAAAAAGGTTAAAATATTGCATAAATTTCATTCCACTTCACGATTGTGCCCCACTTAGTGTCCGTTCTTCAAAAAAAAAATCTAATTTTATATCTTTCCGTTTGAAGCCTGAAATATGGCAAAAGGTCAAAAAGTTCAAGGGGGCTAATACTTTCGCAAGGCACTGTAGCTATGTCCACTCATATATACGGTCTATGGGATAGAGGGGCGTGCTTTATCCAGCTCTTATTATACATCCATGGATCTAACGAGATCAAGGAGTTTTGGCCTCAAAACTACCACTCTATGACATCACAAGGTGGAACATTTAGAGATGTAGACAGAAAGTTCACCCTTTGCCATTGTTTGAGTTGTTACAAATTCTACCAGAGACTTTTGAGCTACCACTCAATTTGAAACTATAACACTCTGCAATGCCTAGACATAACATGAACCCAATGCTCTTGTTAAGTGAGTGTTGCAGATAACCTGCTTTACCCTCTGCACCATATGCCCCATCTGATGTGAAAGCCTCTTGTGCTGGAGTGCATGTGTGTACTTAGGATGTGCTCTGATGTGCTCCTCTCCCTGATGCACAGAGCAGCTAAAGCTAATCAGAGCGACTTCCCCAAGGACCGGCCTAATGTGTTTAAAAAGTCCTGAGGGAGCCCGGCTGATACACACCAGAGATGTGCTGTACTTTCACTTCACTCTTTGGACTTAACGGATAAACATTGCAGTTATTCCTCACTTAACTATGAGTTCAGAGCATCCTAATGATTCACCATGATGAGTTCATAAGCACTTTTCAACTTTCAGAGATCAGAGTTGAGTTTTCCTGTTGTGAAGTAACCACAGCTAGCGTGCTAACATGAACTTCCTGATTGCAATACTGTGCAATACTTCAGATACATGATTTTTTAAAAGCATAAAAGAAGCGATAAAGTCCACAGGAAGTAGAGTCACTATCACTAATCTGCAGCTTCACCGCGCGCTGTGTGAGTGTAAACAAACATATGTGAGGAAACACTGTCTTTACTTTTAAAGAACGCTTCAAACTGGATTAATAGCGCGGTTTTGTGGGCTGGATGTCATTATTTGCAGAGGATAATTTCTATGGATAATGTGGATGAGATGCTGCACTTTAAATGCACCACTTTACATTAGGTGAGTAATAAAGTCTTTATTCTCACTATATCCCAAGTTTGTATCTTGCGTCTCTGTGTCCATCACTCCTCTGCCCCTGACGCTCTGTTTTATCGGCTGTTACCTTCGTGTTGCTCTTGTTTGATTGTTACGATCTGACACTGACTCCACACACGAGGAGCAGCGGCTTCGAAATTGCACGCGAAGATAAAAATTTGGGTCACGCCTCCCCAAACTCGGGAAGAAGAAATCGCAGCCAAAATCGGGCAAATTCTCCTGTAGTGTGCGGCGGCCTTTACAGTTGCCTCAGTCCTGCTCCTGCTCTGACCCCTCAACACATATTAGGTAGATTAGCCGAAATAAGTAAGGGGAAAAAAAATCACAAGGGACTGGAGAAAAAGTGTGGATTTCTGCAGAGTCAAGCAAAGCAATAAACTCTATTCATTATTTTTATTTGTAAATAGGCGGTCAATGAGCTCCTTCGTTTCTGATATCTCCTCTGATTATAAAATAAAGAGATGTCACTTTGGACAAGCAAGACAAACGTTTCCATTTTTCAAACTGAGACACGTGCCTGTGCTAACACAAGCACTAATACACCAGCCCTACTTAAGAAACAGCACTGCAGTCCCATGGTGTCTTTGTTCATTTAATTGCCTCCATTAAACGAATCAAAGGAGTGATATTACATTGGGCATGATTAACTCCTCTCTCTTCCTTTCTTAATGCTTTCCTCTTCGGTGGATGTTTGTCGGAGTGTGGACCTGGTCATTACCCCTGGACTTTTAAACCTCATGACGGCCACTCGCACTTGTACTGCCCGGTCAATTGGTCAGCAATGGGGTGGAATAATTGGGTAGTTCGAAATGTTCAGAGCCGGACGAAACGGTGAAAGGGTTCTTGGGTGCCATCTGGACTTTTTTAGATGGAGAGAAAGAAGAGTGCAGGGTTTGGTTGATCATTTTCCTCAAATTATGATATTTAAACTACAAACTCATCCGCAGCACTTTCTTTACCACAAATACATGAGCGCGGTGTATTCATGTTTTCAGCATCTCTTTGCACTTAAGTGTTCAAATAAAGCTTTATGCATTTTCCTTATGCAGCACGTCAGCCAAAACTAAATACTGGCCTGTGCTGATATACTTAAAAAGTCAATTTGCACATTTTAAATCAGATGTAAGCTGTAAAAGCGACTTAGGCAAACTTTATTGGTCCACGAAGGACATGACTTGGACTCAGTAGCTCACACATCATAATATATTAGAACAAAGAGTAAAAATTATTAAAATGGTAATAAACTTTGAAATAAGTAGCAATAAAAAGAGACAGTTGTAAAATAAGACATCACTTAAATAAATGTATGTACAAGTACAGGTACAAGTAAGACTTAATATAACAAACAAGTGATTCTGATGCCCAGTGATGTTGCTGTAAATATCATCACAACAAAGCTGCACGTCACACCAGCGAGCAGCACATTTTTCATTTGTACCAAATGTAGAATCCTGCATGTGTCACCATTTCCGAAATTAACACTGCAGATTGAAGTGAGTACAGAGCAGTGCAGGGGTCTCCAACCTGTAGCACGGGAGCTACCAGTAGCTTTCCACCCGCTTTCAACTAGCTCGCTAAAGGATATCTGAATTACATGTATTGTCCTGAATAAGTCCATTTTGATGACTTAAATGCCTATTAGTATTGTAAATTATCATTTTAATACCTGACTTTGTGCACTTATAAGTAAATCATGGTTTATGTTATACCCCATCTATGTCTATGTTCAGACTGCAGCCTGAAGTGATCCAAATCAGATTTTTTTCACCCCTTTGCGACCTGTATCTGATCTTTTAATGACAGTCTGAACGACACAGATCAGATTTTTTTCAAATGTGACCCAAGTGACTTGGGTATGTGCTCCTAAAACCAATACATATCCGATCTTTTGACATGCGACTTCAGTCTGAATGGCCAGGTCGCATTCATCCGACCTACATCCGACCTACATCTGATCTACACATCATCAACAAGCAAGAGTTTGGCTATTGTGCTGTAACAAGCACCTGTTGCGAGCCAATACAGCCCAACGCCGACGTGTTTGCTACTGAAATAAGCCGCTGAAGACATGTTTCCTCCCACAAGAGTGGTACGACAGCAATTTTTAAATTTCCAGGTGTTCAGTGCAGCATGTTTAGGCGACTTCTGTAAACACTGAGGATGCTCGCTGTCATGTCCTCCAATGCTCATGTGGGACACTTTTGGGGCATTTAAAGTTCACACTGAAGATCAGAGACAAGTCGCGTTTAATTGGAAATGTGAATGACCTCGTAAAAAAATCTGATTTCACAAAAAAACCCGAACTGAGCATTAAGCCCTGCAGTCTGAATGTAGCCTTAGCCTTAGTCTCTCTGGATTTTTTGTTTTGTAAAGGTAGATCACCTGAGGAAAAAGGCCGGACACCCCTGGAGTAGTCGGCTTATGCCAGTGGCGGTGAAAACAGATCAGCAATATGGCGTCTTGAAAGTCAGTGATTAAAGATTACCCAAACATGCATAAACCACTCCACACAGCGATCGGTCAGGAGCTTTGGAAAGTCGACTTTGCTTAATAGATCTGCTTTAAAAGTGAGCTGGAGGACAGGTCAGAGTTCTACAGCGGATTCGTTAACCTGGTTTATGGCCATTATTTCAGCAACAACAGCAGATATATGACTCATCAGC
Organism: Odontamblyopus lacepedii; assembly: GCA_034769755.1. Lineage (NCBI taxonomy): Eukaryota > Metazoa > Chordata > Actinopteri > Gobiiformes > Gobiidae > Odontamblyopus > Odontamblyopus lacepedii. The sequence goes on along the minus strand of CM068351.1, from coordinate 21,878,302 downwards.
ACCAAAACCGGAGACACGGTGAAGAGGGCTCGCAGCCAGCAGCCCAAACATGTCAAAGTAAATGCTTCTCCCACTATATTGTCCTAAATGAGGAGCTGTTGAAGTTGTTAAAGTCATATACTACATACAATTATGACTATATTGTACAACACTGATTATTGTGAGTGTGTAGCAGCCGATAACGTAATAATGTCCAATAATGTAATAGCCTGATGCCAATAATGTAGTGACATATTACATTATTGGTTAGGTTATTACTGCCAATAATGTAATAATTTCTCAGTATCATTTAAAGGAACAGTATGTAAGAAATAACTGTAAATTAATCTTAAAATCTCCCTGATATACCACCAGACATTATCATCATGATGATCATTTCAAATATCACCGACAACAGTAATCCAGCCTGAATATTACCTTTCCCATATAAACTGCAGCCCTCAACCTATGTTGTGGTGTGACACTTTTAATTTAATAAATACATCTTTGATTAAGTGATATAAAAGAAATTACGACATTAGTGGGTGCATTTTTTTTAACTAAACCAGCCAATAATGTAATAACTTACTACATTATTAATAACAGGTTATTTCATTATTTCAGATTTTTTTTTTTACATTAATGGCAAGTTATTACAGTATTTGCTCTATTACATAAAAAAAAAACAAAAACATGATAGGCAGTTATCACATTATTGCTCATTATTACATTATTGGCTGCTACAGAGCTTTTAGTCATGTTAGAATGTTGTTATCTCCTCAAAAACACACTGGGAGTTGTGTTTTGGTTCATTCACACATGTTCGAGTAACCCTTTATTATGAGTCTGTCTACATCTCCAAAGCTCAAAATGCTCTGTTCCACCTTGTGTTGTAATGTAGTCATAATTTTCAAGCTCCTTTTACCTTTAGTTCAGTAGGGATCGGCAATTCCAGGTCTGAAAGTTATCCAAATGATTCTAGTGAAGGTGTGTGGAGTTTAAAAACACAGCGGAGCAAATAGTGTAATATGAGTGCTTTAAAACCCTTTTAAAACCATAGGGATCACCGGTGATACTATATGACGTATGACTATAATTTACAGTTTTTACAGCACACCTCGGAGGAGACTTTGCCTACTTTGTCGGTACGATTCCTGCTGCTTCGCCCCTTTGCCACAATTTTCCTCTTACGCCACAGCAGCTACGACGACATTGCTGCTTCCTCCAAATTGCCAAACTTAAGTAATATTCTCCTGAGTTTTCCTCTATTATTATTACCACAGTAAGTTTAAATTTTAAGTCTTATTGTTTGTTTATTTACTGCACCGGAGCCATGGCAATCAGCAATGTGGTTGACTGAAAGAAAACACAATAGACTATGTAAAAACAAAGCAAAACGAAACAGGCGAAGAAGAAAAACGTGCAGCGTCAGTGATCATGTCTTCTTCTTGGATTTGTTTTAGACTCAGCGCTTATTTGGACCATTGTTTAAAGGGTTAATGTAAAAAACGTTTTTGGAAGAATTGAGTCTACCCACATGAAAGCAGGATCTAAAAAGTTAAAGCCATACTTTGGAACAGTCTCCATGGAGATATGTATGTTTTACTCCATACCGTAGACTATTATAGACAAAGAATCAACATCAGATTCAGGTTTGAGAAAATGCAAGCCCACAGACAGTAAATACGCCTGTTACCGTTTTTCAGTATGATAAATATCTCCACGCATTCTATTAATTCGGTCTTTTGTTTGGCCAAAAAGTGTCGTAATGTGGCTTTAAACGGAGAAGTAAAACAATGCAATATCCGAGTGAGACAGGTATTATAGAAAACCACACAAAGCCCGCAGCCAGATGATTTAATTAAAGATGGTTATAGGAAAATACTTGCTTTCAGAGTCGTACCTTCTTGCTCAGGCCCTACAGCGCAGGAGCAGATGGATCCCAAGAAGTTGTTTGAATAATGTTGTGAGTTAATACACTGGACTAAAACATGGGCCCTGGAGGTTAAAGTATCTGTCGTTTGGTTTGACTTTCAGTTTATTTCTGATCTTGTAAAGTACAGTTACGTTTTAAGATACCTGACACCATGAAACCTAAAAAATATGAGACCTTTTGACTAAAACATACTTAAAGATGCATCGTGTCCATGGAAATGTTATTGCTTTGTCTGGAATGTTCGACAGTATGGAATTAAACCTTTCTATCGTCATGGAGACTGGAGACTAAACCGGATCAAGTTCCAGGTCAGATCTTTGGAGAGGCGACCCCGCTCACAGTCAGAATGGATGTTTTTATGGTTATTTTTGAGTTATACAACCACATGTAATCAAATAAATGTAAAGTAGAGCTGTTTAATGTCATATTGTGGAACATTCCAGGCAGAGCAATGATATCTCCATAGAAACAAGCAGGTGACAGACCCACAACCACAAAGTTGCATAGTGAAATAAAATAAAAGTAAAGAAATACTTAAAAAATAATCTTGCCTTGTTTATTGATACTTTGCAGCTGAGACTATAGGCACCGCCCCGTCTGAAGCTGTGTTAATCATGTTAAGGCGGCCACACACTACAGGAGAATTTGCCAGATTTTGGCTGCAATTTCTTCTTCCCGAGTTTGTGAAGACGTGACCCGACTTTGTGTCTCCGTGTGTGATTTTGAAGCCGCTGCTCCTCATGTGTGGAGTCAGTGTCAGATCATAACCACCAAACATCAACAACGTGACGGTAACAGCCGATAAAACAGAGCTTCAGGGGCAGAGGAGCGACGGACACAGAGATGCAACAAACAAACTCAGGATAGAGCAAAAATAAAGACTTTATTACTCACCTAATGTAAAGTGGTACATTTAAAGTGCAACATCTCATCCACATTATCCATAGAAATTGTCCTCCGCAAATAATGACATCCAGTCCACAAAACTGCGCTATTTATCCAGTTTGAAGCGAAAGTTCCTCACGTGTGTCTGTTTACATCCACACAGCACACGGATCGAGGTGAAGCTGCAAATTACCGTTAGTGACTCTACTTCCTGTGTACTTTATCTCTAATCTTTTACGCTTTAAAAATCCTGTATCTGAAGTATTGCACCACATTTCACAAATAATAAACTAAACTAGAAGTGCAAAACACTGATCTTTGAACACTTCGGAGTCTCAGAGCGAGTGGTTTTACTGTCGACAGGAAACAGCTGATGTGATCGCGCTCACAACTTTATATCCTGTGGTCTGCAGACAGATCCTGCTGCAGTGTTTGCGATCGGAGATTTTTAGTCTTCTTATGTCTGTGGTGTGCGCTTTTTGTTGCAGGTTTAAAAATCATTTAAGACCGAAAAATCCTGTACTGCCTTTAGACTTTAATCTGATCTTTTTCCGAGCTAAGCTTTCAGTTTTTCAGTTAGTCACTCAGCATTTTGGTTGGAAATCAAACTCATAACCTGAAAACGTGTTGATGAATTTTATATTTTTACTTGAGCTTTGCCAACATGTGCATTGTGTCACCATGGTAATTATTTGCATCGTGTATTGTGCATTGAGTTCCATTTGTAGACTGTAATGGACTGACTGTGTGTATGTTTATGTGTGAGAACTGCTTTTTGAATACTGCAAATGAATTCTCCTCTGGCACCAGTGTTTGCTGATGTTTTATCCCCCCAAACTAAGTAGAAAGCATCAAACCTGTCATACGCACTTAGAAGAATAAACTCTACATTTTGGATTAGCTGGCCACCCTCTCCGAAGTACATTTGAGTTATTCTATGAGCAATTTGGTGAGAGTGTTTTGACTATTATCGTAGACTTTGACAATGCAGCTTTATTTATCCTGCTGGTTTGCGCATCTGCTCTGGCAACGATTTGAACAGCAAAATGTGTTCGCTTCGAGTATACAAAATGGCTTTTTCAAATATGTTCTAACACGAGCGCTACTTTGTTTTAGCGCGTGTGGGAGTGCGTACTGAATCACCTGATATCACTACATGTGTTTGGAAGGCCACTCTGAACTTCACGGTAATATATTTAGACGTGGTTAAAAATGGAACTAAATACTAAAGCGCTTTTTTTGCTACTGGACTGTGTGGTGTTTTACAAGCTCTATCTACTGTTCCTAGTTCTTTTCTTGGGATTTAAGTGGAAAAGAGGTCAATTTGCAGCTTTTTCGTCGAATTCAAGTAGTTGGTGACATCACGTAAGACAAAGTACACGTAACTACACTTGATACTTTGCGGTGACATCATGCTGGGGGGGGTCTTATATGTGTGTATGTGGCGGAACGTTCAACAGTTACTAAGTTGATGCACTCGTTCGCAAACACTGTCAAAAAAGTTTTAAGATTGTCTGAAAATTTACCGAAAAAACTGGTGGCTAATATAAGTTGTAGCCGGAGTTTAGTGGAGGTGTTTTGTACTTTCTGATCTCCAAATTCTAATGAAAGTGAATTTGGACAAGGTGATTTTATTCTGAAATGACTGAATGAGGTGGTGTCTAGTCTGAATTGGCGTCGCAGATTCTAATATGTGGTGATTTAATACTGTCAGTTGAAGGACAAAAGAGTTTTTCGTATTAACTACACAGTAATATCCAAAAGGTAAATTCACAAATGTCAAGTCTAATCGTTTCAATTAGTGACTACACCTAGAACTCGCTATATTACAACAAAACTCTGCATTACCATATTTTTCGGACTATAAAACGCACCGGATTATAAAGTGCAATATCAATGAACGGGTCTATTTTCATTCATAAAATGCACCGGATTATAAAGCGCATTGAGACTGATACCTGAGTCCAGGCATCCACGATCCATTGGCAGATCGTGGAAAAACTCGCCCGATGTTGCCTCTATTTCTTGGTGAATGTGTGTTCACCTTCTATTGTCCAACTCTCCCGACCTGTTGACACCACTGTCTAGCGGTTGGAGTTCTTTAGTTAATCTGGAATGACGGCAGCACTGAATTAGTTTGCTTCACTTGGGCGTGTAAATCGATCTCTTGAACAGGGGCCATTTTGGGCTCCTCATACACACTATAATATGATGTTGAAGCACAGTACGTATTACTCCACGAGGCTCCTGACTATGATCGTCGCAATTCTCCGACAATCCATCAAGCGGTGCGGCTTCGTAGCTTAACAGAGTCGTACTAAAACATTTTAACAGATAACTGAGCTCCGTGTACTACATAAAACCAGTTCGAGGTCAGTAAACACAACCAGAATTAATACATAATGTGCACCGGATTATAAGGCGCTCTGTCGATTTTTGAGAAAATTAAAGGATTTTAAGTGTGCCTTATAGTCCAAAAAAAATATGGTACATTTGCAATCATATGAACTGTTATTACTTTGCAGCTGATGGTGTAATTAAGTGGGGGTGTGACGCTAACTGAAAGCACTACTCTGTAAGAAGATCTGTTACTTAATCTGAGCTTTATTTTAACACAATCTGATGTTGACAAAACATTGCTCATATGCTAATAAAACCTATTAGTAATAGTTTTAACAGTTTTGATGAGAAACATATGGTTAAGACTCAGTCTCTACAAAGCTCTGTTGGTAAAGGTTGGTGGTTCAAATCAAACTCTGGGCATAAATGTAATCGGTCAGATCCACTGGCCAACCACAGATCGGCAGTGTGATTCCAGCTCCCACAGATGAATTCTGTTGTAGTGTCCTTGGGCAAGACACTTAACCCACCTCGCCCCCAGTGTCTGTGTACACTGGTGTATGAATGTGCATGTGAATGGGTGTGTTTTTTTAATGTAAAGGGCTTTAAGTTAGGAAACTGCTATATAAAAATGTGTAAAAGTAATATCTTAGTTTTCTATATTTTCAAAGATGTGTTGCTCTACCACCGAGTTTACCATTCCAACATTCCAAGTGTGAACTCTCCTACAGCACAAGCACTTCAACCACTTGCGCCTATTAAATGTTATTGAGGATTCTAATGAACTATTCATTATGAAGTAATGCATTTATTTATTTATGAACTGAACCAGACGGAGACTGTTAAAGTGTATGAGAGAGGTTAGATGGCTAATTTCACTAGAACATAATTAACATCTTTAGATTTTAGATTTTGCAAACAAGTTTTTGGTTAATGTTTATGATATTATTTCCTGGGTGGACACAGGCAGCAGATATACTTGGGGCTAATCCAAGCAACCATAATGCTAAAAAGGGCTCAAACTTGTGTCAATTAGGTAGGTCAGAGTAGGTATGATTAGACTAGGAATGCACCAATCCAGCTTTTTCAGTTCCGACACCAATATTGATACTTTGACTTTAAGTATCTGCTGATACCCGATATTCAGTTCAGACTGCAGCCTGAAGTGACCCAAATCCGATCTTTTCGCCCCTATGCGACATGTTTCTGATCTTTTAATGACAGTCTGAACAATACAGATCTGATTTTTTCAAATGCGACCCAGGCCACTTGGATATGTGCTCCTAAAACCGATACATATCCGATCTTTTGACATGTGGCTTCAGTCTGAACGACCTACACATCATCAACAAGCAAGAGTTCGGCTATTGTGCTGTAACAAGGACCTGTTGTGAGCCAATACAACCAAACGCCAACGTGTGTGTTCACTGAAATAGGCCGAAGACGTGTTTCCTCCTGTGACAGTGGTACGACAGCAACTTTAAAATCTCCAGGTGCTCAAGTGCTCGCGTCCACGTTTAAGCGACTTCCGTAAACTCTGTGCTCGCTGCTGTAACATTGTCATGTCCTCCAATGCACATGTGGGACACTTTTGGGGCATTTAAAGCTCACACTGGAGATCACAGACAAGTCGCATTTAATTGGAAATGTGAATGACCTTGCAAAAAAAATCAGATTTCACCAAAAAATCCAAATTGATCATTAAGCCCTGCAGTCTGAATGTGGCCTTAAACTTAGACAAACTTTACTGATCCACAAGGGAAATTCTTTGGACACAGTAGCTCACACATCACAATATAATATAATATAATAACAAAGAGTAAAAAAATATAAAAGAAAGCAAGAGACAGGTGTGAAATAAGGCATATTATATAAAAGTAAAAGGACTGGCTTTCCCCCCCCAAAACACAGTTAACGTATTACAAAATAGATCCAATTGTGTTATTTATCCTTCAAATCACTATTGAATAGGTTGGTATGAATAAACGTTTAAACATTATGAGACTTTCCCAGCCTACAGCAGACAGTAAATAGTCTTATTACATTCAGGTAAATCCCAAACAGGATATCGGCTGAATCAGTATCATTGGGCCGATCCAGCCACATTAGATTAGATTTATTGTCATTGTACAGAATACAATGAAACCTTACAGAGCAAAACTGCAGCAGTAAAAATTAATAAATATAGACACATTCTCACATCCTTACATTTCCTAGCTCAGCTCCGATAGTATAAGTGCATCTCTAGATTTGACGAATAAAAAAATATCAGAAATTGCAGTTTGGATTGGATTTTTGAATTGATGACACAGAGATAATCCTTTTCAAAACTTGCCACTTCTTCCAGTATTTTTGTACTGTTCTTTTCAAAGTTTTTTCCCACAAACAAGCCAGTTGACTGAAAAGCAAGGGCCCATATTTTCAGACCTGTGTTATAATGTTTCCTCAGAATCAACATACCTGCTGTTTCTGGGTTTTTTAAACTTCTTTACTCCTTTTTAAACACCTTCACTAGAATCATTTGGATAATTTCTTTTATTTTATTTTATGAAGTTTTAAGATACTTTAAGACAAATAGAAGAAAAAAACAAAACAAAAACAACAACAACGGAAAACTCACGACGGAAACACTGCCACAAAATACTAATAAGTTCAGACTGACACATGTGTTTGTTTGCATATATTAGACATCTGTAGCACTGTCAGTAAATTAGATAATTTCAGCCCTGGAATTGCCAGTCTCCAGTGAACTAAAGGTAAAAAGTTAGATGTCAACTTGAAAACTACCTCTTCATGACATCACAAGGTGGAACAGAGCATTTTGAGCTTTGGAGATATAGACAACCAAACAATGCAACATCACTCAAACGTGTGAACGGTTGGGCATGATTAGTCGACTAATCAATAATTGATCATTAAGAATTTTGTTGATCACGTTCATTTTAATCGACAAACCGAATGTAGGTTGCTGTAGTGTAAGGAGACAAGGCTGTGTCTGAGCGCAGACACTGGAGTTGTGGCCTCACAGTCCCACGTCTTGGCTCTGGCTCCTCCTTGGAGATCACTACATCCCTCAGAGTGCGTTTACCTGTACATCAGTATCCCGGTTTTTTGAGTATCCTGGTTTTGTCATGATGCATGTATACGCAGTATCCCGGTCACTGCCTTTTCAGGACCCCTGCACAGTCTTTTCAGTCTTTTCACAGTCTTTTCATCACAGCAGAAGCCAAAATAAATAAAATGACCGACATAAATAAAGTGAGTGAAATGACTGTTAAATAAAGATCTGCGCTAAACCTGCACACGTATGACCTACACTCGTATGATCTCTGAAAACATGAACCATCTCTAACACGACATACGCACAGAACAGACTCACCATCAGCAGAACATCCCTCTGTCTTAGTAAGAACACTCATATTCCACTGAGTCGTGTCCTTTACTCCAACAGAAGCTGAACACATCAGTGCACAAGGAAAAAGCTGCTTTTTTTCAGCATTTACAGTTTATGCAAATGATTATGTTTCTGTAAAACATAAACAAATATGCTAAAGCTGCATTAAACACATTCTAATCTCACACGGGCTGATGTGGCTCTATAGTGATTATGGTTTATATGTTGTAAAGTTGAGTTTATTTATGAAGATATTTAATAGTAATAATAATGGTGATCATTTTTATATAAAAACCTTAATGATTAGTTGTTAATTCTCCCCACGACTGATTAATAAACTTTAATCGAATGCCCATCCCTAGTGTGAACAAAACACAACTCCAGGTATGCTTCTGATGAGGTAACAACATGCTAACATGGGTTAAAGCTCCCCCAACAGTCAGTTTTGCGTAATATCAGACCTTTAAGCTGAATACATCCAAACTGAAACTAAACCGAGACCAGACTAGAACTAAACCAAGCCTACATCCGGACTTAAGTGGGATCAAACCAGGATGCGAGCTTTGATCCGGTCTCTTGAGGACCTTGGAGATCTTTACCCCTCCCCAATCATCTTTTTCCACATGCTCACGGCGAACCTACCTCAGCGCGAGGCCTCAAAGCGAACCCGGTACAGGCTATAGCACGGATTTAGCAGGATTAGCATTTTTTAGCTGATTTATCTCCTTACGATAATTAGCGGGGGTAATGTAACTTGAGTGTGCCTGGGAGAGGTGGTGCTGTTTTGTACGGCGTTATCAAAGCCTCGTGCTCCGATCCCTGGCAGCGGCCTCATTATAAGTCGAACACAAGGCCCCGATCCGCCGGCCTGCTGCTGTGCGCCAAGACAAGCGCTCCTTTCAAAATGAGCGAGAACAAGGCCGGTCACGAACAATACGCCGGGTTCACGTTGAGACGGGATATGTAAATGAACAGCTCTACCGTACGTTTATTCAAATACAGGTGGTTTTATAGCTCAAAAATACCTAAAAAAAAGACATTCTGACTGAGTGGGGTTGCCTCTCCACAGATCTGACCTGTAACTTAGTCTGGTTTAGTCTCCATTAAGGTAGAACGGTTTAATGCCATACTGTGAAACATTCCAGACAAAGCATTTGATGGACATTCCACCAGAAAAATTACACAATGCACCTTTAGAGAAGACATTGTGTTTGTGTCTGTTATAGTTCTAATCTATGACACTTGTGGAAGCTTTGTTGAACTGAACTTAATAATAGTTTAGTTTATTTATTTAATGAGACAGGGACAGTGCTCATTATACATTAACCTTAACAGGAGAGATGCATGTACCAGGTTGTAGTGCTGGAGTTAGGGGCTGTTTACACGACATCGGTAACGGGTGGAAAATGCAAAACATTTTGTCAGATGCCCATATCGTTTAGATGGCAATGAAGTTTTGGGGAGTTGAAAACGCAAAAATCTGAAAACACCCTCCAGAGTGGAAATCTTGAACGCTCCACCCTGTCGTCGCCATGTAAACAGTTGAAAACGGAACAATGTCTCAACTGGAACAATAGCTTAACCTCCTCATCTGTCTACATGAAATTGGTGGTTATTTTGCTTCACCGTGTTGTTTTGAATTGCTGGAGAAAAGGAAGTAGAGAAGCAGAAGGGTTATACTCAGGCATTTGGTCTTGGTGCTGCTGTCACCTACGCACTGGGCATGCAGACTACATCGGCAAACTGCAAGTTTTGCATCTCCATGTGCAGCAGAATTCCCCAAATGCACTTTTGCATTTTTGCTTCAGACCATTTCTGTGTAAATGTAGCCTATATTTCCACCTTTAGTCCCTGGGCAGGTTGGTGTAGTAGATAATAGAGTTAAGTTAAAGTAGTATAAATGTTTGCATGTCTGACAAAGTGGCTGAGCTCTAGATTTGTACACATTATGGATGAGTGTGATTTGAATCATTAGTATAATGTAGAATGTGTGTGTATGTTGGGCCTCGATACACAGTGGAAGAGGCTCAGCATGCATGTGGTTGTGTGTCTGGTGTATATTGTTTTCAGAATAATATATCAACGCATGCATGACTTGATGCTATATAGCTTCTGTCTTGGTTCATGTATTGTTCTGCGCTGTCCCTGTACAAATAAAAGCATACCATATGTACACTCAACAAAAATATAAACGCAACACTGTTTTTGCTCCCATTTGTCATGAGATGGACTCAAAGATCTAAAATTCATTCCAGATACACAATATTACCATTTCTCTCAAACATTGTTCACAAATCTGTCTAAATGTGTGATAGTGAGCACTTTTGCTTTGCTGAGATAATCCATCCCACCTCACAGGTGTGCCACATCAAGATGCTCATCAGACACCATGATTAGTGCATAGGTGTACCTTAGACTGTCCACAATAAAAGGCCACCCTGAAATGTGCAGTTGTTGCTTTATTGGGGGTCTGGGGACTCAGAACCAGTCAGTATCTGGTGTGACCACCATTTGCCTCATGCAGTGCAACACATCTTCTTCACATAGAGTTTATCAGATTGTCAATTGTGGCCTGTGGAATGTTGGTCCACTCCTCTTCAATGGCTGTGCGAAGTTGCTGGATATTAGTGGGAACTGGTACGCACTGTCGTATACGCCGGTCAAGCACATCCCAAACATGCTCAATGGGTGACATGTCCGGTGAGTATGCTGGCCATGCAAGAACTGGGGCAATTTCAGCTTCCAACAATTGTGTACAGATCCTTGCAACATGGGGCCGTGCATTATCTTGCTGAAACATGAGGTGATGTTCATGGATGTATGGCACTACAATGGGCCTCAGGATCTCATCACGGTATCTCTGTGCATTCAAAATGCCATCAATAAAATGTACCTGTGTTCTTCGTCCATAACAGATGCCTGCCCATACCATAACCCCACCACCACCATGGGCCACTCGATCCACAACATTGACATCAGCAAAGCGCTCACCCACACGACGCCACACACACTGTCTGCCATCTGCCCTGAACAATGTAAACCGAGATTCATCCGTGAAGAGAACACCTCTCCAACGTGCCAGACGCCATCGAATGTGGGCATTTGCCCACTCAAGTCTGTTACGGCGACGATCTGGAGTCAGGTTAAGACCCCGATGAGGACGACGAGCATGCTGTTGAGCTTCCCTGAGACGGTTTCTGACAGTTTGTGCAGAAATTCTTTGGTTATGCAAACCAATTGTTTCAGCAGCTGTCTGAGTAGCTGGTCTCAGACGATCTTGGAGGTGAACCTGCTGGATGTGGAGGTCCTGGGCTGGTGTGGTTACACGTGGTCTGCGGTTGTGAGGCCGGTTGGATGTACTGCCATATTCTCTGAAACGCCTTTGGAGACGGCTTATGGTGGAGAAATGAACATTCAATGCCCGAGCAACAGATCTGGTTGACATTCCTGCTGTCAGCATGCCAATTGCATGCTCCCTCAATGCTTGCGCCATCTGTGGCATTTTGCTGTGAGACAAAACTGCACATTTCAGAGTGGCCTTTTATTGTGGGCAGTCTAAGGTACACCTGTGCACTAATCATGGTGTCTGATGAGCATCTTGATGTGGCACACATGTGAGGTGGGATGGATTATCTCAGCAAAGCAAAAGTGCTCACTATCACACATTTAGACAGATTTGTGAACAATGTTTGAGAGAAATGGTAATATTGTGTATCTGGAATGAATTTTAGATCTTTGAGTCCATCTCATGACAAATGGGAGCAAAAACAAAAGTGTTGCGTTTATATTTTTGTTGAGTGTATATACTGTATTTTTCGGAGTATACGTCGCAGTCTTTTCAGGGTTTCGGTGGTTCCTGAACTCAGGTGCAACTTACATATTTTTCACACTGACAGCCCATAGACCAAATATATGAATCGTATATATGAATCAAAAATGAAAAAAACAAATTGTTATCCATTTTTTCATTTTGGTTTTAGAGACAAATAATAAAGAAAAGAGTTGTTTTTTTGTTTTCTTATTTTTGGTCCTACTGTATATTGAAAAATGAACAAACGAATGACACATGGATTCTTCTCTATTGGGTTGTTTTTATTACTATAAATTCTATAACTTGCATTTCAAGATGAAATGTTGGTTCTTGGTCTTTATAAAATAAATTTCCCTTTTATAGTCCGGTGTGGCTTATACATGTTGTTTTCTTCTTCATTGTGCATTTTTTTGGCTGATGCGACTTATACTCCGGAGCGACTTATAGTCCAAAACATATAGTATTTACTTTTCTCCAGAGAGATACATATGTTTAATATACACTTTAGAACATTCCAGGCATAGCAGTACCCATGGAGAGAAGCAGGTGGTGAAGCCTCCACCAGAAAAGTTACACAGTGCCACTTTAATACTCCGTAAAATGTTATGAGTGTCAGTTATTATGTTCCAGTGGAGGCATTATTCAACTTCAGAAGCTCAAATTGATATTGATCATTTCCCTGGAATTGCAAACTAAGCTGATATAGAAATCCTTGCAGGAGTGATGTGTGTGGAGCTGCTGCACACACACTGGCACTGATGCTGTATGAATATTCAATTACATTCATTTTAATAGGACACACAATAAAAACATTCACTTACATGATTGTGGATATGTTTTTTTATTTTAGGCTATGACTAATATAACTAATTCATATCTACCTTCTAGCTCTAGTTTACTAATGTATGTGTTATTTGTGGAGCTTGATGATATAACAGTTAAAATTAATTGTCAAACTGTTGTGCTCTGCTATATTTATAGTGCGAATGTGTCCAGCATAGTGTTATATTTACCAACTGTTTATTACATGGTCATTTAAATATATGCTAATGTCTTTTATATGCAAAGCAGTGCTGGGGATGTTTTCTAACAAGCCTCTAGTGGTACTCCTCTCAGGTCAAGTGTCTGGCCCTGGTTTTTAACAGTTTGTGATGTTTGGATGCTTTGGCTAATAACTCTCCCATTGAAAAAGCTTTGGAGCTCCGACTATATTTAAATCCAGGCTCAAAACGCTATTGCTGTGCATGACTGAAAACAGGGTATCCCCAGGTTTGACTACCCCAAATTTAAGACTTTTTAAGACCTTTTTAAGAGCACTTAAATGAAAATTAAGACCAACATTGCACCCATTATACGGGTGAAAAACACCAGATCAATTCTAATAATGACCATTACTCACTGCTTTAAATAACAAAAAATACTTTTATTATAAAATCTCATGCAAAACTCATTTATAGTCGTATGCGTTCCTTGTAAAATGGCAAAGAATCATTTATAACATTTTAACAAGGCAAACTAAGCTCTTTCACATTGCACTGCAGCCCGGTTAAGTATACAAAAAAAAAAAAATAGGCTAAAGAAAATTAAGACCTTTGTGAAAAAATAACGACATAATTTAAGACTTTTTAAGGCCTTAATTTAGGGACATGAAATTTAAGACCCTTTTAAGACTTTTTTAAGAGGAAAGGTTTTTATTCTGCACTCTTATCTCTCATTTAACGTCTCTCTCTTTTTTTAAATTTAGGTTTACATTTGCTTGTGTTGTGATTTGAGTGCACTTTTATTATTTCGTATACGAATTGCGCTATACAAATAAATATGCCTCGCCTCGCCTAATATATGGAACAGTCCCGGCGTTTAGAATGAAGGCATTCTGTTTGGAAACACTGGAATGGTTTGTTTCTCTGTACAGATAAGCCTCAGATGTTATTATTAGATTGGCCCCTCTGGATCTCGTGTTTGAAATTTGCTTATGAATTGGACTTTTGTTGTCAGCTGTTACGCACCGTTCTGTGTACACATCTGCTGCACCTGCTTATTAACATTCTGAATGGAATTTTAGCTACGTTTGTTTATACTGGGAAATGTCATTGTAAATGTTCAATAGTGTTAACAGTGGCTCAGTGGTTAAAAGGAAAAAAATGGCTGAAAACCTCAAAATTGCTAATTATTAGATTAGATGATCAGCTATGGTTTCATCATCTTGCACTAGGAGAGTTTTAGATACATCATTTTGTTTATTTTTCACATTTTGTAACTTTTCTCTTCTTTCTAGTCCTGGTTTTCTTCTTGGTTTTGTCTTGGGTAAGATTAGATTTTTACACAATTTGAAAACTTTTTTGCCAAACTTTGCCAAATTTCAATTTGGTGACAATTGATGCCAGATGCTGATTGCTAGGAACATAGCAACATTTGGCAACATGGTGCCAAGAAACGGCAACCTGTGGATCTGACAGCTTTCCCAATAATGTTTGTGATCAGATGAATCAGACAAGCTACTGGCATGAAACCACTACATGCAAAGAAGTAGTGGTGAAGCGCCAAGAGCCAGAAGAGAACGAACCTTTCTCTTCTGGCTCTTGTCTCGTCTTGACTAATGTGTCTTATTCTGCGAGAGACTCTTTCCTCTCTTTTCTCCAAAACTAAATTAACTATGGATTCGATAAATTGGTCTTTAAACAAAATTGACACTTTAACAAGACAAGCAGGGTCGGGCAAACCTGCGTGCTTTTCGGACACAGAGGATCTACTGTATTCGGAACCAGGATTACGGGGCTTTGCATTTTGGATCACACATGGACCTGATTTTTCCGAATATTTCAATACTGAGACAGCTTTTCAAAGCCCCACATGGCTGCCCAGAAATTGGAGTGAGGGGCAGAACTTCAAGTACTTGAACTTTGTGACTATGGGCCAGGGTCGCAGGCACTGACTGATGATGGACATGCTTGGACATGGTGGCTCTAAATCACATTTTTTGGATAAAATCTGGAGGAAACGTGAAGTTCTGCATATGTAAAACTTGAGACCAAGAGACAATCAGAGCTGCTGTGAGAAGAGCAGCTGCTCGACCCAAAGCCAAAACATGACAAATCTATCGGCCTCCCCCAGTGGCCTTGGCCCAGGCCAACTGGAGCAGGGAGGGTGCTCTCCTCCTCCCTACTCTTTTTCTATGCCTTCCCAGCTTCTTTGCCCCACCTAGTATGGTGGGTGGGTCTGCTGTAGCCAGCGCCCCCTGGCTGCAGGATCTGGATACTGCCTCCTGCCACCTCCTGACTCCTCCTCCTGCTGCAATGTCGTGTCATAATTTAATGCGTGTCATAATGTTTATATGTGTTCTTGTTCTCTTCTTCCTCTATTTTCCTTTTTTCTCTGTAGTAGTTAGTTATAGTTAGTATAGGGAGTTATGAAAGATAGTATAGAGATAGATAGAAAGAGTTATGAAAGACAGTATAGTGATAGAGTTATAAAGATAGTATGTCACGGTAGTAATCTCATAGTTTCCTGTTTCAGTTAGTAAATAAAGATAGTTATGTCACAGTCAGACTCACTTGTTTAGTTCATCTTTATGTGGGATTGTAATCTCTAGACTCATCTGTTTAGTTTAGCTTTATGGGGAGGTGGAGGGTGGAGGGAAAATGTGGGTTTGTTCTTTTTTGATTGAAGTGAAAAATGTATATTATTTGCATCTAAAAACGTATGGAACCTTTTCCTATATTCACAAATTCACATCAGTACCGTACCGTTTGGTCTTCACAACCTTAACACTGATTCCAGAACACTACAACTATCTTTCATCAACTAGTGAGACACTTCACTTATCTCATTTTTTAACTTCTGGCCTGTTTATGGCTCAGAATACAAACAGAAAATGAAGGGTTTTGATAAAATGCTCTTTTATAACTTCAAAGCGGTAGTTTATTATCTTGCTGCATGGACAGATAATTTTACTTGACAAGCTATCTTAAAATAAACCACTTCTAGACTAGAATGAAGCAGTCTCAGAACTAGTAAGTAGATAATAAATCAGAAAAGAAGATGAGGAATAATATAACTTTTAAAATCTTGGCCACATCAGAGAAATTTGCAGTGCACCTCCACCTCCACCAAAAAACATAATCATAAGTTTGCCATAAAGTTTTGACACAGTGTGGCCACTTTATCTTCTGAGCCAACCCGTGCAATATTGGAACATGGATTTCTTTCTCCAAACGTCCAGCCTTATTTTTTAACATTCCAAATCCACTGCACAAGCTTTCTCTACCCTTTACCGGGGCATCTGGCTGTGCACTGCTGATGCGTCCTATCCTTTATCTTTGCTAGTGCCCTTTTCACGGCGCCCTACCTGACACTTGAATGTGTGCTAGCAAGAAGAACGGTGTGCGGGGGTGGGTGTTTATCACATTCTGGGGACTCAAATCTGTACACACGCTCACACCATGGGGACCTGCCTCCCTTATGGGGCAAAAATCAGGTGCTCGTGACGCAAATCCTTTGGCTGACTGGTGCTCAGTTCAGGGACTAACTCAAATATGTGCATTTATAACATGTTTGAAGGAGCCACCAGACCTTTGTTCATGCTTAGACCTTCAATGGGACACACATATGTTATTATGGCTTTGTCAGAGATCAGGGGAGTCCAAACAAGTGAAGGGCCACAGACCAGTGTTGATACAATAAGTCATTCAGATGGTGCCTTTGGTCAGCTTTGACAAAAACCTCTGTGCCTTTAATAAGGCTTGGAATTTTACTTCTGGGTCTGTATCACAATGTGTACAACAGTGTAATAGTGGTAGAAATACTTACATTTGTAGTAAAAATGTCTACCTAGGAAGCATGAAGGCCAACTAAAATGCGATATGAGTCCATAGTATGGACATGCCTGAGGTACAAGCAGAAAAAGTACTGCTGTATAATGGGCGAGTTCACCTGGAAGCGTAGGACCAAGGAATATTGATCTGAGGTCTTCATTTGGACACATTCAAGTGTTTCTCATTCTCACTATATGTTCAAGCCTCATGTGAAAGCTCATTGTGAAAGCTCAGAACCTCCAGAATTCCCATCCTGAGCTGCAGAGGGTGCACTTGCATGTTTGGCTGCAGGTCCTGGGGTTTAAGCAGTGCATTGCAGGTTTAAACCAACTGGATTTGAGTCTGTCATAATTGAGAGCCAAAACATCCAATTATGACATAAACAACGTGGCCATCATGTTCAATGCTTTTAGCTTTTAGCATTACAACTGTTATTAGTTAAAGCGATATTTGATTTGAACATGTTTACCCCATATCTGGGAACACAGTTAGTACATGTTTATTGAATAAAAAATATTACATATGGTTATGCAACATTTTTGGAGCTTTCTACCATGTTATAATGTTCTCTCATCAAAAACATGCATAAAGAGGCTTTATACATCCATCCATCCATCCATCTTCTCCAGCTTAATCCGGCTGGGTCGCAGGGGCAGCTGTTTGCCGCCCAGTCCTCTACACACCTGACCCCCCTATGAACCCCTCTGCAGGTGGTGAGCCCACAGGACGGTGGACGTCACGGTCCTTGATGTTACTTCATAGGGGTGCTGCATGTTTTGAATTGATGGGGGAAATTGATGGGGGAAACCAGGCAGTGTTGCCACTACCAGGGCTTTATACAGTACTGTGCAAAAGTTTTAGGCAGGTGTGGGAAAAAAAATGCTATAAACAAGGAATGTCTTCAAAAATGGAAGTGTGAATTACTTATTTTCATCAATCAACAAAATGCAGAGAATGAACAAAAAAGAAATCTAAATCAGATCAATATTTGTGACCTTTGCCTTCAAAGAGCATCAGTTCTTCTAGGTTTACTTGCAGACAGTTTGTGAAGGAACTGGGCTGGTCACTGTTCCAAACATGTAGAAGAACTAAGCACAGATCTTGTGTGGATGGAGCTTCCTCACATCCTTCTGTCTCTTCATGGAATCCCAGACACACTCCATGATGATGAGGTCAGGGCTCTGTGGGCCCAGACCATCACCAACACAACTTCTTCATTTTCTTTATGCCAAAGAGAGTTCTGAGTGAATTTGGCTTTTTCTTTTGTTCGCTCACTTTGCATTTTGTAAATTGATAAAAACAAACAATTATTTATATTTTTGAAAGCATTCTTTGTTACAGCATTTTTCACAACTGCCAAAAACTTTTGCATAGCACTGCACCCAGGCATGCTTGAGTAATATAGCAATCTCTCCCTAGTCCCCCTTATGGTTAGCAGTACGATCTTGCCCCAAGCCTACATCACACACGACAATTTTCCATAAATATACAAAAACATGATACAAAATTGTAGATGTGCAGTAGTTTTATTAGTGAGATGTGTTGTGGATTTTTTAATCTGAGAAGAATAAAAACTGGAGAGAAGTTGTCTTCAATCAAAGAGTCTGGATTTATTAAAGCAATTGTGCGCACAATTACAGAGAAAATGAAAAAGAAACCTATCTGTCCCTCACGCAAGGTCCATCTCTCCCTAATCTGAATGAATGGCAAAACAAAAACAGGCTTCTTATACAGTCGACAAACGTCATAACATCAACATGAGGTAAAACATACTACAGTATATCTAAACAACAACAACCTCCAAACAGAGACTACGGGTCTGGTTTAGATGGGCATCGAGCAGATGACCCCCAAGGATCTCACTATTCTAAATGATGAGAATAAAGACAGAGCAGAGAGTCCTGTCCTGAGATACCCCAGGAACAGTAGATTACACCATCACACATGACAGGAACACAGAAATGCTTTAGCAGTTGTTAGTGAACAGTATCTAAACCCATAAAATACATTCTTTAGCTTAAATAGATCACAATAGAAAACAAAGTAAAAGTTTTCCACCACAAGATGCACACCAATTGTGTTTTGATCGCGCTCTGAAGGTAGGTGACTTTGTTTCAGGGAATATAGCATTTTAAAACACATATAACACATAACAGATACACTGAAAAGGTAAGATCTTAATGTCATGTCTTAGCAGTTAATACCCCATAGAAGTGCAATACTGTCCCCTTTAGAGTTACGATCACTCTCCACAAATGAATATAAGCCAAAGTAACATCCCTATAAGACATGTAAACCCAGCTGTGTGTGTTAGCTGAGGCACAAATTCTACCAAGAGCCATATTCCAAACTCATTTCTCGTCTGCGTTGTCGTGGAAATGTCCTGACGCTGCAGAAGTGGCGAGGACGGAGCGGAGGAGGACACGAGGAGGAGAGGAAGAGGACAAGGAGGATAATGTTGGTTGGCACTCAGCTAGCTCCTGCACCAATATTAGGCTTAAAGCTAAAAACGGCAACGCAAATGGACCCGGTGTCATACGGGTGTGAAGTGAAGTTATGACAATTATGAAAGCTGAAGATTAGCATTATAAGTATTGAAAATCCAATTCTAAAAATAACTCAAAGTTGATACTCATTTGAGGAGTTATTTTTAACCCAAAACGTGCTATTTTAACTATTTGAAAGTTAAATTGGGGTTTGAGTTGGGGTTACTTGCCAGAGTTGATATGGTTGAAGTTAATTAAACTTCCCCAATGTTAATGAAACTTCCCTTAGTATTAATTCAATTTCCCTTAGTGTTAATTCAACTCCCCTAGTGTTAATTCAAGTTCTAGTGTTCATTCAACTACCCCTAGTGTTCATTCAACTTCCCTAGTGTTAATTTAACTTCCCTTAGTGTTAATTCAACTTCCCTTAGTGTTCATTTGACACTTCCAATCCACCACTTCCTACTCCTACGAGAGAAGACCAGTTTGAACCAGTTTTGTACATAATTTCATCTTAAATTAATTGAAATAAAGTGTAAAAATTAAACATCTCTGTGTGTTGTTTAGCTAAATCAAGATAACCCTACAAAGTGTTACCTGTTTACTCTCAAAATGTCAATATAACTCTTGATTTCGGGGTTAAACAGAAACTTTGGCTTAATTAACACTTCCAAAAATGTTAAATTAACTCTAGAACAGATTGAACTCATATAATTCCCGAGAAAATGTTCAAAATGATTCTGTGAGAGTCAATTTTAACACTCAACTTTTTGCTGTGTGAATAAATACGTTCAGTGTTTGGAATAATCTGTCATCCCTCAGTCTCCCAGGGACGTTCCATCGCAAAAGAAAATTTCAAAATTCTGTCAACTGAGCCAAAGTTTTCAAGTGAAGATGTTTCAGCACTCATCCAAGAGGCTTCTTCAGATGTGACTGGATACTGGTCACTGCGTTTAATATGAAGCAAGGAGCTAACATATACTGAAACTGTTCATACTGCAGAGTATTGGATATTAAAGGTGTGCACTGTCACTTAGTTATATTGTTTTAACCCCTTAACGCCAAGTGTCACAAACATGCAACAAACCGTTTGGATCAAGAGATAAGCTGAGATAGCAGCTGCATTCCTCCAGTGTTGGTTAGATGCAGAACCTTCCAAGGAACCTTTGGCAAGCACTTGTTTCTTGTTGTCGCAAATTTTCAACATACACAAATTTCTATACATCCTTTGCTGTAATCAAATTAATAATCTCAATTTAATTTACCATCTACTTAAAGGCAAAAATACACACAAAACTTTTTTATATATACATCTATATAAATTCAGGCATTAAGGGGTTAAATACTCGTTCATACCCCAGTGGACTTACTGTAGATTCTCCTTACTGTAAACAACTAGAGTGTGTTAGTTTCAGACAGATGTAAGACACCAGTTGCCTTTTGTCCAGCTGATAGAATTAAATTTTCTTTTGAGATCAAACTTAACTGTTAAAGCACGAAAATGAACCTGTTACAACATATCACAACTTGGTCACAGGCTTGTAAATCTGCTCTGAGGCCTCTAGAATCATAATATAAAAGCATTCTCAAGAC
Organism: Odontamblyopus lacepedii; assembly: GCA_034769755.1. Taxonomy (NCBI): domain Eukaryota; kingdom Metazoa; phylum Chordata; class Actinopteri; order Gobiiformes; family Gobiidae; genus Odontamblyopus; species Odontamblyopus lacepedii. Next base: position 21,857,067 of record CM068351.1, on the reverse strand, counting down.
CCATGACAAGAAAAGTCGGCAGTTCCACCACTGTCATATTCTTGTGAAACAGCATTTTAAGTTTTAAAAACCTGATAATGTTTGCAAATGTTTGTCTGCTGTATAAGATCATTCATGATGCAGCTGCTCCTCTGCTAAAACAGTTTGTTTCCCTGAGCTCTGAAACCACCTCCCGAGCCATTCGATCCACAGTGCACGGTGAGTGCAGGATCCCCAAACGCAGAACAGCACTTGGAAACTCAGCCTTTTCATGTGCGGCGTCCGTCAGTGGAACATGTGACCAACAGAGCTGATCACATGTACAAACTACAGCACGTCCTCATACCTGGTGAAAAAGTGGCTCCTTTCAAACCAAACCTGCGCCCATAATGTGACTGAGGAGTGTGTGGAGAGAGTGTGATGGAGAGAATGAAGGATGATGATTTTAAGGTGCTGAGAGAACTGGGTATGAATGAGGATTGAGAATTGTTGAGATGCTCCAGTCATTATAAAGACATTCTCTTTGTATGTTTGTATTTATGAACTATAACATCAACCTGCCCAGGGACGACAGGTGGAAATTAGCACCGGCGCTACAACCTGGTACATGCATCTCTCCTGTTAAGGTTAATGTATATTGTGCACTGTCCCTGTCTCACTAAACTAAATATAATGATTACGTCTGAATGAAAATAATATCTTTTAAAAGCCTGAAAATGAAGTTTGAGCTTGTTTTGAGACGACGAGCCCTGAGCACCTAGCCTAATGCATCAGACTGTTTCACTTCGTGGAAACTGTCTGACCTCGCAGCATTAGGATTCATTCGTTCCATGGTAGGCAGGTACTTTTTCTTTTTAACCAGTTGCTGCTATTTGGCCATGTGTGCATGACGTATCCAGTCTGCTATCACAACTTGGGTTGGTTCTGGCCAACACATCGCTGATTGAATAATACATCAGTTTTATATAGTGCTTTTTACGGTAACACAAAGATGTTTCACAATGAGGTAACACTAAAACAAAGACAGGACAGACAAAACAGGCAAAAACCCTGCTCTGTTTTATTCCAGTCCTGTAAGAGAGCAGTGTAGTTGGTCTGTTATCTCTTTGTAGTCACGCTCTTGACAAAATGTTATGATCTGTTCAACTGAGGAGGCTGAAATTGATCACGGAGCTCTGATTCATGCAAAAAACATTTTCACACAAACATGACTTTTAGGAGGGCATTTTAATTACCATAAAATACCAAATAAGAGCCGATTTACCATCGGGTCCCCTTTAAACGGCAGGTGCAGGTGTATATTTTGATAAATAACTGCCGGTTCCAAATAAACAGCGAGTCTAAAGTTCGTGCTGGAAGACAGAAGTCGTGCTGCAACAACAGGACGCAGGACTAATGCTCGCGTCGTCTCTACACAAACCAAACTTAAAACCACATGGCTCATTTGCATAAACTATAAGCTCTGAAAAACACAGCTCGCTCCTTGTGCCCTGATGCGGTGGATGAACGTTCTCACTCTGCCGCACTCGCTGTGTCTGTCATTTATTTTAACTTGCTGAAGAAATGTCTGCATGTTGTTTGGGGGTTTGAATGATTTTCTGTAATTCAGTAGTCACTTTCTAATGTGGGAAACTCCGCTCCGTAGATATTTTGGTGTAACATTTCAAATGAACTCGCCTACATCTGTATAGAAGGTCGCCTAAATTATAGTCATACTGGTTAAAAGAATTTGAGTATCATATTTTCCCACTTTTGCTGAGCAGGTTTTTTTGTGAGGAAGGAATTAATTGCCCGAAATTGTCGCCTGGTCTCAAATAAATGCCTGGTCTGTTAAGTGATTGAAACAAACTGTTATAAGCTGTTATTTGGTATTTTACGGTAATTTTTCTTTTTACAACTCTTCTGCACTATCACTTAAACTATGATACTGAATTAGAAAAAAACACTGTTCCACCTTGTGATGTCATGTGGTAATACAGGAAGTTCCAAATGCGTTTTTACACCTTCATTGGAAACATTTAGATAATTTCCATTCAGGAATTGCCCATCTCTACAAAACAAAAGGTAAAATTACGTAGATTTTAATGTTAAAACTATCACTTCATGACATCACAAGGTGGAACAGCACATTTTGAGATTTGGAGATGTCGACAGACTAATAATAAAACATTCCTGAAACAAAACAACTCCAGGTCTGTTTTGATGAAGTAACATTGGAACACCGCATCATTTTTTGTGTAAAACATGTCCTTTAAGAACGCACTACTTAACAATGACGCTAATTCCATGTTTTTCCACGACCCTAGCATCTTCAGAATTATTTTATCGCTCCGCAACATTGTCCTTTTGTCCCTGAACGCCCCCGAGATGTCCTCTGCTTCCTCCAGGTGCTCCGTGCCCGTCGCTGCCTCTAGTGTCTGCTTATGCAAATGAGGTAATTAGACAGTGTTTGGCTTCCACTGAGCTGAGGGAGGAAGAGGAGAGACAACATCATCTGAAGGAATGCCTTTGCCAGCATCTAAGGGCCTCCACCAATCACAGCTATTCTCTTTGGAGCGGAGCGGGCTTAAACACAAATACTCTTCTTTAACATCAAGCATAGCGTATTCTTAGATTCTTGTGGGTTTATTTATGTCTGGGTTCGAGTGTTTTAAGCGGTTTGGACGTACAGTATATTTTGTTCTCCAAGCTTTTCACCCCAAAAAGGCAAAACGTGAAGATATTTTAAAACTGCGCTTCGTAACTTTTCAGGATAGAGCCCAGTTACCATGGAGAGAACTGTTTTTTCATCCCACTCCCGCCCATTCGCACTGAATTTCTGACCATTACCGCCTGCACCCGCATTGTACGCAACGTGACCGCCCAATCCTGCGACGTGTATGCCCACTCCTACCCATGTACAGTATAGCCCAACAGAGACTAGGGATGGGCATTTGATTAAATTTTCTTAATCGATCGTCAGGAAAATTAATGATTGAGTTTTGATTAATTATTAACATTTTATATTAAAATTATCATCACAATTATTACTAATCCTCATGAATAAACTCAACTTTACCACATATAAACCATCACCACTATAGAGCCACATCAGCCTGTGTGAGATTAGAATGTGTTTAATGCAGCTTTGGCACATTTGTTTCCACCTTACAGAAACAAAACTTAAAACCGCATGGCTCATTTGCATAAACAGTAAGCCAAAAAAAAGTAGCTCTTTCCTTGTGAGCTGATGTGGTCAATTTCTGTTGGACTAAAGAACTGACTCAGTGGAATATGAGTGTTCTTTCTGTGACAGAGGATGTGATGAGGCTGGTGAGTCTGTTCTGTGCCTATGTCGCGTTGGAGATACTGCGTATACCGAAACCGGGACACTGATGAGCAGGTAAATGCACTCACTGAGGGATATAGTGATCTCCAAGGAGCCAGAGCCGAGACGTGTGACTGTGGGGCCACAGTTCCAGTGTTTGTGCTCAGACGCAGCCTCGACTCCGTACGCTACTTTACGCACAGCAACCTACATTCGGTTTGTCGGTTAAAATGAACGTGATCGATGAAATTCTTAATGATCAGTTATCGATAAGTTGACTAATCATGCCCATCCTTAATAGAGATGCATTGATTTGGTGCCTTCTATTTTATTATTTATTATTCTATTAATAAAGAGGTTCATGGGGTGGTCTGTTTCGTTTTCCTCCCTACACAACCTCTTTTGACTCACTAGGAAGCGCGGTCCTGTTTTCACTTGTTTTTAAAATTAAATAAAGACAGGTTTATATTCTATTCTCCCAAACAGAGAATTGTGCCCAGATGTCAGACTTTTCTTGTTTGGTTTTTGTGCTGTATAACCCTTGTTTGATGCTCTTCTCTACTTCGTTGACCCTCCCGTAGTGTTTCTTTTAGCCGCCCGTTCCTGCCCACAGGTAAATTGAAACTGCCTGTTCCCATGAGATTTGCATTGGGTCCCGATCCCAATGCATGTTTTTGATAAGGGAATAACATTATAATGTGATAGAAAACTCAATTATGCATAATACCTCCTCTTTAAATCAATAATCATTCACAAAGGTTCATTGCCTAATGCTAAAAATATCCCTGGATTCACCCCGTGTCTTGTCTTAATTTGCCTCTCTTTTGCTGTGTTTCTGTGGTCCAAAAAATTCCGCATTGTCAGTTCCACTCTTTCTATATTCCCTTTCCTCCTGTCTCTTCTTTTCTTAAAACCGATTTAGTTTTTGCCGCTTGTCTCTCTCCCTTCCATCACAATTTCCCCTCTGACAAAGTATGTCCCATGCATTTGTTTACTCCGTCCCCTGCCTCTCTTGCCTATATTCTAGTCTATTCTGTGAGGTCTGTGCCCACCGCGCTGGAAAATAAACACATTATTCTGACAGTTTAAGATGCTGCACTTCTTAAAGTCTAAAGTGGTTGGAATGGCTTAAAAGTGCTAGACCTGAATTTGACTGTTTTAAAATGTGAAGAAACATGAGTGCATAGTTAAATATGGTTTGGAGTGGTCTAAAGGTATTTTTTCACTTACCTTATGCATTGAGTATTCTAATTATTCACCATTATTTCCAAGTGGTTTTCACCTTATGCTGCTAGAAGGACTTACCTGAAAAATCATTGCAATTTTGTCGTCTTCTTTTATAGTGACGCATTTAATTTCACATATTAGAAAGTAATTGTTGAACTCCATAACGTGAAACAAGAAGCAACGGTAAACTCTCCTTTGTTCAGATGACTGCACAGAACTATCATCCATCCATTTTCTTCTGCTTATCCGGGGCCGGGTCGCAGGCGCAGCAGCCTAAGCAGGGACTACCAGACTTCCTTCACGAGTCCAGAGACATAGTCCCTCCAGCTTGTCCTGGGTGGGACATGCCTGGAACACCTCCCAGGAGGCATCCGGAACAGATGCCCGAGCCACCTCAGCTGCTCCTCTAGATGTAGAGGAGCAGCAACTCTACTCCGAGCTCCTCCCGTGAGACGGAGCTTGTCACCCTATCTCTAAGGGAGCACTTGGCCACTCCACCTCAGCTCCCTCTTCACCACAACGGTCCGATACACCACCCACATCACTGCCGACGCTGCACCGATCCACCTGTCTCAATCTCACGCTCTGTCCTCCCCTCACGGTGAACAAGACCCCGAGATACTTGAACTCCTCCACTTGAGGCAGAGACTCCCCACCCACCCAGAGAGGGCACCACCTTTTTCCGGTCGAGAACCACGGCCTTGGATTTGGAACAGCTGATCCTCATCCTGGCTGCTTCACAATCTGCTGCAAACCGCCCCAGTGCTGCAGGTCCTGGCTTGATGAAGCCAACAGGACAACATCATCCACAAAGAGCAGAGATGAGATCCTGTGGTCCCCAAACCGGACCCCCTCCGGCCCTTGGCTGCGCCTAAAAATTGAAAACTATCAAAATTGTTTTTATCATGGTTGACACTGAATTCACACTTGGCACGCTAAGCAGCAGAACTTCAGGAGCAAATAAACCATAGAGAATAAAATCTCAAAGTTTAAATAGGCACTATGACTATGAAATAAACTTCAAATTAAATATTGGAAATAGAGGCCAAAATAAATTTTTTGTTTGACAGCAAACTGTTTTCCCATTTGATTGTTTTTTGTTCTTAATTGAAATTCAAAAGAACAAATGGCACACAGACCCAACTGAACACATTTTTATAAAGTAGTAAATGTAAGCGAGTCCTACCCACCTCTGCTTGAGACTATAGCTCAAACCTGACCCACGTAGCCCCTGTCTGGTCCTTATAAAACTCTCCAATTATCCCAGTAGTGCAGCATAGAACCTCCTTCGCTGTTCCACAACGTGACATTTCTCCTGCGTTTTCAAACTCTGACTGCCATTCCGCTGTCAGGTTATGAAAGCGTCGGGAAGAAAGAAGGAAAGAGAGTGAAAAAGGCCGATAGAAAGCGGGATTGAAGAGGCCGAGGAGAGCTAAGGAGCAGCGACAGATGTTCGCTCACGGTGCTTGCCCTGAAGACGGCTCGAGTGTCTCCCTTCTCGCGTCCCTTCTTCTAATCCCACCGCTAAGCTCACGTGAACTAGGATCCGAGCGCTTTGATGTAAAAGTAATAAAGTTGTGATCTAGCTCTATATTCAACATTTTACGTTCTACAGTGAGCTGGCAGATGGCAGAGGAGGTTTTTAGCATATGGCGAAGGATAGACGTAAAATTAAGACGATGGGAATAGAAAGGGAATAGTCTTTTGAAAGGTGCGCTGTCGAACTCTTCTCCAACTGCTTCTCTCCATGGAGATGATGTTCCTTTGGCTGGAATGTTCCTTAGTATGGCATTAAACTAGAGTGACCACATTTGCAAAATGAAAAACTGGGACACACCCGGGTTGGGATGTCGGTATTAGGGTTGGGCGGTATCCAAATTTTGATACCGTTAAAATTTCTCTGCATTTTACTGGAGTATACAATATGTTTGCCTGGCTCCCCACACTCAGTCGCTCCCCCTTCAGAGCACTATCACGACATGACAATTGGCATTTGTGAAGCTGTGGTGTGTTTTGTGTCATGCTTTTTTGTATGGAAAAATGGTTTTGTGGGAGTCTTGGACAGGTTCGTACCGCTAATCGTAAGGAGTGGGAATGGGACGAGACACAATTTCTACCTTTCTGCTGTTCAATTCACAATTTTGGCTTCTTTTTTATGTTTTTAATGTTATTGATATTACAGCTACCGTGACTCATTAAGAATTATTTTATAGCTTGCACGTAAACCATTCAGAAACAGTATTATATTTGAAGATGAGGCATAAGTTCTGATCAAACCAAATTTCACCAGCGTGTATCTCCCTCCATTTAATGATCTGGGACACGCCAAGACAAGAAAAGTACAGAAGAGGCAGATTCCAGAATAAAAAGTAAAAGGCGACATTTCACGGCGTGTGATATTTCCCACTGCAGCATGTTGTATCTGACAGACCCGCGCTCTTGGCACTCGGAGAAGTTACCATCTCCTCCGGGAAAGTCTGACTTCGTCCTCGAGCGGGAACTTTCTCTTCAGCCCCTCTCGACTCTCGGCGTTCAATAAAACGTCTCCATCGCAACTCCATCTCCAACTTTTCGGCTCAACATCACACACGAAGAGTAAGTCAGGTGTTTTTCTTCCCCGCTGCATGTGGATGGATACTCCGAGCGGAACGACGTTTGAAGAGGAGAGAGTTCACGCTGTGCCCCGTGTCTGAAGCGACTGTGGTGGGATCTCTGGCCTGATGCAGGGTCGTAGCTCCGTCAACATTTGCTGTCTCTCGGCAATGAAACTGATACCGTTGCTACTTTTTGATACCTCAGTATACCGTATTACCACCCAACCCTAGTCGGTATTAATAAAACTGTGAAAAGAAAGCGTGACATTGTCCATTCTCGACTCACTTGTGGGTCTGTATAGCCTTTTGTTGGTGCATTTTTTTCACCTTAAAGTGATTTCCAAACACCGTTTTCTGTATTTTAGCCAAACAAATGACTGTATATTCCCCTCTTTACTGTCAGTGGCTTTCAAATTGGTAAAAAACAGGGACAACTGAGACATTTATGGAAGATAATTAGTTCCATTAGATTCTGAATTTTAAATGCCATTGAATTTCTCACTTAGAATTTTTTAACTCTGAAAAAAACATGTTTGAATTATTTATGGATTTTAGATGCAGGCATTTTAAGTGTACTTTTCAATAGGTTTTAAAAATAAACATTTCAGCAGAGATATTTTCAAGCCCTCAAATTCAACAGTCAAAATTCAAAGCGTAAAATTTACAGTGTTTCCTATTGACTGTTCTCATCTGTGGGCGGGGTTTACACAACAAATAAAGGAAGTGAGTTTGGGATGAGGCTAATTCTGACCAATCCATTCGATTTCACTGCACCAGTTCCTCCTTGTTACTAAGTTTGATCGGATCACTTTGGATCGATTGCTTCTGCCTTGGCATCTTAGATCTTTTCTGCAATTTTTTTTCACTGTGAATTTTACACTCTGAATTTTGACTGTTAAATTTGAGCGCTTGAAAATATTTGTCCTGAATATTTAAAAGGTGATTTTTTTTATATTGAATTTTAAACACTTAAAATTTCAGCACCTCAAACTCATAACGCATAAAAATAACAGGCTTTTTCAGAATAAAAAAAAAATGAAAGTGAGAATTTCAGTGGTATTTAAAATTCAAAATCTGATGAAACAAATTATCTTCCATGAACATTTCTTGTACCCTGCATTAAACATAATATTTTTATTTATTTATTCATAGATATAATAGGCTCCTCAATGATAGCACCACTACTTCCTGTCCAATTTTATCATTTTTATGTGTTTTTTGCTGAATTGTGCTAAAATGAATACATATTTAAACTTTTGTGTGTAAATTTCTGGTTGGGGGTCCGTCGCCTGCTTGTTTCTATGGATATGCCATTTCTCTGCCTGGACGGTTGGTCCAATGTCCAATGTTAGTGAGATTTTCAAGAAAAATGCTGCTTTATTTCATGCCGTTTTGAATTTTTTAGAAGCGACAATAGTTTTCTACGTGCAAAACTCCTTTCTCTCCCAAAAAATCTTTTTTCGCTTTCAGAAATTCTCAATTATTCACACATGATTTATAATTTGGTATATTGATGCTCTGCAGTGACATCACGCCGGGGGTGTTCTCCTTAAGTGTCTATAATGGAATGTTCATCAGTTACCACGGCGACACAGCGCACACATTAGCAAACGCAGCGTGATGAGTTAAGATCAACGTCTGACAACTCGAGAAAAATACGCAAAATGGATTTAAACAGCACATTTTCAGGAACGTCAGAGTAAAGATCCAATATAACGCTATTTTCTGATCTATGTTATAATGTTTCCTCATCACAAACGTACCGGGAGTTGTGTTTTGTTTTGTTTGAGTCGTATTGCTAACTGTAAGGAGGGTTCAAATAGTGCTGATTAGTGCTGGAGAGCAGGGACGTGCACAGGAATGTTGAGGGGCAGTTGCTCTGACATGAAGAAAGGGCGCATCGCACCACCCGCTAAACTTGAATGAACTGCAATAAAACTTTTTAGATTTATTTCCCTGCAATTCTGGCGTTTCCCAATAAATGGCGCACTCTAGATACATTGATACATACAACCATATTATCCATATAGGCCGTGGTACAGTGCCTAGGGGTAGAACTATATGTTGAACATGTCTTCCTCACTCATGGTCCGAAAACCTTCCCATAAAGCACTGCGGCCAAGTATATATCTAGTGTGCCTCACATTCCTCTTGTACGGCGTGGACACCGCGCGTGGATCGTGTCTTGTCCCGTATGCTGCATGGACCGCGCTTCCTCCTGTGCACCTCTAAACCAGAACTAACACCAGGACTAAGCCAGGTCTAAAGCAGGTCTAAACCAGATCTAAAACCAGGACTAAACAAGCATTAAATCAGGACTAAAACCAGGTCTAAACTAGATCTAAAACCAAACAAGAATTTGCAAAAGGTGGTTTCTACATTCATGTAGTTTTAAAAAGCACGACAATATCAAGTAATCCAAAGTATTCAGATTACGTTACTCACTTAATTATTTTAATGGATTTTGGGGTATGTAATCTGTAATCTGTAGAGAATACAGTTTAAAGTAACCTTCCCAACACTGTCAACAGAATTATCAAATGTGTCACAATGAAACAGAAAATCATTGGCCCTATATATGGTGCCCAAGTTGAATTGAGACGTTTGAATATGCCACATGTAAATCCAGAACACTCCGTCCATCTGCTCCTGGTCCAGCCCTTCCATCAAATTTTAGAACCCTTTGTGGCCCTCGAGCCAAAAAGTTTGCCCACCCCTGTGTTAGAAGTTGAAAAAACTGAACTTTTGGCATCGGCCGCGTCGTGGACCGCGGCTCTCTGCGGAACCAGGGCTCTCGGCGGGACGGCGCTCTCCGCGGGGTTTGTGGGTAATCTCTGAGTTTTGTGTAATGGGTCTAAAATAGAAATGTATACATTTCCTGGCCTTATACAGCCCCTTTAGGATCAGTGCATTTGAATTTTTGGGTTGGACTAACGGCAAATGAGTCAGATGCAGGTTATGACATGATGAGCGTAGAACCTGGCATCGCGATGTCCCGCCGTGTCTGGAGAAAAGAGAAACGCTGTGATCCGAGCACAAATATCCACTCTTTTTCAAAGTCCGGGACTTGTCGGATTGTTGTGGCTGTTGGTCGGCTGTCAATCATTGCTCCAGCAGCACACCCGCTCCCCTTTCAGATTTTGCTTTGATTTTGGGACAGAGTAAAGCTGCGGGAGGGTGTTTAATAAAATATAGCCTATAATTAACTGTCCTGTATTGCACAAAATCGACTCTTGTGAGCTTTAAGTCATGTTATAATGTTTTTATGTCCTCAAAATCAGACCTGAAGTTGTGTTTTGTTTCATTCACACGTTTGAGTAACACTTTATTATTCGTCTGTCTACATCTCCAAAGCTCAAAATGCTCTGTTCCACCTTGTGATGTCACGAAACGATGATTTTCAAGTTAATGGTGCACTGTGTAACCCACCCCTTGCCTGTCACCATGAAGATTGTATTACTTTGCCTTAATTATTCCATATTCCAGTGTATGGAATAATAAACAAATTAGGTCTTCATAGGGGCAAGCAGGAATTGTCGGTAGGCCAATTTACAGGTCACGTCTGTGGAGAAGTGACCTTGCTTGCTAAATAATGTAGTTTTTAAAGGTACTACAAACACCCATGATGAAGGAACTCATGTTAATACATTTATAAGTTTAATATCACCATGGAAACACTCCAGATAACAAGCAAAGTGTAAAAACTCAGTGGAGCTTTCCTGTATTACCACATAATTTGAGAGAAGAACTCCTGAGACCCAAGAGAGCCTAAATATGCAGGATTTGTGTGTGAAACATGTGTGAATGAAACAAAACACAACACCAGGTATGTCAGAAAATTGCATTTAAACATTCAATCAAACCAAAATTGTGAAGACTGCTGATCAAAAACACCTTAGTTGCCACGTTTATATGATGTTTTTTAATCCTGAATCAATTATTCTGAATTAAATAGTTTGGAATGAAAATATCCGCCTTCAAATTTACATGGAAATAATAATTCTGAGTTGAGGTTGCCATGAAAAACACATTAAATCGCCTTTGTTTAATTCATCTGGGTGTGGGGAAGGGTTCTGATTGGACAGCGACACAAACGTAGTTACGTCTTTGGAAAGAAAACACATACTTCAGCTGCTACCGGCTTTTCTGTCATCTTGGTTTGTCATTACACCGCGGACACAAACGTAATCCAAACTTTTTCTGCAGTCATTCCAATGATAATGAAGCAGCAGCTGGAGAATTCTCTCCTCACCCTTTACGTCTGTGAGCTGAGGAGGAGAAGGGAAGAGTGTCGGAGAAGGAGGAAGAAGACAAACTGAATCAACGGCTGCGACACCTCAGCCCACTCCCGCATCCCGCTCACAAATCCAAAGAGCAGTGGAGGAAAGTCCGAAGTGACGACTGGTGGAGCCGGATCGAAGCTGGATCAACCCATCGTGCTGAACAACCGGAATTATTTTTAAGAAAAATACATGTTTCAATGATCAAGGAATAAATTAATTTGGCTTTAAAATCAGAACAAATCACTCACTTACTTCGAAATTAAGTTTAATTCTGAATACACTTTGATTAGGAAGTGTTTACATGAACTTTTCAAAGCAGAACAAATTTTTATTCCATATTTAATTATTTGGAATTAAAGCTCTCGTGTAAACATGGCAATCTTCAATTAAAACTCCCATTCTATTTCACAATCTTCCCTGCATCATCCCACCTTCTCATCTTCATCTCAATCCTGCATAGTTTTAACCAGCCAGCTCTAGACACATAGATCTTGCGTGCTTTAAATTAGGGACATAATAGGGTCCGGAGCCAATTATGGGACACCTTGACAATGATGGCACCCGCTGTCCTCATTACTGTTCTTTAGCTGCCAACGCTACAGTCTAAGAGGCAGAGAACAGAGGAGGAGGAGAAGCAGAAGAAACCACGCAAGGCAAACGCAACGGTGACGCATTTCAGGCTGCCGTGTAATTTGGTTAGATGTTGTAGATCTATAGCTCTTTCAAGTCGTGTACGGTTAGGAATTTCATCACGGAGAGACTTAAAGGGCCCATGCGATGCTGTTTTCTGATCTTTCCTCATCACAAACATACCTGGAGTCGTGTTTATTTCATTCATGCAAACCCCACACATTTAGGCTGAGTTCTAAATGTGTTAAATGTGCTCCATTGTGTTTAAACTCCATGCACTTTCACTAGAAACAATTGGATAGTTTCAGCTCTGGAATTACCAATCAGTAGAAATGGGCAAATCCAGGGTTGAAATTATCCAAATGATTCAAGGTAAAAGGAGCTGTTAACTTGAAAACTACCACTTCATGACATCACAAGGTGGAACAGAGCATTCTGAGCTTTGGAGATGTAGACAGACTAAAGCCCCGTCCACATTTGTACGTGTTTGAGTCGTTTTCATTGCGGATGGTGTGTTCTCCACACTAATCTGATGGAAAACGACTCCGGAGACGGAGTCTGGATACACCAGCTCCCACATATTCGCCTGAGTACGGATCTGATCTGGCACTGTGTGGATGCATGAAAATGCTGATACGCTGACGTCGGGGCTCTAGATGTCATTCTTATTGGACCGTGTCACTGTGACTTGTGTCTTCCTGATTCACTGGGTTTGTGGAATTGGGCATATGACGCTATTGAGGAAAACCCTAGACAAACGCGAAACATTGTCAGTCCATGAAAATACTGTTTTCGTGCTTGTCATCTTCCTCAGCTCGAAATCAGCTGCTGCAACTTCCATAGAACTACAGCAACTTCAGATACGGTGCTCCGCTCCTTGTTTTTACCACCCTCATGGTGTTGTGATGATGTGACGCCAGCCTAGTCATGTGACAGGTTTCAGGTGATCCAGACAAGACGTGTGTGGATGCAAATCGTTTCTAATGCGCTGATACGGAGATACAGTGATTTGTTTCAGTGTAAACGCAGTCTAAGGCCACGTTCAGACTGCAGGGCTTAATGCTCAATATGGATTTTTTTGGTGAAATATGATTTTTTGTGTGAAGTTGTTCGTATTTCCAATTAAATGCGACTTGTCTGTGATCTCCAGTGTGAACTTTACACGCCCCTAAAGTGTCCCGCATGAGCATTGGAGACACGACGATGTCACAGGAGTGAGTGTGCTCAGAGTTTATGGCAGTTGCTTAAACATGGAGGCTGCATTGAGCACCTGGAGATTTTAAAGTTGCTGTCGTACCACTCTCAAGGGAGGAAACACATCTTCAGCCTATTTCATGAACAAACACATCGGTGTTGGACTGTATTGGCTCACAACAGGAGCTTGTTACAGCACAAGAGCCAAACTCTCGCTTGTTGAAGACGTTTAGGTTGGATGAATGCAACGTGTCCATTCAGACTGAAGTCGCATGGCAAAAGATCTGATATTTATCAGGAGCACATATCCAAGTGGTCTGGGTCGCATTTGAAAAAATCAGATCTGTGTTGCTCAGACTGTTGTTAAAAGATCAGCTACAGGTCTCATAGGGGCGAAAAGATCGGATTTGGGTCACTTCAGGCTACAGTCTGAATGAAGCCAAATAATAAATCAAACATGTGAATGAAACAAAACACAACTCCAGGTCTGTTTTTGATGAGGTAACAACATTCTACCATGACTAAAACCTGACAAGAGTCCATTTTGCGTGATATAGGACCTTTAAAGGAAATGTATTGTCTTTTTAGAGTTGGTCTTTTTAGCAGTGGTCCCAAACTCTCTTGCCTGCGATCACTTTCCAAGCATGATTCACAAATCCCAGGGCTAAACTGAGCTTTGGCATCATGGAAATACAATCAGCTAGCATGCTGACAGTGCACCAGCTCATTGAAGACACTCTCTATGGACAAAGTTTGATTTTGCCATTTTATTCCAAACTCTTTAGACTTAAAAACCCTGTACCCAATTTTTATTTGAGTACATTTTGTCTTACGTCTGTGTGTAATGGTGTATGTGGGAATGGGTGAGTGCTTCTTGGATGTAAGGCGCTTTCAGTGCCTTGACGTCTTGTAAAAGTGCACCTAAAAATGTAACCATTTACTGTGCATAGATTTATTTTTTCCCCATAATAAACAGACCTAGGTAGAGCTGCAGGCCTTTAGTCGTTTAGTTGACTAATCATTTTATGTAGATTATAACGATTTATGTGGGGCTACAGCAGAAAGGAGAAGCTAGTGCTCGAGTTATCTGTAGACTTGGTGTTTGTTCTTTGCATGTTAAACAACCCAGATTAAACTCATCATTCACATTTAAACTGTTTTTATATAAATACATTGTTTCCTGGTGCTTTTTTTCTGCATAAATAGTGAACTCCCCGTGCATGTGTAGTCTTGTGGTGCAGTTTGGGTCAGATACACAGAGTTATATAACAATTTTGAGAGCTTTTGCAACACCCCCATTTCAGTCAACCAACTGATCGGCAGGACATGTCTTCAGTCGACTGCTCTTTCTTCCTAGCTATAGAGTGACCAGATGTCCCTATTTACCCAGGACAGTCCCCGTTTTCAAACCTGTGTCAGAGTCCTGCACGGGTCTGATTTTGATAAATCATACCCGACCGACAGAATTGAAATTAAATTCCACACCCGATCCAACCCACTTTAAATACACACCAACACCCGAACCGCGCCCGAATGAAAATCAGTCCGAGAGCCAAAAAAGAGTCTTTTTCTTTTCAGTTCCTCGTGAGTCATTTTGACCTGCAGATCATCGCATGGGTGGTTTGAAAATGAAAGTTGCAGAAATTTCTGGGAATGCGAGCGTGCAGCAAAAAGATATGGATTTTACATTTAATCTTGAAAACACAATAGCATTTTTGCATTTCACTAAAATACAGCCCTGTTTTTTGTTCACACATGATGTTTTGTAAACCGCAGATTAGACCAGCGCTCTCCTGCATCCGACCCAACCCGAACCTGCACCCGACACAGCACATTTTTCATCCATTTCATTAAAATTTGCGCTTCACCCACCGAACCTGTGCAGGACTCTCCCCTGCGTCCCCTGTCCTAGCGGATTTATCCAAACCCACTGATTTGTCCCAGTTTTTTACAAGAAATGTCCCAGGTGTCCCTAGTTTTGACCAATCTGATCCCTGGCAACAGTAAAGCAAGGCATACAATGACATTTTTTTCAATAAAATACAAAAAAGCTGCTTAAAAATGACCAAAATACAAAAAACGTGACTATACTGACTCACATTAGTGCCGAGTGCAGAACAATTTTTCTTCATCACGCACTCGTTTCACAGATTTATTACCAACTAGGGGTGTAAGAAAAAATTATTTCAATGATCTATCGCGATACTTGATTGCGTGATTCTCACATTGATTCAAATGCGTCCGTATTGATTCAAGTTCTTCATAAAAAAATCCATAAAATTTCTATTTACTGTTCCGATGATTTAAAAATGAAACTAAATGTATTCCATCCTATTTTGGACTCAGGAAGGTGCACTCGACCATAATATTACACAGAATTGATAAATCACAATGTATCATCCTGTGTTTTAGTATTGGGATATATCGTGATATGTTGAATTGTAGCAGGGATATCATGAGATGTATTGTATCGCCAATTAAATCCAATCCACTTTATTTCTAAAGCACATTTCATAAACAAGTGTTTCCAAAGTGCTACACAATATAAATAAAACGTAGTCAAAAGAAATAAAAATAAAGCTCTAGTTGCCTTCAATAGTTGTCGTAAAAATAATAAAACTAGTAAAATCGAATAAGAGCAAGAATATGCATAAAATAATAAAAAGGTCAAATAAAAGCATTAAAATAAATCAAAGACACAGAGGACCACACAACGCACGTGGAGAGTAAAAATGGGTCTTAAAATGAGACAAAACACTCCACAGTGGGAGCCATGGGGACCAGAGCATTCCAGAGTTTGGGGCCAGCCACAAAAAAGGCCCCATACCCCTGGTTTTAAGTCTCGTCTTGGGCCCCACAAGCTGGAACTGGCCCTCGGACCTCAAAGGGCGTGCGGGGATGTAATTTTGGAGAAGATCCGAGAAGTTCTGTGGGGCCAGTCCATTCAAAACTTTAAAAACACAGAATAAAATCTTAAAATCAACTCTAAAACAAACCAACCAACCCATTTTATTTTGAAAATCTATTCACCCTAAGGTAGCATCCATTATTTTAGCGTAACAAAGAATATTCTGATCTATTGAAAGATCTTGCGAGATTATCTGACTTGTTTCACACATTATTTAGCGTTAGCCTTGGCACGACACCAATCTGACAAATGCATAATAAAACGCCTCAATTATCCATCAATTATCCCCAGCAGCTCCACACAAGGAGATTACCTGTCTTATGGGCCTGTGCACACAAGTTGCCGGGGAACCTCTGGCAATTTATCAGCGTGAGGGAGTGACAGGCGCGCTCCTAATAGTAAATCATTGGAAGCATTACCGGACCAACCCCTTCCCCCTTCGCTGATATGGATTTGTGCGTTGGGAGACTTCGGGGACCTGGTTATAAATCAGTCGATGGCTCGGCGCGAGGACGAGGCGGTCAGGTGCGGACGCTGAGGTGGACGAAGAGGTGGTGGGATCGGAGTGGGGGGGGGGGTTAATGGAAGAAGAGGAAAGATACAAGATTGTCGGGCAGTGGGCTCGGCTGATGGGTTACTTTGGGAAACAAGAGCGGTCTCCATTAAGAATACACTGATCAGGCTTTTTCAGCTCCTAAACCGATTTCGTTGCTATAGATTTAAGGGCGTTACTTCATAGAGGTGTTATTGCTTTGCGTGGAATGTTTCACAGTACGGCATTAAACCTTTCTATCATCATCGAGACCAAGTTACAGGTCAGATCTGTGGAGATGCGACCCCACTCACAGTCAGAATCCCCTTTCTTCTAGGTAGTTTAAAACTACAAAACCACCTGTAATTGAATAAATGTAAAGTAGAGCTTTACCGTCATACCGTGGAACATTTCAGGCAGAGCAATGACATATCCATAGAAACAAGCAGGTGACAGACCCCCACAACCAAAAATTACACAGTGGAGCATTAAATACCTGCCAAAATCGTATATTAGCCAATCCCAGGGCAGATACTGAAAGCAGCATTTATTTTAAACTAAACTAAAATAAGACAAAACTGATCGAAGTGTGGTATGTAGCTGTTATTTGTGCCTCAAGTAACTACAGAATAAATTTGCATTAATAAAAGTCAATATTAAAGTGTCTTATTACAAAAGTTTATATGTCCAACCAAATATCAGCTGAACAGATGTAAGTTGATATCTGATCCAGCTATATTTTTAGTATATGTACTGATATTCGATATTAATATTGGGTCAATGCATCTCTAGTCAGTAAGATAAAGTCTGTAGCTTGGCCAATGTTTCGATTATTTTACTTTTCAGAGCTTTAAACCATATTATAGTTGTTTCCTCTTCTCATTTACTCACCCAACGTTGTATTAGGAGTGATTCGTGCATGTTTGAGTCATCTTTAATCACTTATTTTCAAGACACCGTATTGCTGATCAACTCCTGTTTTCAGCACCACCGGTACAGAGCCTCTGCTTTGTACTTACATCATTTAACTTTCCTCATTGGTGATACGCATAGGATTCAGCAGCAGAGCATTTTGGTACAAATAAAAACAGCTGCACGACTCTTTGTTGTGTTGACATTTACGACGACGTCATCTCCCGTTGAGCACCACAGCTTTCTAACAGATGGACATGTCAGCGGACTTGTTTCTTTTATTAAGTCATTTTAGATCAACATTATGATTTAGAATATCCAGATTATAACAATGATCCCCGGGTGTCATAGATTCTAATTATACAACCGACACAAACACATGCTAAAACCCGATTTTGTCAGTTTTCCAACTGGGACTGGGCCTGGTTAGTACTTGGATGGGAGATCGTTGTGAATACGAGGTGTTGCAGTGTGTCAGCAGTGGCGCTTGTGTCCTTAGGCAAGACACTTCACTCACATAACCTAGTACGAACGTGGTGTGTGGTTCTGTCAGTCTACTCTGGGCAGCTGTGGCAAGAATGGAGTAAATCAATAAAGTAAATAATAATGTATGTAAAGCACTTTGGGCTACATAAACAATGCATTCTATCTAAAGGAAAATATCAAAGTAAACATCATGCTGACAGGGTAACCAGAAAAATTAATAAATCTCTTGGTATTAAGATAAGATAACCTCTATTGTCCCCAAGGTGAAATTTGTTTTTCGCACTGCCCGCATCTTAAAAAAACACCATTACACTTCACACAACAGTTACAAGATACATGTAGTACATTTTTGCACTGCACAATCAAAAATTGTCCAAGATATTGCACTAGCCCTATTGCACAGATAATTATTGCACTAGCCCTATTGCACAATGAATTATTACACTAGCCCTATTGTACAGATAATTATTGGACAGATAATTATTGGACAGATAATTACTGCACTAGCCCTATTGCACAGATAATTATTGCACAGATAATTATCGCACTAGCCCTATTGCACAGATAATTATTGCACTAGCCCTACTGTACAGATAATTATTGCACTAGCCCTATTGCACAATGAATTATTGCACTAGCCCTTACTGTACAGATAATTATTGGACAGATAATTATTCCTCTAGCCCTATTTCACAGATAATCATTGCACAGATAATTATTGCACTAGCCCTATTGCACAGATAATTATTGCACTATCCCTATTGTATAGATCATATTGCACTAGCCCTATTGCACAGATAATTATTGCACTATCCCTATTGTATAGATCAATTTGCACTAGCCCTATTGCACAGATAATTATTGCACTAGCCCTACTATACAGATAATTATTGCACTAGCCCTATCGCACAGATAATTATTGCGCTAGCCCTATTGCACAGATAATTATTGCACAAACAGTTATTGCACCATTAAATAAAGTGACTAAATGGGCCTTTGTTGTGCAGATTTGTGCAACAGAAGTGGCACAAATGAAAGTTTATATCTATTACTCTTAAAGTGATGCACTCGATAGCATCTTCCTGATGGAAGGATTTCATATTCTCCATGCAGCTGGTGACAGGGTTTCCCACAATCTGTCTGACCTGAGCGAGCACAGACTTGAAAAATGTCCTGCAGAGAAGGAAACTCTTTCCTGCCAATGACCTTCATGGCCTTATTTACCAGTTTTCCAAGTTTAGTTTTGCATTGGACAGTTAAAGAGCCGAACCAGGCGACCAGAATATTATAAGAAAAGTTAGCAAATTTCTGGACTCAAAATCTATACTTACATTATACTATAGTTTAATTTATGCCTATGTGTCATATTGTAATATAGTCTGGGATCCACTTTCCCAACTACTGAACAAAATATTATTGATGCAGAAATGTTTTGCTCTAATTGCAACTCATTCCACACCACTAACCTCGTCTGCTCATTTATTCATTAAACTGAACATTCTTAATATTTATGACATTAATAATTACCACATTTGTATTTTTATGTATGAAATTATTTCTAATTCAACTATGATCCCCAAACATTTCACATTTTACTTTAAAACTAATCCAGAGATTCATAGATACAAAACTCACCAAAATCATAATTTTCATGTTCCAAAATGTGTCACATCCAGAGCTCAGTTCTGCTACGATCCAGAGGCGGGAAATTGTGGAGCAGTTTTCACATCCGGTTAGTGACGGCAGATCAGAAATATCGTTTGAGGAAATGTTTGATATTTCGCAATAATTGATAATCTTTCAGTTGTGGATGTTTCATTGTGTTTTAATCCACGCTTGAATCAAATGTATTGAATCAAAGGTGCATAAATGTATATATTTTTATTAATGCACAGCTATAATGTTCAATTTTAATATATTCATAAGGTGGAGGCTTTAATATGCACCTTTTTGTTTTTTTTCCCTCTTCCCGTACCTACTTTTTTTAATCTAATGTGTGTTTTTTTATTGTCATGTTATATACGTGCAAAATAGATAAATCCATAAAAAGCAATCTCACAAGCACACGAAAAATAACATGTCTGATTGTAGCGTCTGTATTTGTTATTTGGGGCTCTATTGTTCGCATGTAGATGGAAGCAGAATAAAGTCACC
This sequence comes from Odontamblyopus lacepedii, assembly GCA_034769755.1. Lineage (NCBI taxonomy): Eukaryota > Metazoa > Chordata > Actinopteri > Gobiiformes > Gobiidae > Odontamblyopus > Odontamblyopus lacepedii. The sequence continues at coordinate 21,836,861 of CM068351.1, read as the reverse complement.
ACGGCCGTTTGAATTACAGCAGCTCATCTCTACACAAACCGTTACACGATATCGCTCCGTCCGTCTCCTTTGTCCCCGCATAATAGGCTTGAAGGTCCGACAATATATTACATAAAATTGACTCTTGTTGTGTTTTGTTTCGTTCCCTATGCCACCACTCCACAGTGTTACTATTATTTCATTTCATTTACATTTTCATGAAGTTACAGCGCACATAGTTTAATTTAATACCTTTATTTGGACTTATATTTTCTAATTTAAGTGTGCATGTTTTAATTAATATTATTTACTTATAGTTGTTCTCTTTTTCCATACAAAGTGAGGTTGGTTAGTTAGTTAGTCTAGTTTTTTTAAGGTTTCTTTAGTATCACTTATTATTTTCTGTATTATAATTATTTGCCTTCTGGTTACTTTGATTAAGTTAGTAGTTTTAGTTCTTTATTTAATGTCATTCTCCCCTCTTGTGTTCAGTTTAGTTAGTCCTCTGATATTTAAACATCCCCGTTCTTTGTCTGGTTGTGTAATTTTTTTTTTCTGTTCAGTTTGGTTTAAGTTAACTCCAGTTGGGCTCGGCTTTAATTTGAGCTTTTGCTAAACAAATTTTTTTTAACTTTACAGTTGTCCCTCATTTCTCACGGTGGTTATGTTCTAAAACTAAGCCACAATAAGCGAAATCCGCGATAGTAGTCAGCTTTATTTTTTACAGTTATTATATTTTGTAGCAACCTGCAATAATGTAAATGATGCCAATGTTAAATAACTTGTTCCTGTTATAATGCACTGCAATTTTCATGTTTATGTTTATTTCATGGCCATTCGTGATTTGACGGACGTTGGGAGGGGGCTGGGCTTGTACATGGGACTGTTGGGACTGTGGAAGGGATCGGGTGAGTTGTTCTGTGAGAGTGGTCCGAGTTGAGCGGGTGCTAATATTGTTAGCATTGTATTGGCGTGGTTACGGGCAACAGTAACCGATTCATGTTCTCGCAATAATTTCAATTTCAATTTATTTTGTAGCGCCCAAAATCGCAACAACAGTAGCCTCTAAGGGCGTTCCAAGATATGGATGAGTAAAACATACACACAGACATATCAAAACAGGAATAAACAACATTCATGTAAAGCAGCAAATGAAACATGGTCCAGTCATCCCCTGTCCTTAGACCCTCCTTCTCAGCAAGGAAAAACTCCAAAAAACCCAGGGTCCTGGGAAAAAGAAGAAACCTCGGGGAGAACTACAGTGAAGGAGGGATCCACTCCCATGGACGGACAGGCTATAGATGTCCAGGCCCATGGGCCAGTTCAGTATGACCACAGCTACCCAGGTGGGGAAGAGCCGGGGAGGAGGAGGAGGAGAGGGGCGAGGAGGAGCAGCATCTTGTGAATTCATTCCTCGCTCATTCATTTTATACAGGAAGACATTACAATATGTTTTAAGGCCGTAAAATCCCTCCGAGATCTAAGCGGGGAGCGGGGAGGGGCATCGCGCCACACAAATCGGCCCACGATTTAAACTGAGGAGCATGGGGGGTGAAAAACATAGTTATGGTTAGTTGTTGGTGCTGTTTTTTATTCTTATAAACAGATATTTCACCTTCAATTATGCAGAACACAATGCGTGGGTTGTCCCTTAGCCAATCAGAACGCAGAACACAATGCACGTTGATAATACTGTGAAAAAAAAATGCTATAAATGCTCTAGATGTTCACAGATGAAATGTCTACCATTTAAACTGTACAAATTTATCTATCTATGCTAATATCGACATCACAAAATCAATTTTTAATTTTAATTGTAGAATCAGTCTGAGTGAACAAGTTATTCATATTTTATTCATGACCATAACATTAGTTTTGCTCAGGAGTAGTTCACTAATGCTCGTCGTTGTTCGCCTTAAGCTTTCGTCTTTCTTTCCTTGATGGTTGTGAATAATTTCTTCATGAAACTCTACAATAAATTCTTCATGGACAGAATATATTCTTTGTCGACCTTGTTGGATGAAGATTTGGTGTTGGGGCAGATTTATGAAGCTGGTCAAAAATATGCAACACTTTTCCACAGGTATTTTGCCATAGAAAAGCATTGTGATAATAGCCTATTGCACACACACACAGAAAATAAAGGTGAACCGTGATATAGCGAGGCAAGACTGCATTAAATTTAAACTTATTTTTATACCCTTGTCTTTGCCTGTCTGTTTGTTCCACTACACGTTTCAGTTAGCCTGTATTATTAGTCACGAAGAGATAGTTCTTAAGTCAACAGCTACCTCTAATACACAAAACAGACAAATTTAGGATACATTCTTCTATCAAACCAAAAACACTCTCTTTACACCTTCCCTAGAATCATTTGGATGATTTCAGCCTTGGAATTGCTAATCTCTACGCTCTACTTTAATCTCTCTTTAATAATACAGGATTACTCAAACATGTGTGAACCAAACAAATCACAACTCCAGGTCTGTTTTTGAGGAAATAACAAGATTATAACATGATTTGAAGCTCACAAGAGTCCATTTTTGTAATATCTGACCTTTAAACAGCAATTTGTCCAAAACAAAACCTTGACCTGTGCTGGAGATTTAAGCCCGATATCCGACACGCTAAAAAGTGCAAATATCGGCCGACCTTTACTGTATATCGGCCTTTTTCTGCACTATACAGAATAGTTTGTGAGAGCTAGTTTGATGCCAATAGCTTCCCCCTTTTCCAAATCAGGTACAGAGGGTTTAATTTACTTCCCAAGTGGAGACATCTGGCAGATTACTTGGTGCAATCCAGGAGCAACAATCTGGTTCTCTTGTGACGGATAGATCATCTGTCTCTACACTGATGGGGAAAAGCAGAGGAGAGTCACGTTCACATGTTTAACCTTTTGAGGGATCGGTGCCAGGAACCAATGCTTAAAGCGAGATTACCTTGAAGGAGCCACTGACTCCGTGTAATCCAGTGTCTGCTGCTATTTCGACGTGTTTTCTCGTACAAATCCTTCTGAGAGCGAAGAGGAGGGTAATAAGACTAGAGACGGTCCAGTATGGATTTTGTGTCCGATATCTCTATCTTTTCAGTATTTTAAAATTCATTGCAAGTCCTTGTGTTTCCAGAATACACATTTTTTCCGATATTTTGCCAAGATTTGAGTCTGGTCACGCGTTGTGGCTCTGAGTTCAGATGGGCGGGATTAACGGGTGGTTTAGCCGATCACGGGAATACATAGTTTGTTTGTATGAAAACAAATATGACTGTTTATGATGGACAAAGAAAAGAAAAAATATATATCACAAGGAATGAAAAACATGGCAGATTTCTGACGAATCAATGAAAAAAGAAGTAAAGTGTTGTGTGAAGTCCAGGTAGGATCCATAGTCGAAGAAAGATAAGACTGGATAATTTGGAGATTTTTGAGTAAAGATGTTTCGCAGCTGATTGTTGTCTTTTCTTCACGTGTTCGTTAGTTTCTGCTTAGACAAAAAAATACACTTAAAATAGAAATAAAGTCCAGATAATTTACAAGCCTTACTTGTACAAGGAGTCTGTGCTGACATTTCCATGCAGAGACTCTATATTTACGCCTATACAATGACTTTTATACGCAAACTATTGTGGAAGGCGACCACGGTTTAGACTTAGTGCCTCTTCGTTGGTGCACAGGCCAGCCAGGACTCTTGGCACTTCGCACAGTCCAATCAGACTCCATCTATCTGGCTGACAAGTCATGACATAATCCCTATCAGTAGTTTTTGTCCTATTTAGTTAGTTTGCTATTAGATAGATTGGAATATCATAGATTTGTCTTGACATACAGTGTGTCTATGAGTCTCACAGCTGTTATCAGAGCCCATATCTTCACATGACCTCGGTACAATAATTAAATATAGCAGTAGTTTTACAAAATAGCTAAGCCTAGTTATTTATCCTAACATGATCCAAGCTTCTTCAGTTCTGGTCAGATTGCCAAATTCCAAGGCAGTGTTCAATGAATCTGACCAGACCAGCTTCTTGGAAGAGCAGTGAGAAGATTTCACTCAAAAAAAAAACTTTGGTCCAATTCCTGCTTCTTGCTTCTGAAGAGTACGGACACCAACCTTGCTTGCTCCTCCAATTTACTTCTTCACTCTGCTTCTTCTGCTTCTTTACCTCCTCCAAAACCAGATGTCTATTTTTTTTTTTTTTTTTTTTCAAGTAAACCAAGACTTTACTTTTTTTTTTTTTTTTACTTTTTTTAACAAATCATCTGCCAGCAACATGTAGGGGGAGAAAAGCCAAGGAAATTGTATCTGAGAGCGCTGTCGAAACTATCAACAAGAAATTAATGAGCTACAAGCACGGATATTTGCTTTGGAGACTGAACAAGGACTTCAGATGATGCTACCAGTGACTTCCATTGGTGAGCAGTCCACAGTTACTTCCAGGGAAGAAGCTGAAAAAACATTCAATTTAAACTTAACAGATTTTTTTTTTTTTTTGCTCTAAAACTATGTTCATCAAATGTGATTTTTTTTTTTTATGTAAATGATGATGACCAATGAGCTCCTTCGTTTCACATGTGTCACTGAAATAAAATGAGATTTCCCTGTATTGTCCAGAATGATATCTTTGTATTTTTTATACAGAGGGAAATCAGTCTGGTCCTCATGCCCTCTGTCACGTCTCAAGCCAGAACCAAATTGTATCATCCAATCAGATTTGTAAATTTTTTTGTGGCACCTGTGAAATGAAGGTGCCTCATTGGTCATGTTTGAATAAAGTGAGATTTCTTGCACATTTCTGGGCCAAATGGGGAGGACAAATTTTCCCCATGGGGGCAGCAAATTCCACCTTAAGCCTAACCTTAACCACCTCAGATGGACAGAGTTTAATGCTGCACTGATTGAAATCGAACATGTTTTTACAGCCCTGTGTGTCTCTGTGTGTCTTTTCCTCGTAAACAGCCATATTTGTTTCTATACAGTAGGATTGGGCGGTATCCAAATGTTGATACCATCAAACCTTCTCAGCATTTTTAAGAATTATTTTGTAGCTGCACTTAAACCATTCAGAAACAGAAGAGCAGCATTATACTTGAAGATGAGACACAAGTTCTGATCAAACCAAACTTTGCCAAAGCGTTCGATCGCATCAGCATCTGCGCGTGAGCTGTTTTTTATTCAGGGCTTATACTGTATGCAAATGAGCCATGCAGTTTTAAGTTTTGTTTCTGTAAAACGTAAATAAATGTGCACAAAGCTGCATTAAACACATTTTTACACAAAGTATATAATGAGCGGAGTACTGGAAATGTAGAGCGGTGGAGAGGACCAATCACAGCATCGCTTCCCCTCGCTGTCTGCGTCGTTTTGACACATAGAAAGTTTCAGAGGTGTACGTAGGGGTGCATGTCAATGCAAACACGTTTTGATGTAGAACCATAAATTGGGCTTTACCGTCTCCTCCGTGAAAGTCTGACTTTGCCCTCAAGTGGGAACTTTCTCCTCTTCAGCTCGTCCCCTCTCGACTCTCGGCGTTCAATAAAACGTCTCCATCACAAACTTTTCGGCTCAACATCACACATGAAGTATCAGTCAGGTTTTTTTCTTCTTCCTCGCTGTGTGTGGATGGATTTCTCCGAGCGTAACGATGTTTGAAGAGGAGAGAGAGTGGAGGGGAGAAAGTCCACGTTGTGGTTTTAGGTCCTTATACAGATTTTTTTTAATGAAACTGATACCGCTGCTACTTTTTCATACCAAGGGATACCGGATTACTGCCCAACCCTACTATTCAGAGACCATCCATGTCACTTTTTGACTTTTTGGCTCATCCACCTTCCAATCACATCCATCAGAACTCGGAGAGATTCGCCAGTGACCAGACTCACACCTTCGTAAAATGTTGATGAAGTGTGTATTCTGGATCCCAGGCAAGAGTGCTATCCTTCCAACCTTGCAAAAGACAAAAAGGTAAAGCAAATGCTACAAATAAATGGTTATAAAGTTCACATTATTTCTTTTCACTCTTATAAAATTTATTACAAAATCTGTTCTTGCATTTTCATCTGCTCCCACTATAACTCATTAGTCTGGGAATGCCACAGAATTGGAACATCTTAGAAAAAAGAAAAAAAAAAAAGAAAAAAGAAAAATCAAAGCAAAATGTCAGATTTTTTTCAATACCACTACTATAGGAAAAAAAATCTAACATGCGACTGACAAAGAGATTCAAATTGAAATGTTCACAAAGTTTGAATAGGCCAAGATGAAAAGTCCACAAGCTGAGATGCAATATTTAATCATCGAGATACTGAAGATGTACCAAAACACATGTAGGACAAAAAGCTTCGGAAATCCATAATTCTTCTGCTCGCTTAGCACGCATCAGGGGAGCTCAATTATACATGCTGTTCAGAAGGGAGTATGTTGAAATATATTTGATATCTGTTCTCATTTTCTCAAGGTTTGCAGTACGAATTAATAATAATGTGAGCCGTACAGTCTAGGCAAGATTATGGTTTTATGTGCTTTATCGCAGGCTTTAGTCAGCATCATAGATTGTATGTACACTACTCAAAAAATTAAAGGGACACTTTGAAAACACATCAGATCTCAATGTGAAGAAAAAAAATCTGTTGGATAGCTCTGCAAATTTGGACAGAGCAGGGTCTTAGGAACAAAATGATGCCTCGTATTTAATGGAAATGAACAGGGGCACTAGAGCGGCACCAATGAGCCAACCCCTAAAACAGGACTGGTTTTACATGTGGAGGTCATTTCAAGTGTCTCCCTCTTTGTATTTTTGGCTGGTTTTCTACTAGTGTTGTCTTTGTCTAGAGTGATTATCATTACTGAGAGCATGAGGCCTTCCTTCACCCAACAGACATGGCACAGATTGTCCAGCTTCTCCAGGATGACCCATCTATTAAGGGCACACTCACACTAGGACTTGAGCGCCATCCCATGCAGGATTGTATAGGGATCCAAGGCCCCGCACTCACTTGTCCAAACGAGCCATGGCCCGGTTCCATCACCAGACTACAGGTAACATCACTAGAGTGCACCGTTTGTTTGTGTGAGAGAGGATGGATAACTTAGCTGCAGGGATTTTGTTTCTGATGTTGAGACACGTTTTTGAGACACAATGAACAATCTCACCAGAGATTTCTGCGGGGACAGCAAATGACAAAGGTGGCATTTGAGGCATTGTTTTCTTTCCGCTACTCATCAAAAAGGTGAGAGGAAAGTTTTTCATCCACCGAAATTAGTAACAGTGCGTCTGTTTCTCCATCGGACCACCTTGAGCCTTTTGACACTGCCAAACCTCACAACACTTACAATACAATTACTGTCATTGTACAGTAGGTAACGTTCGTTGTGCCTGTGCCCAGTAATCGGGGTAACAGCAACTGCGCCGTACTTTGGCCCACCTCCTCCAACCGGGCCAAAGCCCCAATCATGCCTGGGTACAGTTTGATTGCGCTCACACTGGACAAACCTACCGCACTTTAGGGGTGATCGGTACATGGAGATTTCAGTTGATAGGGAGTTACTGTAGGAGACCTGGACAGGGTTGTAGAAGGTCCTCAACCCACCAGCAGGACCCATATCTGCTCATTTCTGCAAGGAGGAACAGTCTGAGCACTGCCCATGCCCTACAGAGTGACCTCCAGCCGGCCACTGGTGTGAATGTCTCTGCCTAAACACTCAAAATAGACTTAAATAGGGTGGCTTGATTGATATTCTATTTTTGCATATGTCCAGTTTAATATGAAACATAATTCAATTACTGTTCCTGATGACAGAATTAGCTGAACAGGCAATGTTCTGGGAGCCAATATTTCAAGAGGTGCCATGCCCACCCCAATCCTTCCCTCTTCACCACTGCTAGTGCATATTAACCAAGGCCAATCCTTGAGCAGTACACCTCATAATGGCAGTAATTGACTAAACTAACAGTGTTTAAATCATGTGTTCACGGCGCAGTAAAATGACATCATATTTCATTCCAACAGCAATAATAATATGCCTCCTGACAGCTATTAGAGCCCGAGCCGTGAAGCCTGTCCACCTGTCGTCTGCACTGTAATTACACGCACTGATTTAAGTCTGGACGTCCGGACTATTTGGTTATTTTTACACTGTTTTACGAGTCATAAATAAAACCACGTTACTTCTGCAACTACTTGGAACAATTTTGGCTTCAACTTAAATCAACTGTGTGTGTTTGAAGGTGAACTGTGACTTGCCTGGTATGGGGTCCACTGCCTTATTTTCTCTATGTGGATCAGGGGTGCTCAGAGTGGGGCCCGTGAGCCAAATTAGAACCTCTGGAGGGCCAAGAGAGGGCTTAAGAATGACCTATTTAAATTTGATTTTGTATTGAAAAGACTGTCAGGAGATAGTAAGGAGAACAAGCCTGTCTATTTCCTATTATTTAATGTCAGTTTAATCATACATTGGTTTACGTAAGAACCTTTTTATGCAAACTGTCATTAGGTTTGACCCTCAACTCGCTAATGCACGTTTATTTTGGCTGAGGAAAAACTTCTACATGTTTCTCTATAGGTGTAACGTTCAGAAGTCATGCACATTAGCAAACACTAACAAAAAGAGTTTTAAGATCGTGTGAAAACTCATGATAAAAGATCAATATGAGCATTCTGACCCTGTTTAAGTGTTTGATGAGAGTTTGAAGTGAGAGTGACGAACTGAAAAACTGTTGGCTCGTGCTAATGAGTTTGTGACTGTAATCTTAGAGCTTCAGACAGAGTAGTGCTTTCAGTTAGCTTCACATCCTGTTGGAATGTTGATGACGTATCAATCATTGCATTTTTATACTGGGAGCTGTGACTGCAAACAGAATTGCCCCTCGTGGTTAAATAAAGTTTTTCAAACCTCAACAGTAGTGACAGTAGCTCAGTTGGCAGTGTTTGTCCACTGATCCGAAGGTTGCCGGTTCGAATCCCGCTCTCGACATACACATCACTGGTTGTACGGTCAAATCCACTGAATGGGTGAGTGATTCCTTGTAACAAGATAGACTTTATTGATCCACAAGGGAAATTACTTTGACATTATATTACAATAACAAAGAATAAAAAATATAAAAATGGTAATAAAACTTCTAAATAAGTAGCAATAAAAAATAGTGAGAGACTGGTGTCAAAGACATAATTATATAAATGTATATGGAAAGGCAAGTTTATTTGTATAGCACAATTTGTTCACTAATTCACTAGGAAGGACCACGCCAACAACACGTGTGAAGCAAAAAGCGTTTATTATATGGAGACAAGGCAGGTCGGCTGGGTTGAGACTCAGGGTGGGGGTTCAGTCTCAATCTTCACATGGCACAGCAGGAACGGGATCCCCCTCGTAGGCGTCTTATGTCTGGAAGCGAACAGATCAGGTTTGGGAGGGTGGGGTCGATTTATTCGGGACGAACTGGCTTTCTGGGATAGGTTGCTACAAATAGGCTTCTGGTAAATTGAGGTGTAGTCGAAGTGAGCTGTGATTCACTGGAGGAGGTGAGGGTGGTTGAGGCATGGTCCTGCTACTGAACCTAAGTTAATCATATTAACTACATTTCAAAGTGCTTCACAGAATAAGAAATACATTCAAATCACAACACAAACAAATCAAAACATAAATAATCAGCAAAAAATTCAAAAGAAAGAGAGAGACGTTAAATGAGAGCGAAGAGTGTAGAATGAAAAATGAAAACCTTTCAGGCATACGCAGCGAAACAGAACAGTTTTGAGCCTGGAGTCAAAGTAGAGGCCTTTCTCACAAGGTTCAAGCTGCATGAATCTTTGTTTCTGTGGGCCAAAGACTCTGACTTGTGTCTTGTCTGAGTTTAGCTGGAGAAAGTTGTTTTGCATCCACACACTGATCTGTTGGATGCAGTGGCAGAGTGAGTCCCGTGCTGCAGTGAGACATAGATCTGAGTATTGTCTGCATAGTTGTGGTAGGGCACATTATTGTTGTGTATTAATTAGCCTAACAGCAGCATGTACAGATTGAACAAAAGGGGGCCCAGGATCAACCCCTGAGGCACCCCACAGGTCAGGGCCATGTGATCTGAGACACCGTTTCCAGTTACAACAAAATACTTCTTGTCTTCTAGATGGGACTTGAACCAGTTTAGTGCAGTACCTTAGATGCCCACCCAGTCCTCCAGTCTCTGTAAGAGGATCCCATGATCAACAGTGTCAAAAGCAGCACTCAGATCTAACATGATCAAGACTTTTCCTGCATCTGTGTTCAGACGGATGTCACTTGTCACCTTGATCAGAGCAGTCTCAGTGCTGTAGTGGGCTCTAAAACCTGACTGGAAAACATCAAAGGAGTTGTTCCTTTGGAGAAAGTTCGTAAGTTGTCGGTAAACAGTTTATTCAAGGACTTTGCCAAAAAACGGCAGATTTGAGATGGGTCGGAAATTGTTCGGTACTGTGGCATCAAGACTGCTCTTTTTTAGTAGAGGCTTAATGACCGCAGATTTCAACTCAAATGGACTAGTAAGCAAAAAAACAGAAACATAGTAATATAAATACAGTATATCACATTTAGATACAAGAGGTCGTGAGGAAAACCAAACAAAGATCTGTAAAAGGGTCCCTGCCCACTGCTCCTGACACATTTAACCCCAGCGACACTCTTTTTCCTACAATAAAGGCTCTTCCTTATAACATAATTTACAGTGAACTTTACAGTCAAATCATATAATTCCAGTAAAATGGTCAATATCAGGCTTAAAATGTCGGCACATCTTATCTGCCACTGGTTGCTGAGAGTTCCAAAGAAGCAAAATTGGCCGTGATGAAACCTCATTCTGGTTTGGTCCTCTACACACCTCAGCTATTCTTACCTCAGCTCTGATTATAAAGCCGTTAAGTGTCCCTTTTGCAACAGTTTTTGGGGTGTAAGCCGCTCACTGGCTGCTCCGTGATCCACAGCTAATGTCTGCACCAGTCTGTAGTTTTTCTGCACACTCAGACACAAGCTTCACCACAGAGGCCCATATGAGACCACCATATGTCACTGACTCAGCACCTGCAAAAGTGAGACAAAAGCAAGATGGACAGCTTACATTTTACTCCTGAAGTTTGGTAGTGTCAAATTTATAGAGACAGTTTAGTGCGTTGTTTGTTGATTCTGCAGAAATCCACAATGTTTATCAGTCCCCTGTGATATATACTGAATTTCTCCGATATTTTTTTTTCACTTGGCAATTCTCCTGTTTTATGGAAAGGAAGAAGGCAAAGGTGCGTTCAAACTAGTTTGTGTTTGATCCTGCTTTGAGCCCAGTTTGAGTCTATATGTGGATTTGATTTGGTCCTGGTTTACACGGAAATGGTCTGAAGCAAAAGCGCAAAAGTGCAGTTTCATTTTCACGCTGATTCCACTTTTACAGCAGCACCACCAAGACTAAATGCTTGCGTATAACTCTTCTACCCTTCTCCCTACTGCTTCTTATGGATGTATAATAAGAGCTGGATAAGGCAGCCCCCTCTATCCGTGACCGCAAATTGACATGAGGCCGAGCGAGGTACTGCAGCCCGCAGCCCAAGAAATAATCTCCCATAGAAGCACAATGCATTTTTTGAGAAATCAAACTGCCCGTATTCGGCTGACAGGGCATCCACAGCTTTCATAAAGGTCGGATTTTGTAGGGATTCTTCTGTACTTTTACAATCTGAACTTACAAAAAAAAAAAAAAAATCCTCAAAGCACCTAAAAATCAGCTTTGTAAGAGTTAGCCTAGTCCCGCTCTGAGCCCACGCTAGCTTCGTTCTAGCACCTCGCACTCTGATTGGTCAGAACTGCATTGGGCTGCGTTGGGCTGCAAACAAGGAAGTAAATGCGGAAGTGACATTTTTTTTGCTGTCATGTGCCAATGAGCACAGGCCATTGAAATCAACAGGGCGCCATCTTGGATTCATCTTCCAAAATTTATTATAGTTTTGTGCTGCTTCTCCAGTGCACCAAAAATGTCTGTGATATGTTGAAATGGTCTTCTCTACTCTGAATGACTCTGTGTGATCAGTTGAGTCACTTTCTAACACAAGTTCTGTGGCATTTGCAACTGCTTGGGAAAGTTAAAGCTCTGCCACAGTTAAAGCTCTGTTTTTTTCCTGAACTGACTTGTGCTCGTGACGTAATCTCTACACCACGGCCCACGAAAATGAACTTTTCAGTTTTCAACCGTTTAGATGGCGATGACAGGGTGCAGTGAAGCGATCTGATTGGTCAGAATTAGCCTAATCCAAACCTCATCTCGTTTATTTGTTAAGTCTAAACCCCGCCCACAGATGAGAACGGCCAATAGGAAACGGCCTCTGTCCTCCTCACTCACACAAGATCAACTGCTTCTGCCTTGCACATTTTTTTCACTGTGAATTTTACGCTCTGAATTTGGACTGTTGAATTTGAGGGCTTGAGAATATATGTGCCGAATATTGAAAATATGACATTTTTATTCTGAATTTAAAACACTGAAAAAGCATACGTAAAATTTCAGCAGCAAAAACTCTGAATAACAATAATTCAAACAGCTTTTTTCAGAGTGAGAAATTCAGCAGTATTTAAAATTCAATATCTAATTTAACAAAAGATCTTCCATATATAGCGACGAACTCAGCCTAAATATGCAGGAATTGTGAGTTAAACGTGTGAATGTTTGTGCTGAGGAAACAACATTATAATAGTTCAGAAAATGCCGTAATTTGGACCCTTTAAACACCTTCAAACCAGCAATTGTGTAAAAAAGAAGTTAATTTTACAGATGTTAGACCTGGAAATGAAGATCTTGTTTTGCCAGAGAAGGAAATACCAGGTTTGCATTAGTGTTTCTTCGTCTTTCATACTAGACAATGGCTGAAGTGCCTTGCCGGAGGACACAATGCCACATCAGGCTTTGACATATCGGTCTGGCCCCACATTAAAGAGGGAACAGCGTTATAACCTGGTAGAACGCTCCAAATGCACGTCCACGCCAGCAGACTGTGCGGTGTGATTTCCAGAGAAAAGACAGTTCGGGGATTATGTTACGATTTTAATTTGTCTCCATCCGAACGCAATATCTCCTTTTCTAATATTCTTTCCAGCCTTTCGTAGCAGCTTGTATGTGACTAGTGCCTCCAGGCTGGGACAGGCAATTGAGATTCTGGTTCTAGCCTGCTTCCTCCTCTTCCTCCTCCTCTTCGTCCTCTTTCTCTTCCTCTTCTTAATCCTCGTTCTCTTCCTCCTCCTCTCCCTCCTTTTCCTCCTCTTTCTTATTCTCCTCCTGTTCGTCCTCTCTTGCTTCCTCTTTTTCCTCTTCTTCCTCCTCCTCTTCCCCCTCTCCCTCCTTTTCCTCCTCTTCTGCTTCCTCTTGTTCCTCTTCTTCCTCCTCTTCCCCCTCTTCTCCCTCCCCCTCATTTCCCTCCTCTTCTTCCTCCTCCTCTTCCTCCTCCTCTTCTTCCTCCTCCCCTTCCCTTTCCCTCCTCTTCTGCTTCCTCTTGTTCCTCTTGTTCCTCCTCGTCCCCCCTTTTCCTCCTCCTCCTCTTCTTCCTCTTCCCCTCCTTTTCATCCTCTTCTTCCTCCTCCTCTTCCTCCTCTTCCCCACCTCCTTTTCCTCCTCTTCCTCCTCTTCCTCCTCCTCCCCTCCTCTTCCTCCTCTTCCTCCACCTCCTCCTCCACCCCTTTCCACTCCCCCTCCTCTTTCTCCTCTTCTTCCCCCTTCTCCTCCTCCTCTTTCTCCTCTTCCTCCCCTCCTCCTTCTCTTTCTTCTTCCTCCCCCTCCTCCTCTTCATCCATGTACTCTTCCTCTTCTTCATCCTCGTTCTCTTCTTCATCCTCCGTCATTTCCTTCTCCTCTTTCTCCCCCCTTCCTCTTTCTCCTTTTCTTCCTCCTTTTCCACTTGTTCCTCTTCTTCCTCCTCTTCCTTCTCTTCCTCTTCTTTGTCCTCATTTTATTCACCCTCTTTCTCTTCCCCCTCCTTTTCCTCCTCCTCCTCTTCATCCTCCTCTTCCCCCTCCTCCTTTTCTTCCTCTTCATTCGCCTCTTCTTCCTTCTTTTCCTCCTCTTCCTCCTTCTCCTCGTCCTCTTCTACATCTTCCTCCTCCTCTTTCTACTCCCCCTTTTGTTCCTTCTCCTCCTCTTCTTCCACTTTGTTCTCGTTCTCTTCCTCTTTTTGTCCTCATTCTCTTCCTTCTTCTCTTCCTCCTCCCCCTCCTCTTCCTTTTGTTCCTCTTCTTTCTCCTCTTCCTCCTCCTCTTCTTATTCTTCCTCCTCTTTCTGCTCCCCTTTTATTCTTTCTCCTCCTCCTCTTCTTCCTCTTTGTCCTCGTTCTCCTCCTCTTTTTGTCCTCCTTAATTTCCTTCTCCTCTTCTCCTCCCCTCCTCTTCCTCCTCTTCTTCCTTTTCCTCCCCTTCTTCTTTTTCATCCTCCTCTTCTTCCTACTCCTTTCTCCTCTTCCTGCTCCTCTTCCTCCTTTTCCCCCCCTTCCTCCTTCTTCTCCTCATCCTCCTCTTCTTCCTCCTCTTTCTGCTCCCCTTTTTTCCCTCCTCTTCCTCCTCCTCTACAGTACATTGATGTGTAGAAGCAGAGTCTTTTATACATGTCTGGTGTGAATACCAGACTCCTCTTCTTCCTCTTTCTCCTCCTCTTCCTCTTCCTCCTCCTCCTCCTCCTCCTCCTCTTCTTCCTCCTCTTCCTCCTCCTCTACAGTACAGTGATATGATTTAGAACCAGTGAGACTTTTATACATGTCTGGTGTGGATACCAGACTCTTCTTCCTTCTCCTCTTTCTCTTCCTCCTCCTCCTCTTTCTCTTCCTCCTCCTCCACTTCCTCCTCCTCTCCAGTACAGTGATGTGATTTATCAGCGGTGAGTCTTTTATCCATGCCCGGTGTGGATGATGGCGGTGGCGTCGTACCCGTGGGGCTGTTCCTCTGGAGTTTATGATGCTGTCAGGGAGCCAACAGTTACCTTACGTGTAGTAAATAAACACGGGCAGTGCTTAAAAGTACACGGCGAGGGAGAGCGCCACTAACTTCGAGAAAGCGGAAATTATTGTGTGAAATGTAGTTACGTGTTTGGCTGTGTTCATATGATGTCAAAATGGTGTAAAAATGAGGTAGATGACGCTAAAGAATATCAGTTTATAAGAGCTTATGAGAGCTTTTCAGGACTTCTGCAAGACTGCAAGACTGAGCAGAGTTTTGCAGGAAAGCTTACAATAACTGGCATGCTAACGTGCACTTCCTGATAACAGACTTAAGATGAAGACAGCATTCGGCGGACTTATTTTGACATCAAGAGCTGCCTATACAATATATCTGTGCTGGGGCAAGACCTATTTGACAAGTTTTTTTTTAAATTTATTTATTTTTGTTAAAGGGCCTTAAAGGGCATTGTGTAACTTTTCTGGTGGAGGGTCCGTCACTTGCTTGTTTCTATGGATATGTCATTGCTCTGGAATGTTCCACAATATGACATTAAACAGCTCTACCTTACATTCATTCAATTGCAGGTGGTTTTATAGCTCAAAAATACATAGAAGAACAGATGTTCTGAAAATAGAAAGGTTTAATGCCATACTGTGAAACATTCATGGAAGTAACAACATTTTCACAAAGAAAAGCCTTTGACAGACTCTCCACCAGAAATGTTACACAATGCACCTTTAAGAAAATGCAATAGTGACACTAAACTGTGAGGTAGTGCACATGTCTAATTTTCAGTAATTGTGTATTGTGTGAAATATAGTCATGAGTAGTGATGGGTTGACTGATACAAACATGCAGTTTACTAATAGATTTACTCATATTGACTGAGGTATTGACGTGCACGGTTCATGTACATATGCTTAAAGGGCACATGTTATGTTAAATTAACCGGTAAAGATTTTAACCATGTTATGTTAAATTCTTCAATGTTTGAGTAATCCTGCGTTGTGC
This sequence comes from Odontamblyopus lacepedii, assembly GCA_034769755.1. NCBI lineage: Eukaryota > Metazoa > Chordata > Actinopteri > Gobiiformes > Gobiidae > Odontamblyopus > Odontamblyopus lacepedii. The sequence goes on along the minus strand of CM068351.1, from coordinate 21,820,947 downwards.
TGTGTTGAAGTGCTCAGAAGAGTGCAGTTTTCACCTACCCTGCCCACATCCCTGTACAGACAATTATGGAAAATAAAGAAAAGATAATTGATGTTTTTGTCATATCATTGACACAAGATGAATATAGGTTAAATAGTATAGCATAACATAGTACCATATAGTATAGCATAGCACAGTACAGTGTTGTATAGTGTAGTAACATATAGTATAGTATAACATATTATCATATAGTATAGTATAGCACAGTACAGTGTTGTATAGTGTAGTAACATATAGTATAGTATAACATATACAGCAGCAGTCGCCTTTTTTGCGCCCCGGACCGGTTTAATGTCAGATAATATTTTCACAGATCGGCCTTTAAAGTGTGGCGGATAAATACGACAAAATAAAATGATACGACCAACACAAAAACTGTGGTATTTTGTAAATATAATAATAAACATTTCAAAAGACATCTGTTTTTTACTCATTTACTCACATTACCGAGTCAAGAGTGAGTCATAGATGGATGTAATGGAGAGAATTGGGTCATTTTTCAAAATGAAACTTTGTTCATACTCAGATAATAAATAAAACAGAAATAATGTAAGTTATTTATGTAATGTAAGTCCCCAGCCTGGTACATAGCATAGTATAGTGTATCATAGCATAGTTTCATATAATATAGCATACCATAGTATCTTAAAGTATAGTATAGTACAGTACAGTGCAGTATAGGATAGCAAAGTATCATATAATATAGCATACTATAGTATCATGTAGTATAGTATAGTACAGTGCAGTATAGTATAGTCCAGTATCATATATGGCAAAACATATTATATAGTGTAGTGTAATATCATATAGTATAGTTCAGCTTATATCATAGCAAGTATCATATTGATTATACGATACTACTACTTTTACTTAGTAAAAGTAGTAGTATCGTATACAATAATAGTATAGTGTAGTGTAGTGTAGTGTAGTACAGTACAGTATAGTATAGCATAGTATATTACAGTATAGTATAGTACAGACAGTATAGTATAGAATAGTATAGTGTAGTACAGTACAGTATAGTATAGCATAGTATAGTACAGTATAGTATAGTACAGTACAGTATAGAATAGTATAGTACAGTACAGTATAGTACAGCATAACATAGTATAGTACAGTACAGTACAGTATAGCAGTACAGTATAGTTAAGTACAGTACAGTGCAGTATAGAATAGTATAGTATAGTACAATACAGTATAATACAGTATACCATAGTATAATAAAGTACAGTTCAGCAGTACAGTATAGTACAATACAGTATAGTACAGTATAGAATAGTATAGTATAGTACAGTATAACATAGTATAGTACAGTACAGTATAGAATAATATAGCAGAGTAGAGTATAGTATAGTAGAGTATAGCATAGTACAGTGCAGTATAGAATAGTATAGCACAGTATAGAATAGTATAGTACAGTAGAGAACAGTATAGAATAGTATAGTACAGTATAGTATAGTATAGAACAGTACAGTATAGCATAGTCTAGCATAGTATAGTACAGAATAGTATAGTACAGTACAGCAGGAGAGATCAGGTACAACATTTATGGACTCATTCTCAAATATTATTTCAAACTTTAGTCCTTACCTTCCATCTGAATTCTATCAAATCCTCTTCAAACTAAATCTGTTCACTAAATACAGTATTTGACACAAGAAGAACTCTGCTCTCTCTTCTGACCTTTCCTATTTCTATCTCAAACCCAAACCCTCCACTCTCCATCCATTGCTCACGTCACTGTAGCGTATCCTTACCTTTATTGACTCGATCGACAGAGGCCGGTGCGTACGGGTGTTGTTTTGATCACTCAGCGGCGGGTGTCAGAACCTGTTAGTCTCTGGTGAGTGGGTGAAATATGGCCTGACAAAGCGGAGGTGACAGCGCGACGCTCGCCGCCTCGTGCGCGGTCTGTTGTAGATTTACCTCGAATAGCGTTTGGCACCAATGATACGGCTACTTCAACCACGTTATTGTCATTCAGAAGCTATCAGGGGGTATTACGGTGTCTGGGGACAACGTAAGGGGTATTGAAGGGGGATTAGTGGAGTTAGGGGAGGCTGAGATGGAAAACAATTTGGGAGGGATTGTAGATTTGATAGAAATCCTTGGGGAAATTTTTGAATTGCAACTGCTTGGTGTAGTCATGGTATATTTTTGCCAAGACTGTATCACCCAGGATTGCGTAAATATATTTTGTACTAGACGAAACATATACTTTGACCTTTGATTAAGACTATACTTTACTGTCTTCAAATAAAAACATGTTCTTTGCATTTACATTTTGTGGTTGTCGTCGTTGGTTGCTTTTGTGGCCAATCAGCTGACACATTTTTAACTTTATATTTTGGGATAGTGACCAACTTTGAGGTACAGCATTCGCACTTCAAAGGACAGAAGTTAAGAATTACTGAGTGAGCTATGCCAACCTGCGAGCTCTGAAATGCTATAGACTTTTTACGATGCAAAAGGGTTTCTATACTAAATCTGACAGAAGACCTTCCAGAAGAAACACTTTGAGGGAATGGTCCATCTTGCCTCAGTTTGCTTGGCTTTAGGATAGAGACAAATTACACTTTTGTTCTGAGGGATGTTACTCACCTCAAGCTGCCACACTGGATCTGATGTCTCTATCTGTTGAGTCGTACTGAAACTTTTGTTTGAGCTTTCATATTATTATTGTAATTTACTGCTCAGTGTTCTTGAATTGCCCTTCTAGGACAAATAAAGTGATTTTGACTGACTGATTGACCCAACCTTGAATGCTTCAGGGGCAAACTTTCAGGAGCAGAGGGACCATCTCCAGATCTTGGGCTGGTCTTGGTCAGGACTAGCCAGGCTGGTGCCACCTAATGCCTCAGCTCAGTTTAATTTCTCTCCAGCGATTAGGTTAGGAATCGAAACACACTCGGCGGTTTGCAAGAAGCCCAGAAGTTGTAGTCGGCGCACCGGCCAATCAGTGAAACTCAAGCTCAAGTCTGGGTCCTTTTGTGGTATAGCCCAACAGTAAACAAAGCAGTCCAGATGGATGTAGACGAAGCCATAAATTTTGAGTTGGCACCGATTCCCAACATTGAGGATTTAAAGCCACAACAAAGAGAATGTTTGGTGAATTTTAATTTTACCAAGAGGAAAGACGTTATTGCCCTTCATCCTACGGGATTTGCTGTTGTGCGGCAATTACTTGGACACCACTGAGCGTTCCGGCGCATTACATACGTCACAACCAAATAGTAGCGATTGATTAAATTAAAAAAAAGTACCAACCTAGCGTCGAGTGAATGAATCCTAATGCTGCGAGGTCAAACTGATGAATCAGGCTCCATCAGGACTTTCTTAGCTGGAGGATTTGACATTTTGTGTATGTTTTGGGTTGATGGGGAAACCGGAATGCCGAGAGGAAACCCACCCAGATACAGGGAGAATATGCAAACTCCACACAGAATTGTCAAACCTGGGCAAAAGTCTCCAGAGAAATGTTGTTGTTTTGTCTAGAATGTTCCACAGCCTATCTAGCACAAGGAAAACAAGCAGAAATTCAGATCTGTGGAGAGGCGCCCTATTCACAGAAGGAATTATTGTAATTTTGGGCAATGGAAAAAACCTGTAATGAATAAACGCTAGACGGATACGTTTAATGACGTACCATGGAACATTCCAGGCAAAGCAATAACATCTCCATGGAGATGTTATTGAGAAAGTGGACCCTTTACCTGAAAAATTACGCAGTGGAGCTTTAAGCCACTCCGCCTTCCTTGCCATCTTTTTTATTTGAGAAATTCAAAAAGACATATTAAGGTTTACTAAGCATTTTCTTAATACATTTGGACACCTTATCATTGTGCTTCTAGTCTTATGAGTATGCAAATTCATAAAAATGGCATTAAAAATTGTTAGGCATGAGTCTGTATAATCCATTGTAATTTGTACAAGAGTGGAACAAGGGGGAAAAGCTTATCTACCTTATAATAATAATAATAATAATAATGATGTAGAAAATCTGCTCTTGATATGAGTTCGTAAATGACTCTGTGAGGCTGGCATTGGTGTGGAGTGCAGCATTTTTAAAGGGAAATTATCGACATAACACCAACAGACCAAGGCAGGAAAGTCATTTAAATTAAAGTAGCTACAAGCACTTAAGTTGAAGGGCTGTTTTTTGTAACTTTTCTGGTGGTTTTCTGCCAGACGCTTTTCTCTTATTGTTCGCAGTATGGTATTAAACCTTTCTATCTTCATGGAGACCAAACCGGACCAAGTTACAGGTCAGATTTGTGGAGAGGCAACCCTGCTCACAGTCACAATGCTTGTTTTTCGAGGTATTTTTGAGCTATAAAACCACCTGTAAATATACGGTAGATCTGTTTAATCTCATGTCGTGGAAAATTCTCTGCAGAACAATGGCATATCCATAGAAACAAGCAGGTGACAGACCTTCAACCGAAAAGTTCCACAGTGTATTCCCCGAAATGGACTCTTGTGAGCTTTAAGTCATGTTAGAATGTTTCCTTCTCAAAAACACCTTGAGTTATGTTTTGTTTCATTCACATGTTTGAGTAAACCTTCCTCATTGTTCTGTCTGTGTCTCCAAAGCTCAAAATGCTCTGCTCCACCTTGTGATGTCATGAAGTGATAGTTTTATCGAGCACTTCAAACATGGAATACAGTGCCTGGTAGCATTTTTTTTAAAGCTTTAAAACTTTGCAGAACTTTGGAAACTGTTTATGCTATATACAGTGGATTGGATTGAATTTAAATCAGTGGTTGTTCAATGGTCAAATATGTCACCAGTTTTAACAAAATTACACTTTTGTTTATTGAGCAGTTGTTGGTTTAACTCTAACTCTTGACTTCGAACTTCAAACTAACTGTCTGAAGTGAATTGTATGTACTGTATAGTGAGTGTGCTGGTGTTATGTACTTTTGTGTGATTGTTGCTGTACTTTTCCGTGTCCTGTAGATGATTTCACATCAACCTGCCAAGGGACTGAAGATAGAAATGAGCCATGCTGGTTATAATCTTTACATATTTACATTTTAAAAGTTCATTAATATGTGCTGTGCCTTCACAAATAAACAAATAGAAATATGTTTTCATGTTAATAAGACACGTTTTGTTCAGTAGAGATGGGCAATTCTAGAGCAGAAATGATCCACATGATTCTGGTGAAGGTGTAGGAGTTTAAATACACAGTGGAGCACTTCCTGTATTACCACATGACATCATAAGGTGGACTGGAGTGGAGTGCTGCACCTTCAATCTGCCATAACACGTCCACTTTATGTTCATTAGTGCGTTGCCTTGTCGTGACAGTTGGATATCTTCCTTATTCTTCTACACAAGCCCACAGGATTAACACCAAGACCACTGTACCACAAAACCACTATTCTCACGTTTGAGGAAGAGGATTTCAGATGCTTCGAAAAGCAGAAGGACCAGAATTGTATTGGAATTTACTTTGAATTTAACCATTTTGGAAAATTTTCTATCACAGGTGTTCAGCAAATTCTATTCCGATATTTTTGCTTGGAACAACAGAACAGAATAAAACAGAATAACAAATAACAAAAAACAGGCAAGAGTGTGTGAGTCTTCAATCCAGCTCAACACACATGACCTTACTCTAATTCTGTAAGTAAATTTTCCATTCTTTTTTCCCATAGACCAAAAAAATCCAAATATTAAGAGTTCAAAAAGTTGGTGGAGGCTAACCAAATATCCATAATGCTGTTGTTTTAAGTCCAAAAAGCACATTTAAAAGACAAGATTCTGTGAAATGTTTAAATAACGTCGCAGTTTATAAAGTTTGAGAAACAGATTTGAAATTTGAAAAGCTGATTATCCTTGATCCAAGCTGCCAAACTTTTAAAATTAATTTTTTTTCTGAAAGTCTATGAGAAAATTGAATGGGAAATTTAATTCTGGACCCAGGGTGTGGGCGGTCTCTGTAGAGCTCCATAAAATATGACTGTTATGTAATGTTCGTCTTCTTTACACTACCAGTCTTAGGACTGTTTTTAAAATATGGAAATATCTATATATCTTATCGTTTAATTTGATGATACAGTATTGATATCGTGAGCTGCTTTATCGATATATCGCCAAGAGTATTTTTAGGTATATTTTACTAAATTATTCTGTGTAAGAGCTACAATTGTGTTGCCATTTTCACTGTTTTGATTAGTAAAATGGGCGTTTTTCATACTAACTTTGCACAAACTCAGTGGACTTTTAGCATCACAGACTTTAGAACTATATCGAAATGATTTGAAATATATCATATTGAATAGAAAGTGCACTGTATCGAAAAACGTATCATACTGTGGCCTATGTATCGAGGTATGTATTGTATCGTAACTTCTTAATGATACCAAGCCCTAACCAGTCTAAAGTTTGGCCATACTTTTTTATGTACATTTCTTCTTTATTGCTTACTTCTCACTATGAATGAACAAATATGGAATGTAGCAACCAAAAAATCCCTCAAAGTTCAGACAAACATTTAAATCTGATTGGTCGAAGCATCACAACATCGTCAAAAAAAGCCAGAAAATCGATCATTCTCCTTTGACGTTCTCCCAAGGTGGGTGAAGTTCAAACTGGTTTGAGCTGGCGTTGAACCACAATTCCAGACTAGATTTGAGGGAATTTGAACTTTGAATCTCATTTCAATTAGTCTTTTTTTAACTACGACGCAACAATTCAGGCTTAATTAAAAATGTCCAATCAAGATAAACACCACTTCTTTCCAGAACTCCCTAACCCTAACCCTAGCCCATTTTTTTTTAAAACATCAGAAACATGCTGGGGAGGTTTTAGATGTCGTCCATGCAAGTTTCAGTAATCTAGAGATCTGTCCCGGGCCTTTACAGTTACGGTTTGCAGTACGATTATGTCCACAATTCTATCTAGTGTTAAGCCATTATTTTTGGTATAGCATTTTCAAAACAATAAAAGGTTATACGGTGATCTATTTACTAAGGATGTAACAATAACTGAAATATTGTGATATCGTAGTCTCACAATAATATCGTGGGATATCACAATATCACAATATATCGAAATTACAAGTTTCTTTGCTTAAATTAATAGTTATGGTGATTGTAATGTCTGTCTTTGTGATTTTAATGTCTTATTCTGCAAATAAATCAAATTACTATAAAAAAATCTATTTGCTTTGCATTGTCGTGGTACAGCAGTAGCAAAAACACAGAGGGAACTACATAGACCATGATCCTTTGGGGTTGTCTTTGCAAACTACATGAAGAAATAATAATTTTAAAATCTTAATTCTTCATATTATAACTGAACCAAAGGCTTTTCATGGGTTTTCCAAGGATTTTAAAAGGAAAAAGTGGCATATTCACAAATTTGTACCGTGAGATGCATATCGTGAAAATATGGTGTCGAAGGATTTTGATATCGTTACATTGCTACTATATACGTCATCTGAGTAAAATACCCTCTCTTCAAGATCATTTTTTCAGTTAACTTTTGCGCCGCTTTCTTCCCAATACTAATGGTGCCTTCACGTCCTATGGTAATTATTGTAAATACCAAATAACGGCATCGAAATTGCACATGAACACCCACTCATGATGTAATTTCCACTGAAAAGATGAGATAGACTTAGATGAACTTTATTGAAGGCAAATTATTTGGACACAGTAGCTCACACATCACAATATAATATAATATAATAGAGTAAAAACTATAAATGGTAATAATAAATTCTAAATAAGTAGCAGAAAAGGTAAGCAAGAGAGGTGTCAAATAAGGAATGATTACATAAATGTGTATCTACAAGTTAAACAAAAATAGAAAAATAAGTAATAAAATAAATAAAACTCAGCTGTATACAAGAGATAAACCTTGACCTTTCAGCATGGCATAGAGCAGCGAATTGGTGTGAATAGTAAAGCATTGCATTCTGTTAAACGTTCTCTGCTGCTGTGGCATACATCGTTTTAATCAAATGGAACAGAAAATGCACACCAAAATTCTTGTAGAGGTGCAAATGCAAGGAACAGCAATTAAAAGTGAAAAAAATGCAGAGCACACTCAGACCAGACTGCTGGTGTCCACAAGCTTTTTTTTGCCTGTTTTTTAATAATATTTTGGCAAAAAAGGCTTCATCACATCATATTTCTTGCTTTGGACCTCAATATGCTAAACGGTTGCCAGCCCAAGTACTCATACACTCTCCAATGAATAGGAGGTCCCGAAGTGAGAACAGCCCACAATACAACAAGAAAAAACTGTTAGATAGAAAATCTACATTTAAGGTATAGTTTTTTTTTGTTTTTTTTTTTACATGAATCTGTACGTCCCCATCAGCAGTGTCGTGCATCAACACTGACTTACCTCCCGACAGCGTCTGTGAGCCAAGTTCTTCCCTGGTTTCGGTGCTGATGAAAGTGTCCGGCAAGTTGGCTGGAGTCACGGAAATGTACTTTTTCTTCTTTTCTTCTCAAAACAACATGTGTTCTAAAGAGTGATACATTTGCATCACAAAACGTGAACCACGAAAAAGTCAGACCTCATAATTGCTTGGTACTATTTTCTCGTATCACTGCGCGGCTGCCAGGTGAAGCCGCGCCTGTTTCACTGTGTTTCCTGCTCGGAAAGTTCACGACAACATGTGTGACTACGACACTGACGATGAAGAGATGGCCTTTAGCACAGAGCTAAGGAGAGATCTTTATGAACCCGAATATACTGATGCCCAAATTCACCAGATGGAGTTAGAATGGGCATAGAGAGAAAGGAGGGACAGAGTGGAACAAGTTGAAGCTGGAGTCGTGAGAGACAAATGATGATGCACTTGTTTTAAGTGTGAAGTAATGCCGACAGAGGTGGAGAGCTACTGCTGCCACAAATAGGATCTCATCATGCCACAGATGCAAGACCTTTCAAATGATGAGGAGGCCAACATGCAGGCTTCTGTCTGCATCACAAATCAGAACAACTTTCCTGCATTTCTGAATGCTGGTGTCTTGCAGACCTTTTATCACACTTAAGTCTAAAGTTGCCTCAGAGCAATGTCGGTGAAATGTGTATGGAAATTCAACCACATTGTTGTTGTTACAGCCTGGATAATCACAAGTCCGCACCATTTTTAAAATATATTCTTATATAGCTTATACAAGCTTATATACTTATCACTGTAGCTCTCCCGTTAGCTCTCTCACTTCTTGGCAGACAAAGGTCTGAGCAGCAGCGCAGTGTCACCTGGTGGCATAGACTGGCAGCAGCGCGGAGTGATATGAACGGAGAGAAAATAGTAGTGACTAAGAGGTCTGACTTTTTTATTGGACAACGGTTTTGTGATGCAAATGTATCACTCTTTTGAACACATATTGTTTTGAGAAGAAAAACACTGTCAGGAGGTAAGTCAGTGTTGATGCACGACACTGCTGACTGGGCTGCCATACATATTTATGTAAAAAAAAAAAACAACTATTCCTTTAAGTCCATAAGGAGCTAGTCTTAAATTGGTGAATCCAGAAGTGCTCTCTTTTTGACAGGAGCATTTCCAGATTCTCACCTCTAGGGGGCAGTTTTATATGTTCAATGCCAATATATCTTAACATACTTAATTTTAACAACGTCACCATTTACACTTATTGTTAACATAAATAAACCAAATAATATATATATATATATATATATATATATATATATATATATATATATATATATATATATATATATATATATATATATATATTTTTTTTTTTTTTTTTATGTAAAATTAAAATTAAATATTACAACTTTTTTGCCTAAGTAACAGGTCAGGGTCTGCCATGTTTCACTTCTCTACAACAAACGCACTTGAACTCAACCCACTCACAATTTCTACTTCACAAGTGGAAAGGCTCATGTTTCCCACACCACGTGAAGGCAGCATCACCTGCAGCCTTGAACCTCACAGCTGACTCACCGCAATCACTCTGTACATATCACGGATACACCGTGAGCGAGCCGTCTACGTCGACACAGCCCCCTTAAAAGAGATGTTTTCTATTACACTTGCCCTGGTGTAATCCTCCACAGACTCCCCTGTTTTCTGATTCTGTCGCAGTGTGTGGGAGGCAGACTCAAGTTTTTCCTTTTTTTTCACAGCCTAGCGTAGCGTTTAGCTCACAGTGAGGCTAAATGAGTGACTATCCTAATTAGTGGCGCTAATGTGATACGGCTAGCACAAGAGCTGAGCGTGGAAGTGTCTTAGTGAGCTCTACTGTACACACGGGAGACATTCTGGAGCACGGGCTGCAAATAAGAAAAGAGATCTGGGTATTTGTAGTGAAAAGTAAACAGAGATAGCAGTTTAAAGTAGTAATAATAAAGAGATAAACCGGAAAATATAGGGGGTATGTCTAAATATGAGTCCATGGTGTTGTATTCTAGCCTATATGAAAACAGTATCACTGTATAATTACAGCTTACAGGGGCACTGTATAATGTTTTGGTAGGGAGTCAGTCACCTGCTTGTTTCTATGGAGATGTCACTGCTCTGCCTGGAATGTTCCACAGTATGACATTAAGCAGCTCTTTACTTACTTTCTTTTTGTTTTATAGCTCAAAAATACCTAGAAAAACATGCATTCTGACTAGGGGTGTGCAAAAATATTGAAATACCGATATATTGTATTGTTTAATTTGATGATACAGTATCAATATCATGGTATTTATGTATATTTTACAAAATTATTTTGAGAGCTACAGTTGTGTTGACATTTTTGCAGATTTGATGAGTAAAATGAGCGTTTTTCATATTAACTTTGCACAAACTTCTTAGACTTAATAGACTTTTTGTGTCACAGTCATGATATACCCTTTGTTTTTCAATGAACTATCCATCCATTTTCTTCCGACCGTCTTTCTTCAGTCCGGCCCAGACACATAGTCCCTTCAGTGTGTCCTGGGTCTTCCCCGGGGCCTCCTTCCGGTGGGACGTGCCCAGAACACCACTCCAGGGAGGCGATCAGGCATCGGGAACAGATGCCTGAGCCACCTCAACTGGTTCCTCTTGACGTGGAAGAGCTATGGCTCCACTCTGAACTCCTCCCATGTGACCGAGCTCCTCAACCTATCTCTAAGGGAGCACCAGGCCACTCTGTGGAGTATCACTTGTATCGGCGATCTCGTCTTTTCGGTCATTCCCCAGAGCTCATGACCACTGGTGAGGGGAGGAATGTAGACTGAAATAAATCGAGAGCTTTGCCTTTTGGCTCAGCTCCCTCTTTACCACAACGGTCCCATACAGCGACCGCATCACTGCCGAAGCTGCACCAATCCACCTGTCAGTCTCACGCTCCATCCTCCCTTCACTGTGAACAAGACCCCGAGATATTTGAATTCCTCCACTTGAGGGCAAGCCACCTTTTTCCAGTCGAGAACCATGGCCTTGGATTTGGAACAGCTGATTCTCATCCCAGCCGCTTCACTCTCGGCTGCAAACCGCCCCAGTGCTGCAGGTCCTGGTTCGACAACATCATCTGCAAAGAGCAGAGATGAGATACTGTGGTCCCCAAACCGGACCCCCTCCGGCCCCTGACTGCGCCTAGAAATTCTGTCCATAAATACAATGAACAGAACCAGTGACAAATGGGTGCTGAATCAATTTAAGTAAACTGCATCAAGTTGAATTGAAGTGCACTGTATTGAAAAACGTATTGCATCGTGGCCTATATATCGAAGCATGTATCGTATTTGCCATGTCTTTATGATACCCAGCCCTGATTCTGACTGTGTGCGGGGTCATCTCTCCACAGATCTAACCTGCAACTCGGTCTGGTTTATTCTCCGTGAAGATAGAAAGGTTTAATACCATACTGTGAAACATTCCAGACGAAGCAATAACACCTCCATGAGGAAAAGCATTTGATGGACCCTCCACCAGAAAAGTTACTCAGTTAACTTAATAAACCAGAACAATAGCATATTTTATAATGAGCAAATAGTTTATTAAGAATTCAGATTTTGCGTTGGGGTGTTAATTAGTTGCTACTACGCCTGAAGCCTTCTTAATCAACTGTTTGTTCATTAAAAGTAGCTATTTGGCCAAGGCTACGACAAAGGGTAGCTATAATAAAGAGTTACCAAAACCTTCTAACCCTGTAGTGGACCAACTTTTGGAACTGTCTGCCATGTTATAACGTTCTATTGTCAAAAACACACCTTTAGATGTCATCCATGCATGTCTGAGTAATCTAGCAATCTCTCCCGGGCCCTATTTGAATCCTCCTTGTGGTTATCTGTGATTTTCTGCAAAGCTCTCACACGACAATTCTCCATAAATATACAAAACAATATACTGCAACTTCACAAACCTGACGCGTTGTTCAATATGTTGTTAGTTAATACCCCATACAAATGTAATGCCCCTTCTTTCGACTCAAAAGGAGGTAGATTACCGGAAAATAGGAGCCTACTCAATTACCATAAATTAAAAATACAATAAAACATAATATTACTCAAGTAGAAGTACTGAGTTGTTGTCTAAGAGACTGTACAGTATGTGGGAACTACTGCGAAACAAAAAAGTAACTGTCTGGACATAATATCTGATTTATAATTTGAAGTTAAACAGTTTGAAAGGACTAAAAAGAACAATTTATTTGAGAAGATCTTCAAACAGAAGGCGCAGAGAGAAGGAATTAGATGTTGGCAAATTACCTGCATGAAGCTGGCCCCCATCAAACGCAAACCTACACAAAAACTTTGTCAATCGTTTGTGCTGCAAAAGTTTCGTTTGTGCTGCTTTAGTTTTGGAGAAAATAACGATTCTTTTATTGGTCAAATTGGGGTCAGCCCCCAGGAAGCTTCAGAATGCTCTAAAACATCCAAAATGGAGTCAATCGTTTGTGCTTCGTTTGTGCTGCAAAAAAGTTTAGTTTATGCGATTCTGGTTCTTGAGATATTTGCAGTTTTATTTTTGGCTGATGACATCATCCAGCCCCTCAAAACAGGTAGAAAATTATAGAAAATGCTTGTATTTCATTTGTGCTGTTTTGTGCTGTGACAATTTTCATTTGTGCAAGTTTATTTCTAAAATTATTCATTATTATTTATGCGGTAATTATACTTTACTTTAGCAAAACTCCGCAAAACTATTGAAGTTAAACAATCTCAGACAGCGGAAAAGTCTGTCCCAGTCTTTAGTAATTTGCTTTTGATTCATATTTCATATAATAATACAGACTTTTCCACAGCCTGAGATTGTTTAGCGCCACTAGTTTCACGGAGTTTTGCTAAAGTCGCCGCCGTCTGAGTGGAAATGACGTCCTATAATTACCGCGGAAATAATAATGAATAATTTTAGAAATAAACTCACACAAATGAAAATTGTCACAGCACAAAACAGCACAAATGAAATATAAATGTTTACTATAATTTTCTTCCTGTTTTGAGCTCTATTTAACATTTTGAGGGGCTGGATGACGTCATCAGCCGAAAATAACTGCAAATCTTAAGAAGAGCCAATCTTAAGAATCTTAAGAACCAGAATCGCACAAACCAAACTTTTTGCAGCACAAAACAGCACAAACGAAGCACAAACGATTGAGATAGTTTTTGTGTAGGTTTGAGTTTGATGGGGGGGTCAACTTCACAGAGGTTGGCAAATTTTCTCTGAAATTCATGGGGTTGTGGTATTCAGGACTTATTAGCGGTCCTATATTATGCAAAATTAAGTCTTGTGAGCTTTTATAGTGGTAGAATGTCGTTACCTTGTCAAAAACATACCTGGAGTTGTGTTTTGTTTCCATTCACACATTTGAGTGAGCTTTTATTATTATTATTAGTCTGTCTACATCTCCAAAGCTCAAGTTAACAGCTACATTTTGCGTTTAGTTCAGTAGAGATTGGCAATTCCAGGGACAAAATGATTCCAGTGAAGGTGTGTGGAGTTTAAAAACACAGTGGAATGAGGAAACATTATAAGTAATATGAGCTCCTTAGAACCGGATAGATGAAAGATACATTGTTCTAAATATAGTCTCTACTTGAGTATTTGTAGCTACAGACAAAGTTTTTCAAAGCAAAGTTTCAGTAGATTCTGCAGAGCTGTTGCAATGGGACCAGTGTCACTTGTCTGTCAGGGTCTGAGTGATTGACAGTTGGATTTAACCAATCACGATGAAGTGACAAGTCCCGGAGGAAACACAGTGTTAGTTATTTTAGAGGCAATATAAGAGAGTGAGAGTAAGAGTGTCTACATGAACTCTGATCAAATGGAGATGGGAACTTAAGTTGGGTGATTTTTGGCCCTTTTTGAGATGATTTTTTACTCATGCCACTGTTTTTGGGATCAAGTTGTGGCTTCATCGTGTCATGCTTCATGTAGTAAACATGGGGTAACGAGAACCAATGAATACCTCACGACCAGCTCCCGATCGGCAATTGTAGGTTGTAAGAATATCAAACCTATTTGAAATCCAGTCGCCTCTCGTGAGGGTTTCACTGTTGAAGTCGTTCATACAGTGTGAGAACATGACTCGTGAACAGTGAACTTTTAAACGCTGTGATTTGGTCGTACAGTTTGAGCTGGAGCTGTGTGAAACAACTGGAAATATCGCACAGTGTACGCCCAGCTTTAGTTGGAGAACTTAGTGTTTTGTTTTGTTTTTTTGAATGAGATACAATTAGCAAGTGTACATTTGCTACTTTTACTGAGGCCATCTTCAGTATGAAATCATTAGAATTTCTGTTTTGCAAATAATTATAATTTACAATTAGAATTTGTGTTTTGCAGATATTTACAATTTACAATAATTTATCTGTAAAGACAAAGGTGTTTTTTTTTCCTATTTTCAGAATTACCAAAAAAACTAACCTTTTTTTTAATTTGGCATGTGTAATCTACTACTGTGTTTCTCAATCTGTGGTACGTGCTCATTCAGGTGGTCAGCGGATCTCTCTGATTTTCACATGTGTGGATATCAGTGTGGATTTCCTGCCAAATCGTTCATTCATCTTACCTCACATTAACAGAATTTAGTACTTTGTCCATTAATTCTGCCATGTCTTTGTCTCCTGTGATATTTTGTTGATGCATGTGCCTAATTGGCTAATCCACCTGTCAATCAGGTCCATTTGAATCAGGAACTTTAGGTTAAACCAGTTACTAACTGCTATATGAATTTGCAGTTCAGTGCAGTGAAGCTTTGTGCTGTGGATTCAGTTCATAGTGTATTTAATTTATCTCGGCCACAGGTATATATTGTATATTCTGACAGATATAGTGCACACTGTAAAGAACTGAAGGAGCAGTGACATTTGAGACACGATTTAAATATGAGCTGTTAAACTAACAATAATAGTAATGCATTAGATTTATATAGCACCTTTTATTAAACCATGGATCTATAATAAAAAACTATAATATATAATTCTCCCACAGAGCGAAATGCATTTTGGGGGGAATTCAAAGCGCCTGTGTTCGGCTGACAGGACACCCACAGCTTTCACAAAGGTCAGATTTTGTAGAGATTCTTTTCTATTTTCACAACATAAACTTTTTCATTTTTGATTGAGGATTGAGGATAGAGGAAGTAAATGTGGAAGAGAACATTATTTTTGGGCCCATGCGCCGATGAGCAGAGACCACTGAAAACAATACGATGCCATCTTGGGTTCACCTTCAGATTTGATTAGGTAAGGTAAGGTAAGGTTTATTTATATAGCGCTTTACACAGACACATGTCCCCAAAGTGCTTTACACAGCATTTTACAGAGTATTCTTCATTCACTCCATACCCGGTGGTGGTAAACTACTGTTATAGCCACAGTTGCCCTGGGGCAGACTGACAGAGGCGCGGCTGCCAAGCCAAGCGGCGCCAACGGTCCCTCCGACCACCACCAACACTCACTCACACAACTTTTACACCTACAGTGCATGTTTTGGGTTGATGGGGGAAACCGGAGTGCCCGGAGGAAACCCATCCAGATTATACTGTAATTTTACACCTAAAGCACTTAAAGAGTATTACTCATTCACTGCACACTGTTGTGGTAAGTTACTAATGTTGCCACAGCTGCCCTGGGACAGACTGACAGAAGTGAGGCTGCCAATTTGCACCATCGGCCCCTCTATGTTTTGATGACGAAACAGCATTATAGCATAGATAAAAAAGTAAAATAATGTCGGCCCTTTTAACGCCAATTCTGTACAATTTTTTTACACTATCCACACATTTTGAGAGCCATTTTAGGTCAAGCAAACATGCAGCCGTCCCAAATCCTAACATACAACCCTTACTACAGTATGTTTTTCGAATCTCTGCGCACCCTTCGTATCTCCTCTTGTTTTAATTGGAGATCCGGTAATGGCCGGAGGGGAGGCAGATTTGTCATGGGAAATAAAACACAGTCAGGGTAAGAATAAACTTCCTGGCGCAGGAGGAAGCACAGCTGTTGCTATGGGAAGCTAATTTATGAGTCCACTTTAGGAAATGCAAAATGACAGGGCGATTTGAGAAACGCTTTGTAGAGAGAGCAGGAGAGGAGCCAGGTACAGGCTGCTGAGTGAGGGGGAAAATGCGGGCCAGCTTATGGAGCGTGTAGGGTGACACGGATCAGGCAGGTAAGCTAGGGCAATGTCAGGTTTAAGGTGTTTTATTATGACTGACCTTTGAAATATTTCGACTGACCTTTGAAATATTTCGGAAACACTGCTCAACTCTGAATTGAACATTTTAACATCCAATATTGATTTCACTGTTGACAATTTTATTTTATTTTATTGATTTTTTTCTGCGAACTGTGGAACTTTTTGGTTGGGGGTCCATCACCTGCCTGTTTCTATGGATATGCCATTGCTCTGTCTCGAATGTTCCAAAGTACACTTCAAATTTCTTTGATCTGACCAAGATTTTAAAACTTCAGGTTTTTTGTCTTGTTTTCAGATTTATTATCGACTTACTAGACCAGAGACTGCTTCATTCTAGTCTAGAGGTCATTTATTTTAAGATAACTCATCAAATAAAATGATTTTGCTGTATGGACAGATAATTTCACTGCTTTTAACTGATTTTCTGATAGATTTAAGTGCAGGCCCACTGTTGTAATTTTACACCATTACATTTAAGTCTGCAAAAATAAGCCTTCCCCCTTTTTTTCCTTTTCAAACCACATTTACATTGTAATGGGTGTTATTGTTCTGCTTTTCAATGCTATTGGATGGCAGAATGGGTAAATAAGCCTGGTTATCTGGCTATAAAGTAATTTGTTTTCAGAACCTGCCGTGGTGTACAGCAGCTTGTTGTTTTGGATGAGATAAATGACATTACCTTACATTTTTATTCAACTACAGGGGTTTTATAGCTCAAAAATACAGTATCTCCACAGATCTGACCTGTGACTTGATCTGGTTTGGTCTCCGTGAAGATAAAATGGTTTAACGCCATAAAGTGAAACATTCCGGACAGAGAAATAACATCTCCACAGAGAAATGCATTTGAGGGAGACAAGTTACACAGTGAGACTTTAACTGGTGTCAGCTGCGAAGAACACGGCATGCTGGGTAATGAAACTTGCGAGATTCAAGCAATGCGTCAAGCTGAGTTCAAACTCTGATCCTCAAGTTCAGTGTTTTACCACCTGTGATGTAGAAATAAAGCAGCAGATGAACTCCTGACATCTGCCCATGCCGCAATCCAGGCTAAATCTGTATTAAAGTTTGAGGTATTAATGCTGCATTATGTAACTTTTCTGGTGTAGGGTTTGTCAAATGCTTTTCTCCATGGACATGTTATCGCTTTGTCTGGAATGTTTCACAGTATGGCATTAAATCTTCTTATCTTCACGGAGAACAAACCACACCAAGTTTCAGGTCAGATCCGTGGAGATATTTTTGAGCTATAAAACTGTAAAAATAGAGCTGTTTAATGTCATACTGTGGAACATTCTAGGGAGAGCAGTGACATATTCATAGAAACAAGCAGGTGACGGACCCCCAACCCCAAAAAGTTACACAATGCACCTTTAAACACATCTGGTAAACTGAAGTTTGCTCGTTTGAGATCAGACGCTTGCACTATATTATCACTGTCTGCAGAATAAAACTGAATTAAATAAAATAACATTTTTGATAGTGAAATCAAAATATTAAACTCACAGTTGAGCAATGTTTCAGAAATTGTCACGGTTTGAGTGTGGTTGAGGACCCCAAAGCAGAGACATAGGCACAGGTAGATGTTTAAACAGGTTTATTGCTGGGATTGTAGGATGTGGTGATGGGAGCTGGCTGGAGACAGACGGAGGGAAGACTCACAGGTAGGGATGGGCGAAATGAAATGAGATCTTGAGGTCTGCACTGAACAAAAATGGGCGTTCCCATTAAGGTCTCAAAATGAGGCGTGCATCTTGAACAAGGCAGTCACGTGATGAGATCTCATTCAGAGGTGGTGACGTCAGAGTGGTTCACCCACCTCCAGCGCTTATAAGCATTTTCAATTTGCGGCGGCACTTGTGGTGTTGTCGGCGTTTGTAGGAGTTAGCGAGTCAGTGAGTCAGCGAGTTAGAAAGTTAGTGGTAGTAGTAGAAACAAGAACGGTCTTGATTGCCTTGAGACGTAAGCAATAGTAAATGTTTAAATATTCAAAGTGCATTTGGGGTCTGGGTTGGACTAAAGTGTTTTTTGTTACAACTCACATATTGAACTCTGGCACTCTTGAGATGAGCACCTTGCTATTTTCAATACAGTTTAGTGTGCCAATAAATCAAATCCGTTTACAGACCAAAACAAAAATGTTGTACCCGACCCTTTATAAACTGGCCAAAAGTTTCCTGTGCTCCCCAGCATCCTCAGTCCCATGTGAGAGAGTATTCTCCAAGGCTGGAGACATTCTTTCAAAAAAAAGAAACCGCCTCGGCCCTAAAACCCTGGAAAAAATTGTATTTCTAAATAAAAATCAATGAAAGAGATATTTGTGTGACATAGTTTATTTTTTTTATACAGTCCTTTACAAATAACCAATGTGTTAGTTCAAACAATGTAGACGAAAAACACAGCACAATTTGGTTGTAATGTGTGCAAAGTAACAGCAGGTGGGAGCGAAGTGAGATCTCATTACTGAATCACATTTTGAATCACTTGGCTGTGAGGTCTCATCATCTCATGCGACCTCATTTTGCCCATCCCTACTCACAGGTAGACAGACTGGACGACAAGGGCAGGCAGGACAACGTGGACAAGCAGGATGAGGACGAGGACGTGGACAAGCAGGACGACGACGTGGACGTGGACATGGACAAGCAGGACGAGGACGTAGACAAGGGATAGAGGAGGAATGAACTGACAGAGAACAAAGGATGAGGACAGAACTAAATAGTGGGGCTGATTAGACAATTAGCTGCAGGTGAACCACCGAGCAGGTGATCCACACTGCAGCATTAGCCCAGCCACACCCCCGAGAGGAGCAGACAGACACAGAAGGGAGGGGGAACACACAACAAACACCAAACCCTGACAGAAATATTAATCATATCAATCAGAAGAAAACACCTTAAATCTGTAATTCACCCAGTTTACCTGCCTCAACCACGTCACTCTGTACAACCTATAAACCTTTCTATCTTCATGGAGACCAAACCAGACTAAGTTACAGGTCAGATCTGTGGAGAGGTGACCACACTCACAGTCAGAACACCTGTTTTTCTTTATAATTTTGAGTTATAAAACCACCTGAATAAATGTAAAGTAGAGCTGTTTAATGTCACACTGTGGAACATTCAAAAATAGCAATGCCATCTCCATAGAAACACAGTGCACCTTTAATGTAGCAACAGTTTAAAGGTTTAACAGTGAAAGATTCATGGAGTTAAAGAGGTAAAGGGTTATGAAGCGTTAATATTCATTACAGAGTGACGCGGATCAGGCGAGTAAGCTAGCTGGAGCAGTGTTTGGAATATTATTGGTTTTATTGTGCGTTAAATGGTGAAAATGTGACCACACTGCAGAAAAATCTGTAGCTAAAAGGTCTAGAATATAAACTGATTTGAGTCTTAGAGTGAACATAACAAGTGAGACTATTGATTAACATAATTATCTAGCAACTAAAATGTAAAAAAAGGGACAAAAGTTCTAAACTGCAATAGTAATGATTTGAAAATATCGTAAAAAATGTGTTCCTGGCACTTCTCATTATAAACAATGTATTTTTATTAAGAAAAATAATTAAAACAAATAAATGATGACCAAACCTAGATGACTAATTATGTGGTGTTGTTTGCAAACTATTAAAAACTAAAAACAGATGGGATGAGAAGGGACCAGATCCAAGCTATTAATAATGATGGAAGGCTGAACGCCCATTGTGGTATGATTAATATTAGAATACACCAAAACATATGGATTATTTATTACAATGCTTGAATTAATTTGCTTAATTTTGCAGACTAAATACAATTACAAGAAGATCGGACAGATGTGAGAATAAGAAGCTGGCCAGAAAGCAGAATGAGCTTCTCAAGACTCACATTTGGGTTGCCAGTTCCAAAGTTGAAATCCAGTGTGTTTAAACCTAAACACATGGATGGATGGAAGGGATGGATGGATGGATGGATGGAACGGATGGATGATGGAATGGATGGATGGAACGTATGGATGGATGGATGGAAGATGGAACGTATGCATGGATGGATGGAACGTATGGATGGAACGTATGGATGGATAGATGGATGGAACGTATGGATGGATGGATGGATGGATGATGGAACGTATGCATGGATGGATGTATGGATGGATGGATAGATGGCTGGCTGGAACGTATGGATGGATTGATGGATGGATGATGTATAGATGAATGTATGAAGGGATTTATGTATGTATGTATGCATGTATGTATGGATGGATGGAATGGATGGATGGATGTATCAATGGATGGATATATGGAGGGATTTGTATGTATGTATGTATGTATGGA
Organism: Odontamblyopus lacepedii; assembly: GCA_034769755.1. NCBI lineage: Eukaryota > Metazoa > Chordata > Actinopteri > Gobiiformes > Gobiidae > Odontamblyopus > Odontamblyopus lacepedii. The sequence goes on along the minus strand of CM068351.1, from coordinate 21,799,977 downwards.
TGGGTGGATTGATGATGATGATTTTTTTTTTTAAATTTTTGATATTTTACCAGCTAAGTCAATTGCAGCTTCTCATTTACAATTATGATTATGATTATTATTATTATTAGTAGTAGTAGCAGTAGTAGTAGTAGTAGTTTTTGCTTTTTCAGGTATTTAGTAGTATTTTGTAACACACAGATCAGTGTTCATTGCACAACTAAATACTGATTTAAAACAGATACATTTTATTTCTGCCATTTATTTTCATAATTTTCAGAAATAAAGTATACATGAATTAATAATTGGCGGCACGGTGGCTGAGTGGCAACACTCAGGCCTCACAGCAAGAAGGTTGCGGGTTCGATCCCCGGGTCGCCCGGGCCTTTCTGTGTGGAGTTTGCATGTTCCTCCCCGTGTCTGGATGGGTTTCCTCCGGGTACTCCGGTTTCCCCCATCAACCCAAAACATGCCCGCACCCCTATGAACTAACATCAAGGACCATGTTGTCCACCCTCCTGTGGGCTCACCACCTGCAGAGGGGTTCATAGGGGGGGTCAGGTGCTATGAGTATTGGGCAGCACGCTGCCCCCACGACCCAGCCGGATTAAGCGGGAGAAGATGGATGGATGGATGGATGGATGAATTAATAATAAAAATAAAGTACACTTTTTCAAACTCTAACCCTAACCTACTACCTTAATACCCTTAATTAAGTAGTTACTAAGACTGAATAATTTTTATTTTTAATTATTTATTTATTTTTTAATATCTGCAAATTACCTGCACACTGTTAGTTAAAGGTGCATTGTGTTACTTTTCTGCTGGAAGGTCCGTCAAATGCTTTTCTCCATGGAGATGTTATGGCTTTGGAATGTTTCACAGTATGGCATTAAACCTTTCTAGCTTCATGGAGACCAAACCAGATCATGTTACAGGTCAGATCTGTGGAGAGGCGACCCCGCTCACCATCAGAATGTTTGTTTTTTGAGGTATTTTTGAGCTCTAAAGGACAGAGCAAGAACATATCCATAGAGGCAGGTGACAGACCCTCCACTGGGAAAGTTACTCTATGCACCTTAAATATTGCTTTGATTTTTGCTCAGATTCTCCAAACCAAACACCAAAGACATATTCTCATCTCCCCATCATTTCCCCGTCACATATTGTAGATCTGAGCGGTCTGCGGTGTGTGTTCGCTTTGGTCCCTCTGCATATGCATACCCACATGGCCGGTCTGGCTCTGGCTCCACGCCTCGTCCGAGCTCCTCTTTTGGCTGCCAGTTAAAAGCAGCACCGTCCAGTTTGCCGTGCATGTATTTATAGCGCTGCGACTAGCTTCAAAGTGGAATTACTGTTTTGATTGTAGACGGCCGCAGGTGCCAGGGAAGGTTTGTCCGTCTGTCCGTCAACATTTTGCTATAAGAACTTTTACTGTTTTATTATGATTTTTATCTTTCTGTCTATTTCTGAAACATTGCCCAACTCTGAAGGCAACATTTTCATATCAAATATTGATTTCACTGTCAACTTGTTTTTTTAACTCATAAAAAAGCTACTAGACAGTGCAATAGCAGAAAGCATCCCGAGTTACTGTGGACAGTGATAATTGGTGTTATTCCGATATCATTTTTGGGATCCGATCTGATACCGATAGCTCGTCTTAGTGTACTCGCCGATGCCGATACCAGTCTGATATAACATAATGTAGGGTGACCAGTCCTTGTCTTGAGCCCTATGTCCCCTGTACCTGCAGATTTATCCAAAACCAGTGACTTGTCCCAGTTTTATACAAGAAATATCCCTGGTGTCCCTATTTTTGTTTCTGTTCCCTGCCAGCAGTAAAGAGACACATACATTTGTTGAGTTAAAATACAGAAAAGCTGCTTAAAAACAACCAAAACTCAAAGAAAATGTGACTATACTGACTCATGTTAGTCATGAGTTATAGCCTTACACTAACCTTTGTTGATTTCCCACTGCGCCTGCGAAAGCCCAAAAGACTTGTTGTCATTTCTCATCCCATTTATTTACGAGTGAATATTTTTTGAAAAACACTTAAAAAATACATTCACGAACCATTTTCTTTCAACAACTTTCTGTTTCTCTTCTTCTTCGCCAATCCACAGTTGTTGCTTCTGGTGGCTCTGAGGTAAGCGTAAGGCTGCTTATAAAGTTGGTTTAAAACGTTTCTAGACACTAATGAGTGAACCAGGCAGAGTGTTTTGTTTGTTAGACTCGTGGCTGTTATAAGATGGGTTAATGTAGTGTTAAGCTTCTTCAGTGTGAAGCAAATTGGCGTTTTACGTGCCCCCATCACTACATTAGTTTTTTACCTTGACAGACTCACTACCACAGTACACTCCGCCGAGGCAACACTGATCTGTGCCGTTTTTTGGCTTCTGACAAAATTTGACCACCTCTAGCAATGGACTTTAGCTTCAAAAGTGCCAGAGTTCCCCTTCAAGTTTAAAAATGTACATCATTACAAATGTAAGTAAGAGACATTTTGGTTCTCGTCGTGGTTATTTATATATATACAGCAGAAGAGAAGAAATGTGTCCAGTTTGGGGAGCCCAAGTCAATGGAAAAAATGCATTCTGTTTTAATTACTAATTCCAAAACAATAAAAATAACACATATGAAAAAATAGCAGGAAAGAGAAAATTCTGATGCTTGTAAAAATGCATCAAGTTAAAAGGTGCCAAAAAAAACAAGAAAAGAGATGTGAATAGTGACTGTGTGATGTCATTCAAAAAAAATCTAATTTACCCACCATTTTTGGCAAATCTCTGGTCAATATTCCAACCACTTCCATCCACAAATCGAAGTAATTTAAACTGAAAATCCCATTTCCTCTCGCTCTGCTCCTTCACGTTTAAACGGCATGTGGATGATGTTTCCTGATGCTGATGTACTCCGTGATTTGTGATTTAGTTGTTTTGATTACAAGGGCAAGAAGCAGCGCCGATTCTGTTACGTGCAGACAAGTGAGCTTAACTTAAGAGCTTTCGGTTTGGTTTGATTAGACAAATGGGCCTGAAGGGGCTTTAACAAGTGGTAAACATGAGAGAGTTGTGGTGAAGAAGAGGAGGATCATTTAGTGGAGTGAGAGTGATTTTATAATGGTGTTTTTGGAAGAAGAAAAACATTGCGGCATAGATGACGAGAAGGAGTGTTAGAAATGATCGTGTGGGACAAGTTCCAAGTAAGAAGTGAGCATGACTCTGGCTGTAATTGACTTTACGTAGAAAAATTGTTACCTATTTCTGTAACTGCTGCAGTCAGCCTCATCATTTTGGTCTGAAAATGTTCGTATTAACCTGCTCTACGTGATCCTGTGTTTTTTTATTTTGCTATACTGCCCTACAAAGGCAAAAGACCTTAACTCGATAGAGTGTGAAACTGAGAAAAAGAACTATTACACCGTTCTGCCATTGTTTCGCAAATGGTTTTGGATATTACAGATGTCATAGCCCCTTTTTTCTCATTAAAACAATCAAATTGGCTCACAATATTTATTCACATGATAAAGGAGGTCTCAAATACCCCCAAAATGAAACTAATTTCTGACCAAACATGATGTTATGGCATTCTGACTTTGTAGGGCAGTATACGTGACGACAAACTCCCTTAGTGCACTTTTTTATACAGTCTATGGGATCAACAATAGCCCATTAAATAAATACATTTATTTTTGGATAGATGAAATATGTAAAAACACAAAGCTATAGGTTAATGACTGACTGCTGAACACTACAGGAGAATTTGCCCGATTTTGGCTGGGATTTCTTTTCTCTGAGTTTGTGGGGGCATTACTCGACTTTGTGTCTTCGTGTGCGATCTTGAAGCCGCTGCTTCTCGTGTGTGGGGTCAGTGTCAGATCGTAACCACCAAACATCAACAACGCTACGGAAACAGCAGATAAAACAGAGCGTCAGGGGCAGAGGAGTGATGGACACAGAGATGCAACGTACAAACTCAGGATATAGCGGAAATAATGAGAAGACTTTATTCCTCACCTCTCGTCAAGTGGTAAATTTAAAGTGCAGCATCTGATCCACATTATCCATAGAAGTTGTTGATCATAAGTAATGACATCCAGTCCACAAAACTGCACTATTAATCCATTTTGAGGTGTTCTTTGAAAGTAAAAATGTGAAATAGTTCCTCACGTGTGTTTGTTTACATCCATACAGCACACTGATCGAGGTGAAGCTGCAGGTTAGCGATAGTGACTCTACTTCCTGTGGACTTTATCTCCAATCTTTTACGCTTCAAAAATCCTGTATCTGAAGTATTGCACCACATTTCACAAATAATACTAATACAGTTTTGACTTGTAGACTTGTATCTAAACTGGAGCTTTGATCTTTGAACACTTCAGAGTCTCAGAGTGAGTGGTTTTATTGTAGACAGGAAACAGCTGACGTGATCGTGCTCAGAACTTTATATCCTGTGATCTGCAGACAGATCCCGCTGCAGATTGGAGATTTTTAGTCTCATAAGATTCTCCTCATGTCTGTGGCGTGCGCTTTTTTTGTCGCCCATAAAAATCGTTTAAGATCGAAAAATCCCATAGTGTGTCGCAGTCGCCTTTAAGACTTAAACAACCTTTATTGATCCACAAGGGAAATTATTTGGACGAGTAATTACGCAATTATAGATCAGAAAAAAAACAAAAAAACATAAAAACATGAAAACAGGGCAAATTGCATTGAGTGATTAAAGGTTTAGCTGGAATGTTACCCAGTATGGCATTAAAAACTCATCGATCTTGTATTTCGATGACCTTACAAAACATGCATTCTGTATATACTGTGATCGGACTTGCCTCTCCACAGATCTGACCTGGAACTCGGCCTGGTTGCATCACCTTCTTGTTGGCGATAAATAGGTTTAATGCCATACTGTGGAACAATCCAGGCAAAGCAAAACATCTCCATGGAGACCAGCAAAAGGTGGACTCTCCTCCAGTTCGAGATAAAGTACGTTTGAAATCGTTTTTGGTCGTGCGTTCCCCTGCGGCTGATTCGCCCCGATGAATACATTATTTTGCGCGTTTTATTGAAGTCATAATGGAAAAGTGAATTGTAATTTTACTCCCAGAACTCGGGGAACGATTTTATCAAGTTAACCTTTTTCAATTCCTATACCTTTATGGTTGTTTCTGTCAAACCACACATGCAAAAATGAAAAAAAAAAAAATCTATAAAACTACCTTTGAAACATCACCATTTTAATGTCTATGTAAATTTCTATCTTGTCTCAATGCTGTAGTCATTTCATACGTTTATTCATTCAATATGAGCCAAAACCAGGATATCGAATAACACTGGCCTATTATCGATGAATTTTGTGGATGAACTAGTGAAATTTTATCATAAATAAACCATGGAACTTAATATACTGTATATATTTTCTCAATAATAATAATAACTCAAGCTTTAATAACTCAATTCAAAATCACCCAATCTTGCATCTTTTCAACTCTCGACTTTCAGGTGTCTTTTTGGCGTCGCCCGTCCACAGATCTGATTTGTAAACTTGGCCACATGGTGCACTTGTTTGTCTCCATGGAGATATATTTTTAATGTAATACTGTGGAACAATATAGGCAGGTAAAAACACGCATTCCCACAGATGTATTACACTCAACTTTCCCTGTGGGTGTGACGCTAACTGTAGACACTGCTCTGTCTGAAGTTATTCAAGTTAGGCTATAATCTGAGTTTTGCTTTAACGCAGTCTAACCAGAAAGAACTGACTTAGTTGGAACTATAACAAGTGAGATGGTTTGTGCTGTTAAATAAGTCCCTCTCAAACAGGGTGAGCAGACGTCCCTATTTACTCGGGACAGTCCCAGTTTTGAGCCCTGTGTCCCCTGTCCCTGCGGATTTACCAAAAACCAGTGATTTGTCCCAGTTTTATACAAGAAATGTCCCAGGTGTCCCTATTTTTGACCAATTTGATCTAAACCAGGACTATATCAGGTCTATTTCAGGTCTAAACCAGGTCTAAACCAGGACTAAACTAGGACTAAAATAGAACTAGCCTATATCAGGGCTAAACCAGGTCTATTTCAGGTCTAAACCAGGTCTAAACCAGGACTAAACTCGGACTAAAATAGAACTATATCCGGCCTAAACCAGGTCTAAACTAGGGTTAAACCAGGACTAAACTAGGGCTATTTCAGGTCTAAACTAGAACTAAATCAAGACATATATCAGGTCTATTTCTGGTCTAAACCAGGTCTAAAGTAGGGCTAAACCAGGTCTAAATCAGGTCTAAACTAGGGCTAAATCAGGACTATTTCAGGTCTAAACCAGGTCTAAACCAGGAATAAACTATGGCTAAAATAGAACTATATCAGGTCTAAACCAGGTTTAAACTAGGGTTAAACCAAGACCTATTTCAGGTCTAAACCAGGTCTAAAGTAGGGCTAAACCAGGACTAAACCAGGTTTATTTCAGGTCTAAAGCAGGTCTAAACTAAGGCTGAACCAGGACTAAACCAAGATTTACATCAGGTCTATTTCAGGTCTAAAGTAGGGCTAAACCAAGACTACACCAGGTCTAAATCAGGACTAAACTTGGGCTAAAATAGGGCTATTTCAATTCTAAAGCAGGTCTAAACCAGAGAAGCTTAAATTGCACTTCTGTATTTTGTCTCAGATTATACACTGACAATGCTACAGGCTTTTTCCACAGTTTTATTTATACCTACTGTCCCAACCCGGGTGTGTCCCAGTTTTTAATTTAGAAAACTTGGTCACCCTACTCTCGAATAACATTACAGTTTTTAAGTTCATCACACTCACCTAAACAGGCTCCTGAAAATGTGCTGTTTGAATCCATCTTGTATTTTTTCTTGAGTTTTCTCTTCAAATTTTTTTCGTCAGTGTTCGCTAAAGTGCGCTTTGTGTCGCCATGGGAACTACAGAAACATTCCGACATAGACGTACATGTAAAACACTCCAAACATGATCCCTCTAAAAAGTATATGAATTTAAAAAAAGGCTAAAAACTTTGAATCACCAACCGTTCTATCCCTTCTCTTTCGTTCCACAGATCCGGCCCGGGTTGCCATGACGAGCGAGGAGTGTCCTGTGCCGCTGGGGGCAGGGCCAGGGCAGGCGGAGGACTACAGCTCGGCACACAGTGATGACATCATGGAGGAGGCGGGTCCGGCGGGCGATGACATCAGCCTGGGCAGTGACCTGAGCACTCTGGTGGTGCCGTACCCCGAGCTGGCCCCGGTGGTCTTCTTCTGCCTCAAACAGACCACCTGCCCCCGCAACTGGTGCATCCGAATGGTGTCCAGTCCATATCCTTTTGAAACAGAACAGATCGTATACACAGTAGGATTACAAGAACCATTCACGCAACTCATTTCATATCATAAATTTACGCCAACGGGGGCTGAAAAATGAATCCCAACTGAAACAAAATCTCAAATTTAATGGTCGGAATTAGCAAATCACGAAACGCATTTAAATAAAGTTACATTTTGCAAGTTTCTAGGGTTGGCTCATCATCTGAACAGAAATAAAAAGTTAAAACAGTACTTTTACTGGAAAAAACAATGTCGAGGTAAGTTAAAATGACTTAAATTAAGAACATTTTACTTGATTTGAGTAGATTCATCTTGAGAAGTAAAATCTGTCAGTGGAATGTTTTTTTTTTATTCAAGCAACATTTGATGTTATTTCTTATTTTAAGTGCATAAAGTTGTTGTTTTTCTTATTTTAAGTGTAGCAAAGATGTATTTTCATTTTTTTAAGCACAAAAATCTTACTAATTTTACTTAATAATTTTACTTGTCAAGTGAAATGTCCTTAAATTATGGTAAAATTTTCTTAATCCAAGTCATTTTAGCTTAACTAGATTTTGTTTTTTGCAGTATTGGAACATTCTCCATGTAAATATACTGTACGTTTAATAATAAGAGTCAGGTTTGTGGAGATGCAAGCCTGCACAGAGCAACAGACATTAACAAACAGACATTTTTCAGTGCCAAGTGTAAGAAAATACACCACAAAACGACAGAACTTGGTCCAGGAATCAACCACAGCTCTAAGTCTGTTTTTGACTAAAAGTTGCATACTGTGGCTTTAAATTCTTTGCAAACAACAAAGTAATCTGTTTTATTACCTAAAAATCTGGTCACTCCGTAGTCTAAACTTCTGCCAACATGTTCTGAAATACACGGGAATCTAAAAAGAATCTAAAAAGTGTAAAGAGACAAATATTGTAGCAAACTTCTGCTGGATGATAAAAATGTGTACGATGAGTCACAGTTTACCAGATGTTTGTACCGTCTTAAAAAACATGAAAAACAGAAGAGTTTGCAGTGCTCCAAAGTTCTTCCTTACTTATCGCCTGCATTCAGAGCATCCTAATTATTCACCACATTGGGTTTATAAGCACTTTTCACAACTTTTGGCCGTCACAGTTAACCGAACAACAATTATCATGCTAATGGCACTACTATTTTCCAATAAAACGCTTTATAATTAGCACACAGTGGATTTGTTTAGACCTCAAGAGCTGCTTATACAATATATCTGTACTGGGACAACTCAACATTTTCTCAAATAGAGTGCTTATCAAATTTATTAGACCACCTGTCATGAAAAACAAATAATTTCATAGCATATCAAAAACAGATAACAGCTGCTTTCTTGTTGATTTGTTTTTATGTCATTTTGCAAAGTCCCAATAGTTTCAACTGTTCCCAGATACTTGCTTTGGTTGAGACTTGGTGTCATTTTTGGAAAACATTAAACGTGAAAGGCAAAGGGTAGAGTTCATTTTGCCAACTGGACAAGAGTTTTTGGCAGAAGACGTTTCGCCGCTCGTCCAAGCTGCTTCTTCAGAACTGCTTCTTCACATGCTTTAGCGCTAAGACAGGACAACACAACAACATAAGCACCATACAAACATCCAGTAGGTTTGTTTTAGCATTAAAGATATCGTTTTGATAAAAAGATCTTGCATATACTGGCGGATCATGACCTGACGGAGATCCACTGATCCAAACGTTGTCATTTATTAAAGGCAGTTTGGGAGTAAGGCTGAATCCCATTTCACCTCTTGGCCCTACCACTTACCCCTACCCTTCGTTTTGCGCATTCATGTGTAGGGGTTGGGGTGTCCCAGTTACCGTTATGGCAGAGGGGTAGGGGAAAGTGGTAGGGCTATATACCCCTCCAAATGAAGATTTTTCAGAGGCACACTCCAAGCGGAGGGGTATGAGCAATTTCTTAGAATGCCTTGCCAATCACTGGCAAGATCACTGCTGCCACGACCAAAGAGACCAAAGAAGATCACAAATGTATTTTTTCCATTATTTATGGTTTAAAATTTGTGAAAACCACTGTATTGTCTTAAGTTTAACATTGTTCCAATGCGTAATGGTCATTTTCTTCATAAAACGCACAGGAAAAAAATAGCTAGAACCCAATTGAAAATCCAATAGAGCCAAACCTAAGTTTTATAAACAATTGAAGATTTACAGTGAATTTTTACATCATAAATATATTGGCGATTATATCAGCAGCTCCAACTCCCATTTTATTGATTTCATATCGGCTGCAACAAAATCCATATTAGTTATGGCCTAGTTCCTGTATCACCACATGACATCATGAACTCCTAAATGCATAAATGTGCAAGATTTGTGCGTTAAACATGTGAACGAAACCAAACACAACTCCAGGTACATTTGCGATGAGGAACCAACGTTATAACCGATCAGGAAACAGCGTTATACAGGCTCTTTTAGACAACACCCTCACGCTATATTCCTAACATCTTCATGCCATAACCATGTACAACTTCTCCCAAACATCTTTTCTATCTGTAACTCCAGAACAGTTTGATATTTTCCCCCGGATTGCCTCTTCTGTACGTGAATCCAGACTGTGGCCTCATTACTGATCTCACATTGGCACATTGCGGTCTCATCCTGGTCGTTTAGCATCACGTCTGACAGCAGCTCTTGTAATCTTATACCATGTCTGCTCTGTTGTCAAATATAGGGCAAATACAGAGAGCACACACTGTATTACGCTCTAAGTCAATTGGCTGTGCTCATGAATACTTTAGAATGGGTTTAGGCACTGGTAGAAAGAATTACTCACACATACAAGAATTTCACAATCAAGGTGAACTGTGCAACTTTTCTGGTGGGGGTTTTGGCACAGCCTAGCCTCCATGGAGATGTTGTTGCTTTGAATATTTCTTAGAATGTTCCACGGCATGACGTTCTATCGTGGATCAGTGTTAATTGTTCAAAAGTACCGTGAAGATCATGCTGTGAGTGGGGTTGCGTTTCATATATGAAAAGCAAAAACTGGAGGGTTATTTTAACTGATTGAAAATTAAATGGTAGTTCAAGTTGGGGTTATTGGAGGTTTTCAGACAGATTTCCCTATTAATAACATTGTATTTGTCATGAAATATCCTAAAAGTTTATTTACAAATCTTTAATAAAATCTTTTCTATTGATGACTAAGCCCATTAACTTTCCATATTACAACAAAAACCTACATTTTAACTATTTATTTTAGCTGTCTCCCATTTGTATTAAATATTATTGGCCGATAGAATATCTTGATGTCACTTGAAACCAGGCAATTTGCCAGAGTTAATATGGTTGAAATTAATTTAAATTTCTCTAGTGTTCATTCAACTTCCCTTAGTGTTAATTCAACTTCCTTTAGCGTTCATTCAACTTCCCTTAGTGTTCATTCAACTTCCTTTAGTGTTCATTCAACTTCCCTTAGTGTTAATTCAACTTCCCTGAGCATTAATTCAACTTCCCTTAGTGTTCATTCAACTTCCTTTAGTGTTTATTTGGCACCTCCTTCAAGTTTGAACCAGTTTTGTACAGAATTTCATCTTAAATTAACTAAAATAAAGTGTAAAAATAAAACACTTCTGTGTGTGGTTTAGCTAAATCAGGATAACCCTACAAAGTGTTATCCGTTTACCTTAAAATGTTAATATAACTTTTGATTTTGATTGAAATGGGGCATAAAAGACACATGATACACAAACTACACTTGCTCATTGTCTAATTTTGGTTGGTATTCAAATGCCAATAAATAAACAAACAAACAAAAACAAAAAACAAAAAAACTTTTCATAAACATTTTATATTACATATTATTATGTCACCTGGTGTGAAGATAACAGCTGTGAAAGGGGGTGGGCTCCCATAAGCTCTTGCTTCTGCCCACTCCTTTTGAGCATTTCTTGTTACTGTATCATTTTTTTTGCTTTGCTTCGGTATTTTATTATGAACCTTGTATGCTCAAATAAACAATGAAAATGAAAATGAAAATGAAATTTCAGGGTTAAACAGGAACTTTGGTCCAGTGTTACATAATTAACATTTCCAAAAATGTTAAATTAATTTGAGAACAGATTGGACTCGTATAAACCCTGAGAAAATGTTGAAATTGAGAGTCAATTTTAACATTCCACTTTTTGTTGTGTAGATCTGACCTTTAACTTGGCCTTTTGGGAAAAATACAGAAATTCACTGGGGAAGCCATATTGGTTATGAACAAAAAAAAAAAAAAACACTGAATTCAAATTTTCTATAAATTTTAAAATATTCAGTTCACATTTTTTCGTGTTATATTTATTATTAATATTTAGTATTATTTTTCTTATTATATTTATTCCTTAATTTCTTTATTTTGTTTATTTTATAGTAAAATAAATTGCAAATCACAAAAAAAAAATCAGTTCAAAGTGCACTGTTTATGAATTCATCCAAGAGCGTTGACATTTTAGACTAACATCTGCTAAGATAACTGATACTTTGCAGTGAAATTACGCTGTGGCTGTTCTACATGTATGTGTGTGGCAGAATGTTCAGTGGTTCCCACACAATTGAGGACACAATGCACACATTAGTAAACATTAAAAACAAAAAACTGAAAGATTCTCTGAAAACAAAAACAAAAAAAAACCCAAATGGAGCCTGTTTACGAGTATGATTTTTGAGAATGAACTAAAAAACTGTGTACTAATGCTTATTAAAGAGAGGCTGTATCAGTAAAAATAATTTCTCCCGTTGTAGTTCCAGCTAAATGAGTTCTTTCTGGTCAGATTGCGTTGAAATACAGCTCAGATTAAAGTCTTAGAAGCCTCAGACGGAGCATGCCTACAGTTAGCATCACACTCACATGCACACTCTCATCACACTCTCATCACACACACATGTTGACGTCACCCGCTTCAAAATATGAATACAAAAATCCCGTGCATTTCAGAAAAAATACATTTATCCAGGTCCATACGACAAGACCAGCAGCTTTTAGACATGATCACACTCAATATTTTCCATTTGCAGATAAATAGTTGCTTAAATAACTGCTGCCTTTGCGATTTGCTAATTGCGGCCATTCAAAGTGCGATATATTACTGGAATTCTAACCTCCGCGGCCCTGTTTGAAGAAGAATTACAGTGGAACACCCTCCCTCTTTCCATCTTTTCGTATTCCATCCATCTTGTTTAATCACTCTCTCCCCACAGGGCCCCCAGCAGGATTCAGCAAAGTAAGTCCGATGTTTTCTCTGTTTCTAGCTGTGGTGTTTTGCTGGTAAAATATCCACAGGTCAGATTTGTTATTGCATAGATAAATACTGTTACCTAATGCGCTTGTTTTAACTGTACGGAACGTTTGCATAACCGTAATTCCCTGTGGAGAAGGCGTCTAAGGCGAGGCACTGCAGGTGAAGAGGGCAAACGCTTTTATTTGGATGTTAAAATAAAACTTTTTGGAGTTTTCATAGGTAAATATAAGAAAGAAAGTTGGATTTTTTCAAAGTTTGAAGTTTTCATTGAACCAATATTGCAGTTTGTGCATAAAAATGCTCCAAATTGCATAAGTTTAAATGCAGCCTTATCACTTTTGGTTCATTTTGTTAAGATTATACATTTTAGGCTGGGACGTTTTTAAACTAGACTAAACAATACAGAAATTTTTTTAATAAAACCTTGCCTTTTTTGAAATCTCGTCAGGTTAGGACTTATATATCCATAAATCTTTCGGTTAACAATATATATATTAGTAAGTAATTAGTAAGGACCAGACAGAATATTTTGTCCCTTTAGAACCTGTTTTGATTTGAGAATGAAATAATAAGAAAACATCAAAAAAGCAAATTTTAAGTTTTTGTTTTTTTTTTGTTTGACATTTTCCAAAAAACATGACATGGAAGCTTATTCAGTAACATAATGAATTATCTTTCTCTTTGAATTGGAATATGATTCAGTTGTTATTCAGAGAAAGCTTATTCTGTATGTTATATAAGAGCAAATTTACCCCAAATATGAAAATGAAAGGGAAAAAAAGGGAAGAAAAAGGAAATTAAAATAAATTTTACCTGTAGTGCCTCGATCTTATTGGTTTATTGGGCCCAGTTCATGCTCATTTCTTTATAACTTGATTCATTCCTGTCTCCTGCATGTACTGTGGTATATTCTGGTTGGGTTTGTGGTGTTTTCTGGTTGGGTTTGTGGTGTTTTCTGGTTTGGTTTGTGGTGTTTTCTTGTTGGGTTTTTGGTATTTTCTGGTTAGGTTTGTAGTATTTTCTGGTTTGGTTTGTGTTATTTTCTGGCTGGGTTTATGGTGTTCTCTGGTCAGGTCTGTGGCATATTCCAGATGGGTTTGTGGTTTCTGGTTGGATTTGTGCAATTTTCCAGTTGGGTTTGTGCTATATTCTGGCTGGGTCTGAGGTATATACTGGTTAGGTTGTTTTCTGGTTGGGTTTGTGGTATTTTCTGATCGGTTTGTTTTATATCCCGTTTGGGTTTGTGGTATTTTCGGGTTGGTTCTGTGGTATTTTTTCTGGTTCTTTTTGCAGTATTTCCCCTTGTATTTGTGGGCACATGAGGGCCGCTGTTTGCACACGGCTTGCTGCTGGCCGGGGGAGGGGATGATCCGTTCACATATAGACTTAGCCATTGGACACATCTCTGTAAGCCCTCTGCACATGAGGGGCTCTGCTGTGGGTTTTCTACCACACATGGCCCGGTCACTAGAATGTCTCAGGAACAAAGAAAGAGATGGTGCCAGAAGAACACACAATGATAGTTTGTGTACAGTTTGGTTAGATTTTGTTGTTCAGTTGTTTAGACATACGTTGGTCGATTTTAGCAGAGATACAGACAGTTTTGTTGGTGAAAAACGGAGAGGGAAGTGCTGTGTACATTTGTGGATGGGTAAAACAGTGCATTTCTTTCAACTGGATTTATTGAATCACTGGTCCAATCCAATCATTGGCTCCAATTGCTTTCAATGTGACCTATCCCAGACAGTCTGGTGTGTGTTAGGTAAAAAAGTTCATATTTTGATAGAAATGTTTTGTTTGTTTTTTTAATCTAAAAAAGTATTTTATTGTAGCCCAAATTTTCAGTTATCTGCATTTTGCCTGAAATACAGTAGCTATAAGATTTGCTGCCAAAATCTGTACAGTTCTAATGTATGTACAGTATATACATGGTAAAGTCGTCGATCGTAGTGCAATACTGGCCCAGATCATTTGCAGTTCATACATATTTATATTCTCTATAGTATAGACTGCATACCCTGTATATTTGTTCATAGCATATATTGTATATATATATATATATATATATATATATATATATATATATATATATATATATATATATATATATATATATATATATATATATATAGTATAGTAGTAAATACATAGTATTTAAATATTTTTACATATATTACATATATTGTTTATAATATATCTGCTATATATCCCTTATCTATATTATACCTAATTCCCTCCTGTTCATACTGCCATATTTATTTATTTATTTATATATATTCACTACAAACTACAATATGTCTATGTATCTGTATGTCTGTCTATATTAGACTCCACATTTTGTATATATCACACTTGCTGCTCCTTACACTTCTGATTAGATGCTAAACCACATTTCGTTATCTTATATTTATACTAGTCCTATCAAACGATTAATTTTTTAAAATCAGATTAATTACACTTTATAATTTTGATTTATTACGATTAATCACGGTTAATTATTATTCAAAAAAGACCCAAAATATTTTGACAAAAATGCAATTTATTATCAAAAAGTTATATTATTGACATTTTTCTATCGCTGGCAGATTTGTTGACAACATTGCTGCTGTTTGTCGTGCTCGGCTTGTTGTTGTTGGTACAAGTAACAACAAAAATTTAATATTATGATTTTTTAATTTTATTCTGCATATTCAAACAAAAGAGTGCATTCTGTTACATCATCCACAATGAATATTCATGATATGGGTTAAACATCGAGTATATTTTTTTTCTGGTTATGATCTCAACTCTTGTGGTGGATACTGAATACCACGTTTTATTTATTTCTTCTTTTTTTGTGTGAATCTTTGTATAATATTTGAAGGAGCAGTATTAAAATTCTATATATATATATATATATATATATATATATATATATATATATATATATATATATATATATATATATATATATATATATATATATAACAAAAATTTAATATTATGATTTTTTAATTTTATTCTGCATATTCAAACAAAAGAGTGCATTCTGTTACATCATCCACAATGAATATTCATGATATGGGTTAAACATCGAGTATATTTTTTTTCTGGTTATGATCTCAACTCTTGTGGTGGATACTGAATACCACGTTTTATTTATTTCTTCTTTTTTTGTGTGAATCTTTGTATAATATTTGAAGGAGCAGTATTAAAATTCTCCTACATTCCTTCACACAGACCTCGTCTTGCAGAGCTAACCAACCTCGACCATCATACCGACTTTGATGTTTGTAGAAAGGAGATTTTCACCTGGATTTACACCCCCACTCCTTCCCTCTCTCTTTCTTTCTCTCCTCAAATCTTCTTTCACATGGGCTCCGTCTCATTGGCTCACGGACACCCACAGAGCCTGCTCGCTGTAAGCATGTTACGCCACCTGTGTGTGAAAGTGAAAGAGAGAGGCGGAGGAAGAGGAACGAGAGGGAAAGAAAGCAGCGAGAGATAAAGAGGAAGCAGGGGAGTGAGGAGGAGCCTTAAAAACATGAAAAGTTCTGTTTTTTTTATTTAATTTGCAGTCGTCCAAAGTTCTTCCTCGCTTATCTATTCAAAGCATCCTAGTGATTCACCGTAATGAGTTTTAAGCGTTTTTCACAAGCCTCAGATGCTAGAGCTGAGTTTTGCTGTCACCGTAACTGAATCTAATAACTAGCATGCTAACCACGCACTTAAAATGCTTCAAGACCAAAGGGCATTTTTAGTCTATTTGTCCTCACCGGGATTTCTTTCTTAATTTTGCTGTTAAAACTCCCCCTTTTACCCCCTAAAGAAGTGTTCTACATCCTTTCTTTCAGTACAACCTGTTATTTCACAATCTGCTGCTGTAATTGTGTTATATGGTTGTAATAAAAGCTATAGGACCAGAAATACAAATGAAAAATGCACACACTTTCATACAAAACACACAGCAAACATGTACAAACAACTTTTTGGAAATAAAAAATGCTTCATTTAGTGCCTTAGCTACAAAAATGCAAAATATCAAGTCTGTAAGTGAACTAAAAATATTATTATTAACCTCAAACCAAAAAAGAAAAGTCCAATCACCCCATGACTTTTCTGGTTCTAGTCATGGAAACAGCTCCTGTCAGGTCCAGGGCCAGAGCCACATCACTTCCTGCATTTCCATGGTGTTTATTATATTTGGATTTGTACATTTTGACTGAAATAAACATTTCAAATAAAAATAGCACGAGATGTGCAATTACCCAGACCAAGATGCGTAATTTGCCATTTATTTGAGAAATAACTGCACTTAGAGCGGCTTTTGCATTTGTTACGGACATAGACGCTCCTCCTGTTATCGAATTGAGAACTTTTGATAATTGTGACGAACTCCTTTCAGAATCTCGCATCTAGCGTTAAAGATTTAATGTGTAACTTTCCTGTTTGTTTTTTTTTTGCATCACCTGAAACCAGGGATGTAACAATAACCGCAATAGCGTGACTGTATCGCCAAAAGTCTTGCAATAATATCGTAGGTCGTCACAATATACTAAATTACAGGGGGAACTACATAGACCATGATCCTTTGCTCTGTTTCAGTCTAATCTACATGACAAAGTAACATAAACACAATTTGGTTCACCTCCACAAAACATCACAACTAATATCGTTCTGTGAGATGCATATCGTGAAAATATTGTAACGAGAGATTTGGATATCGTTACATCCCTACTCAAAATGTTCCACAGTATGGTACGGTATCCGACACTCAAATTTCACATGACATCCCATTATATCTAGCGTACACCACGGATGGATCAAGCGTCGACTGTCTTGGGTATAACTCCAGCCCACTTCCACGAGCTTAGGACATGTTGTTTCTAAGCTCGCGTAGGTCGGTTTTACCTTCTTTTCTCCGACAACGCTGGAAAACGTCTTTCTGTATCTGTTGGTGTGTGGGACAGCTGCTGGAGAGACTCGGGTGCGTTTGATGTCCACACCAGCGCGGTTTGTTGTTTGGAAGCTCGTATTGATTGCACTAAAGTAGACGCCGCTGGTGTGTACGGGGAATAGGGGTATATTCAGGAAGCAGACTGTGGTTTTGTGAAACGCGGATGGATTTAGAAAGTTTGTGGTTTTAACTTTTGGAAATTGTATAACCTTGCAAATAGTATGCATATGAGACAGAGCCAGCAGTTTAAAAAAAAGCTAGAAAAGTACTGTAGTAGTGAAGGTAATATTAGCAGTGAAATGATCAAATGGTTAAAGAGGGGGTGTTCTGTACAATTGTTTATTTGAGATTTCCACCATGGTGTAATTTTACATCATCAAAAACATGCCTGAAGAGGTTTTTGTCGTTATCCAGGCATGTATGAGTCATTTCGCGCTCTCTTCTGGGTCCTGTTCGAAGCCTCCTTACTCGGGTTGGGCGGTATCCAAATTTTGTCTGTCTATTAAACCTTCTCAGCATTTTACCGGGGTATAGGGTATGACCGAGACTAATGAAGAATTATTTTGTAGCATTCAGAAACAAATAGTAGCATTACATTTGAAGATGAGGCACAAGTTCTGATCAAACCAAATGTTGCCAGTGTGTTCGATCGCATCAGCACATGAGCAGTTTTTATCAGCGCTTATACTGTATGCAAATGAGCCATGCGGTTTTAAGTTTTGTTTCTGACTAACGTAAACAAATGCGCGCAAAGCTGCATTAAACACATTATTACTCAAAGTCTATAACGAGCGGAGTACTGGAAATGTAGGAAGGTGGTCGAGAGGAGTAATCACAGCCTTTATTGTTTCCGCCACTTCTTCCCCTGTCTGCACCGTTTTGATGTAAGTTTCAGAGGTGCACGTCGACGCAAACACGTTTTGATGCAGAACCATAAAATGGGATTTACCATCTCCTCCGTGAAAGTCTGACTTCGGCCTCAAGCGGGAACTTTCTCCTCTTCAGCGCGTCCTCTCTCGACTCTCTGCGTTCAATAAAACGTCTCCATCTCAAACTTTCCGGCTCAACATCACACACGAAGCGTCAGTTAGATTTTTTTCTTCTTCCTCACTGTGTGTGGATGGATTTCTCCGAGCGTAACAACGTTTGAAGAGGAGAGAGAGTGGAGGGGAGAAAGTACACGCTGTGTTTTTTTTTTTACTTTTTGATACCGCGGGATACTGTATTATCGTATTACCGCCCAACCCTACTCCTTACTGTTAGTTATAAGGTTAGCACACAAGCCTACATCAACCATGCTCCCACACTACAAATCTAATCGTAAATATCCAAAAAGAAATTGATACAAAACTGTACATAACAACTTCACAAATCTGATGCGATGTGCAGTGGTTTCATTAGATCCACACTGATTGTAGTGCACTAAAGGGGGAGCGACTTATCATGGAAAGCTACATGTTAATATGTTGTTTTTTTCGGTGAATCTAGCATTTTCAAAACAATTAAAGGAAACATAGTGATCTAAATATGTTACCCCATAGAGGTAAGTTGATGTGCCTATGTTGCATGTTCTAAAGATGTGCTATGTAACCTTTCTGTTTGGTTGTCTCCATGGAGATGTTATTGTTTTGCCTGAAGTGTTCCACAGTTTGGATAGAAAAGATGAATGCCATACTGTAAAACATTTTAGGCAAAACAGAAATAACTCTAAGGAGACAAGAACGTAGCGGACTGTTTATCAGAATCATAGAAATCAAAGAATGCTTAGAAATGTTACTCATAGGACAGGATATTTTTATTTTTATCTAATAATAACACGAGTTATTGGAACCACACAGTAGTAACGAACATTGTTTCGAATGAGTCTGCTAATGATTTATGGACTTCAAAATGGCAGGGTTTCTATCTGTGATTCAACAATCCTGGGACATTTCAAATCACAATTTCCGTGAGGCTCAGAGCTAAGGGACTATTTTACAGAGTATTACTGAAACCAGCGCGAATGAAGCTAATTACCACTTTTTTGATGAGGGAACAATATAACACAGTTAAAAGCTCCAACAGATTAATTTTGCGTAATACATGTTCTTTGCACTAACTCTTAGAATTACAGATATGTGTAGTCTTTATTATTTCCGAGCTATATGTCAGTTGATTTTAGCCGACTGGCAGTAATAAATGGACTTTAACAGTGACCGCCAACCCCCGGTTCCAGACGTAATTTTCCTCTGAATCTTTCCCATAGACTTTCTGAAAAAACAAAAAAAGTAACTTAAAATTCTTCCTCAAGATTAATCAGCCCTGTGGTAACTAATAACACACACTCTTTTTTTTTGGTTTAACCTCTTTTTTCTTTTGTAACCAAGCTTTTGTCTGGTGTGCATTGTTTATTTGTTCTTGCTATTTGGGATAAGTAAGATAATAAGTATAATAACTAAACTTGGACAATGGGTTGATCTTACCGTATGACACAAATAGACACCATTGGTTAAAAAATGTAAAAACATTCAAATGTATAGATAAAATGCAATCAGCTGTTTATTTCAAGCCATAAACATGCCAAATGTGACGTAGGTTGACCGTGAGGGGGTTGGGGTTCAGTGAGCAAGGTAAAGGTGTGAAAATGTGGTCCACAGTTTTCATTTTTTCTGGTTTTCAATCATTACAAAAAAGTGGAGGTGCAAAAAGTGCAAGGTACAAAATGGAGGAAGGCAGCAGTTTCCTCTCTAACAGCAGAACTGTCCAGCTATTTCCAACTGTAAACCTCATCGAAATATTCCCATGTTTACTTAACAACACGGTACAATCAACATAGTCCCAATGTCCTGAAACGACGATATGACACAGTCCCAATGTCCTCAAACGATGACATGACAGTCCCAATGTCCTCAAACAACAACATGACATAGTCCCAGTGTCCTGAAACAATGACATAACATAGTCCCAATGTCCTCAAACGACGACATAACATAGTCCCGATGTCCTCAAACGACGACATAACATAGTCCCAATGTCCTTAAACGACGATATAACACAGTCCTAATGTCCTCAAACGATGATATGACACAGTCCCAATGTCCTCAAACGACGACATAACATAGTCCCAATGTCCCCAAACAACGACATAACACAGTCCCAATGTCCTCAAACAACGACATGACATAGTCCCAATGTCCTCAAACGACAACATAACACAGTCCCAATGTCCTCAAACAACGACATAACATAGTCCCAATGTCCTCAAACGACGACATAACAGTCCCAATGTCCTCAAACGAAGACATGTCATAGTCCCGATGTCCTGAAATGACAACGTAACATAGTCCCAATGTCCTCAAATGACAACATAACATAGTCCCAATATCCTCAAACGACGACATGACATTTACTGATGCTCTAGTCTGCTATGATCACTAAAATGTGTCAAATTTGAATGCCATATGAAGATAGAGACGTTGTTGTACATAAATACATTGGTTTCATTCATAAAATTTGGATATAAACTTTACCGTTGTGTGTTTTCCTTCAGGAACTGCTGTAGAAGTTTTTTGTTGCTTTCCCCACCTTTTTTTTCATTGAAATTGGTGTAATTGGTGTAACAGGTGAAAATTAAAAAAAAAATTTAATATCCTTGTGCTAAGAGGCAAAAATGTAATGTCCTTGTATGGGGACACAGTATCTGAAGATGTTAAATATGCATTTTGGACTTAAAATGTTGCATTATGAATATTAGCTAGCACGTATTTGAATTTTTTTGTAAAAGTCCATGGGAAAAAAGAATAGAAAATGTGCTTCTGGAGTGGGCGGGGGCTTTTGAGTTCCATAACAACAGCTATTGTTTAGGAATTCTAGGGGAAAAAATAGATTATCTGATGCCGAGAAATCCCACACTGACAGAGAGCTCAACATGCCAACCCCAGGGCACCGCCGTCATGGAAATAAATAAATCACGTTTACTTCCCTTGGCTCTGCCTCCACCATACATCATTATTGATTCTGTCCCATCTCTTCACTGTCACACCACACACATTCACACACATCAGGAGCACTCCCTCCAGCAAGGCACTGTGGGAAATCTGCCCTGCTCCGTCTGAACCCGATTGGACCTCTTATCTGGACACGTCCTCCCCCTCTTCTTCCTCCTTTCACTTCCCCTCCTGGTCGAGTCTTACTCCCACCTTTTCCCTCCAGTTTTCTTACTCCAGTTTTGTCCTTTTCCTTCCTTTTCCTCCCCTCTGTCCTGTCATCCTACCTATTTCATCCTCCCCATTTAAGTCTTCCTCTACTACTCCCTCCTCCAGTCTCTTCCCAAATTTGCCTTCTCCTCCTCCCTCAGCCCACTCTTCCTCCCCTTTCACCTCTTCTCAGTCCAGTCATCCTCCCTTCCTCCTCCTTCAAGTGCAGTCCTTTTCCTCTCCTCCTCTTCCAGTCCTGTCCTCCTCCTTTGAGTCCTTCTTTTCCTCCTACCTCAGTCCAATCATCCTTCCTTCCTCCCAATCAGACCCTTCCTCCTCCTCCAGTCTTGCCTTCTTTCTCCTCCTCCTATTTCTCCTCCCAATCCAATCCTCTCTCTATCCAGTTCTTCTCCCCTACACTCCTCTTCCCTCCTAATCCAGACCTCCTCATTTCCTCACTCCTCCTCTTCCCGATCCAATACTTTTCCTCCCTCCCTCTCTCTTTCTCCTCCCCTTCCTCCTCTCCCAGTCCAGTCTCCTCCTTCCTTCCGGGTCTTCTCCCATTCCATTTCTCATTCTCTCGCCCTTTCTTCCTTCTCCTCATCCCAAGATCTAGTCCATCTTGATTCATCCTCCATCTGTCCAGTCATCTTTTTCTGCCCCCTTCTCTGCCAAGTCCTTCTCCACCTCCTTCCTCAGTCCAGTCATCCTCCCCTCCTCCTTCAGTCTAGTCTTCTCCCTCCTCCCCCTTTTTCTCTTCCCAATCCAGTCCTCCTCCTCCCTCCTTTTCCTCCCTTTTCCTAGTCCTCTTCCTACCTCTCCTTCTCCTCCTGTCCTCACTCCTCCTCCTCTTCCCCTACCCTCCTTTCCTCCTCCCGATCCAATACTTTTCCTCCTTCCCTCTCTCTTTCTCCTCCTCCTCTCAGTCCAGTCTTCTTTCTTTACCCCCTTCTCCGCCGAGTCCTTCTCCACCTCCCTCATCAGGCCAGTTATCCTCCACTCCTCCCCCTCTAATATAGTCTTCTTCCTCCTACTCCTCCCTCCTTTTCCTCCCTTTGTCTAGTCCTCTTCCCCTACCCTCCTTTCCTCCTCCCAATCCAATAATTTTCCTCTCTCCTCCTCCATGGAAATCTAAAGCAGTGTCTCTGGAGTTTGCTCTCTGGAGTGCTCTCTGTCTTAGCGCTCGGAGAGGAGAGGGCTTTCTATATTGCGCTGTGGAACGGGGAGTATATAGAGCCATCCATCCACACACGTGAGCGATGCCATAAGATCACATTAAGAGTCTGCCACACTTCACCAACTTCAGACTTGGAGTGGAAATCTCTCCGAGGATGCGCCAAGACATCTCTGTATTGTGCTCGTGCAAGGCTAAAGCTGTGATTAAAGCTACACTGTGCAACTTTTCTAGCGAGAGTAGGATTCCGGGCAAAGTATAAACATATCAGTGGATGCATGAAGGTTTGACGTGTATTTAAGTCTTTAAACGTCGGGCATATGTGTATATTTGATAAATAACCGCCGGTTCCAAATAAATGTTGAGTCTAAAACAAATTAAAGAAGAAGACGTGACCACTGACGCTGCGCCTTTTTCTTCTTCGTCTGTTTTGTTTCTACGTCTCTTTCAGTCAACCTTTGATCACATTGTTGATCGCCATGGCTCCGGTGCAGCGGAAAAATAAACAATACGACTTAAAATTTTAACTTTCTGTGGCAAAATAGCAGAGGAAAACTCAGGAGAATATTACTTCAGTTTCTAAATTCAGAGGAAGCAGCAATGTCATCGTAGCAGCTGTGGTGTAAGAGGAAAATTGTGGAAAAGGAGTGAGAAGAGGCAGTAATCGTGCCGACAAAGTAGGCAAGTAGTCAGCAGGCCATCGTATAACAGTGACATCCGCTCTGAGGTGTGCTGTAAAAACTGTAAATTACAGTTGTACGCCACGGTGTCGCTGGTGATCCCTGTGGTTTTAAAAGGGTTAATAAGAAGACAAACCCCCGTGAGATGGAGCAGATTGTTTTCGAGGGGGTCGTCAGAATAGAACACTTATATACAATGCACAAGACAAAACGTGACACAATAACATACAGGGTTCAAATTGAGATGTTCTAAAACAGCATTCCTGAACAAATGGAAAAAGAAGTCAGAGATCGGATGGAAAATGGGAGATGGTTTTAGTCAGATGGAGCTTTGTGTTGAAATGTATGTTTACCTACTTCCTTTTTAATTCTGGGGGTATAAGAAAGAGGTGGTGGGTACGGTAATGTTTGTATGAGGAGATATGGGCCTGTTTATGTGTTTTGAGAACGCTCGTGGGTAAAAACGACAAAATATTTTATCGGAAGTGCCTTTCGTGTAGATGATGATGGCGTTTTTCGGGCTTAAAAACACAAAAATCTGAATCCACCCTCCAGAGTGGAAAAGTTTACACTGCCCAAGAAGCAAAACTCTGGTCATCTCTGCTCACTTCGCATATGTGTTTACGTCACACTTTGTCTGGCCGGACTCCCTCAACCCACACCTTGTTTTGTAGTTGTTGATTTGTTGTCTAACATGGTCTGAAGCAATAATTCAACCTCTTTGCCTGACCACACGAAATTCTCCTTGCTACCGGTAGCCATGACTTTTTTGCTTTTCGCGGTGCAGATGAGAAGACGGAACATCAATGTATGCACGCGGTCATAGCGGTGTTGTGTTATAGTGTATGACAGCACCACCTAGTCACCTGGGATGCATACCCAATCAAATTTCAGACATTTCTGCGTCACCATATGCACGCAGATTTCCTCCCAAAAACGCTAATCTAAACCCAGAATAAAAAGTGACGCCACTTTTGCATCTTCTGTTCCGACTGGCATCATATAAATGTAGCCTAAATGGGATTAGGTATTAGTCCAATGGGGCTCATTTGGTCTTCCGATAATTTATCTTATTAGGTTATTTTTTCAGACCAAGGGTTTGTTTGACTTGATTTGATTTCTACAGGTTTTGGCACTGTCTTCCTACCGGTGGAAACAATATGACAGCGCCATCTACAGTCCGACTTCCTCAGGACTGTATTGATTAGATTAGTTGTTTAAAATATAACTACTATTTGAGGTAGAACACTGCAAAAACTTATCTTACCTACTAAAATCTAGCCAAGTTAAGTTTACTTGAATTAAGGCATTTTTTATCATGATTTGAGTCAATTTTTCTTGACAAATAAAATAATCTATGAATGGAACAACTTTTTGTACGTAAAATCTGACAACATAACATCTTCTTACACTTAAAATAAGAAAAACAACAACTCTTAACACTTAAAATAACAAACAGAATCTAATTTTGCTTGAATTAAGAAAGAACTTTTACTTGTCAAGTTGAATCTACTCAAAGACACTTGTTGCAGTGAAGCATTTAAAAAGAAACTGTAACTGCAGAGAGCGCCTCCCTGCAGATAAAGAAGGCTGACAGCTGACGGCTCATGGCACAGTAAAAAGTAACAGACTCTCCAGCACAAACGTTAATTATTGCGCCTTTAAGTGGACAAGAAACAAAGATGATAACGAGAAGTGAATCACCCTGTTTTCTCTGTTCAGTTTTAGTTTATTTTACAGGGACCGTGTACAAGAGCATTAATCAAACACCGAAGAGATGCTTTGTGCAAGACTGTAGCACTCGGAGCTCATTTCCATCTGCAGTCCCGGAGAAAGACACAACTTAGAATACAAAAATAGCAAAAACACTGCAATCTATATACAAACAGTTATAAAAAGCACAATGGCATTAAATATCTCTATCCCATTCCTACCCTGTAAGAGAATATAAGTCATTTCACCTCCATGTACATCTCTCAGTTTAATATTGACCCACAAAAGCTATATTTACGCCATGATCTCTTGGCGTACCATTGGCGTACCACGACCTAAATTGTGGCATTTTGCTGTTTAAGTGGAGTCTACTGGCCTTCATAGTCTCCCCATACTTGCTTTATAAACCTCCCCCTTTGGAAACATAGTCTAGGGGTCTGAACGCTCAAAGATCACACTATGTTCTCTTTTGGAATCATGCTATATTGACTTTTCAAGCTCGTATTATCGATGGTAAATAAACTTCTCCTGCTTAAGACGTCCAGTTGGTCTCCAGCCTTTTACTTCCACCCTTTCTTGGACAAACTGAAAACTTCTACAACATACCCTGCTCCCTCTGTGCCCTTAATCAAGTATCATTTCATTTAGTTGTTAATTCATGTTGGCACTTCTGTGTTGTTAAAAAATCTGTTCCTAATTCAGTACTAAACTCTTTAAAGTCTTTGCTTAGTTTCAAATTTGCTGGTAATTTGTTCCATTCTGTTCTAGTTTGGAAGGAGAACGCTGATTGGCTTAGAGCTGTTTTTCTTTTAGGTGTTGGGGTGTAAGACCTTGTAGTTCAAACGTTAATGTGACAAACCTTTAGAGTGATGGAAGAGCCATTCTAAACAACAGTCGCAAATTCCCAAATTAAACCACATTTCCAAAGCTGAGTATTCAGCTGTCAGATATTTTTTAGGTGATATTGTGGCGGTTTTCTATTGAGGATCCTAAGAGCTTTGTGTAGAATCCCTCATTCGTCCAGGTAGAATCCATGGCAATGGGTAGAGTTCAATTTGTCTTCAGTTCTGAAGAAGCACCTTGGATGAGCGGCGAAATGTCTTCAACCAAAAACTCTTGTCCAGTTGACAAATTGAACTCTACCCGTTGCCATCCTAAGAGCTTGTTTGTAGATTCCAGGGGTTTGATTATCTTATTTGCTTGTGACCAACATGAAATGCCAAAATTTAAATGAGAAAATACCATTGCATTCATGTAGATTTTGTCAGTGAGTTTCTTATACACCTGGAATTAGACAAATGATGCTTAAACATTTGTGTTGATTCTAAAATGATGCCAAAGTATCTGTAGGTTTCTGTAGGTTTTGTGTTTTGGTTTTAATGAGAAAAATACTGTTGCAGTTTTTTCGAGATTTATGTTAAATAGAAATCATTCAACCATGTAGATTTTAAACTTATTACCCCCGTGTCAAAAGTCTTTCTATTGATGCGTTGCAGTGAAGTCAGGCTGGGGGTGGTCTACGTGTATCTCTGTGGTGGAATGTTCAGCAGGCGACCGAGTGCACACATTAGCAAACGCTGTCAAGATTGTCTGAAAACAGAAGAAAAAACACTAAATGGATTTAAACAGCTCATTTTCAGGAGCGCGCGATCGATACACGCGTTCATTGTCCTGTTTAGGAGTTAGATTTTCAACAAAAAAAGGAAAGTGACTGACTGAAAAACTTTTGGTTGGTTAATTAACAGTACGAATCAGGTGTTGTATTTACAGCTAAGACATTTCTTTATGGTCAGATTGTGTTAAAAAAAGATAAGATTAAAGTCTAACATACCTTCAGACATTGCATACCTAAAGTTAGCATCATATCCTTAGAGAATGTTCATGGAATCAGCTGCAATGTATCAATATCTCCTCTTCCTGACTAACACTGCAATTGCGATTTGATTTGAGATTCATTTTTGGAAGGTCAAAATTCACATTTAAAAAACTGAAATATGAACTGATGAAATGAAATGCTAAAAAAGACTCCCAAGGTTTAGAAATGTTTTAGAAAACTACAGGATTGGCAGCTTTTTACAGAAAGAATAAGACAAGCGTATTTTGTTGTCTGTAGGAAATCATAATTAAAACTTAGAGATAATTACAGACTTCACCATTGGCAAATTTTGACCATTCAAATTACAATTCATCTCTCTTTCCTAATTTGCACTCCAATCCCGAATGGCGTCACGGCTCTACACCTCCCCCAGACCCTCCCGTTTCTTTCTTTCTTTTTGTAATTAACATTCGCCCGCCGCTCTCCCTTACTCCTGTCACGCACCTGTCACTTCCTCACCCCCGTCGTCGTTATTGTCCTCCGCCGTGCCCTCTTACCTCTCCTGCCGTCCCTCGCTCGGCATTACCCGCGCCCTGATTGGCTGGCGGTGCCCTGCCTTTTTGCCGCCCTGACAGCTTGTTATCTCCATGGTGACGGATGGCTGAGGCGGTGCTCCTAACTACTGGGCGCACCTGGGACACACTGCCTCCGCTTTCTCGGTTTCCAACTTTTTGGGCTTCTTTCACGGTTGGAGCAAAGTTTAGATAGTGTGTTTTCGTGGTGAGCCAAACGGTTAATATGCTAAACTGGCTATTATGCTAAAGCGGCTGTTTCAAACGAGGAGGGATGGGGTTGGAACTCGTGCCACGGGAGCTTGCAAGGTTGGAATGGCCATGGATCTGTCTATAGATGTGAGGTAAAACATGTTTAAAGGGGCCATTTTACGCTATTTTCTGATCTGTTATATACAATTTCCTCACCACAAACATACCTGGAGTTGTATTTTGTTTCATTCACATATTTAACACACAAATCTTGCAAATTAGATTGAGTTTTTCTCTCAAAAAACAAAAACACCAGGAATTGCTATTATTATTGAAACAAGAAGGTACAAAGGTAGCTATTAAATTGAAAACTACCACATCATGAGGTGGAAAAGAGGATAATGAGCTTTGGAGATGTATCCAGACTAATAATAAAGTGTTACTCAAACATGTCTGAATGAAACAAAACACAACTCCAGGTATGTAACAACATTTTAACATGGCTTATAGCTCACAAGAATTTTTAAATATTGCACTGTATTAAATATTGCAGTCAATCAAAAATATTGCACTCTATTAAATATTGCACTCAATCAAACATATTGCACTCAGTTAAGATATTGCACTGTATAAAATATTGCACAACACACGGATGGAAGGAGATCAGGGGAAAAAGTGATCGGAATGTGGGTCAGTGCATGTGTGTGTTCAGAGTGGGTATGGCCCTCGGGAAAGACAGTTTTTTAGTCGGGTGGTTCTTGCTTTGATAATGATTGATGATACTGACAGCAGATCTTATGCTGAAGCAGAATGACCCTCACATGAGTCCCTTATTTGGGTTGCCGGTTTCAACGTTAATGTATTTTCCTAAAACAGGAGAGCTAGATAGATTTCATGCCGCAAGGTCTTGCAAAATGAAACTGATACAAAACAGTGCAGATATTTTAAAAATATACAGTATTTTGTGATTTTTAAATGTTGTGAAAATGTGAAAAAAAGGTCTTGGTGAGTTTTTATGTCCTTTTGAGAAGCTGTTCAATGACAGCAAAAATATGAAAGAAAATTTAAAAACTAAACTAGCTTCTTAGTTAAACCAAGTTATCATTTTGTTTCCTCACCAAAAAATGCATCTAAAGCTATATTTCATTCCTTCATAACAGTATTGTTAGCTGTCATTAACTGAATAGCTGAATTGGGCACCACGTTTTTGTACCCCCGTTTATGTGTAGAAATAAGGAATACCGCGAATTTGACTTGTGTTTTTGTATATTCGCATTAGTTTACATTATATAACAGAAAATACAGACGTAAGATTCTGCTATATCCTGGACTATTGCACTTTTAAAACCTAAAACAACTGTGGGATGTTTTCTTTTGAGCAAATTTTCGCTGTATCGCAATGCAAACGTAATGCCCATTTCTTGTATGCTTGGTTTACATATTACCTGTATGCGCACCCATTGAAAAAATACAAACACAAGTGCAGTCCAGGTGGTTCTTTCTTGTCATATTTCTGTGATTTTAAAAGAACATAGAGCGAAATCGGCGTGCTGGCTGTGAGATGTTTGGAGGACGGACGCTGATTGATGCGGGGCCCGGAGCATTTCCAAACAAACCGCAGTCCCAAAGCACCTCGCATCCTCTCCCCACGGCAGCGGTACATATCAGAGGATGAGATCAACCGCAATCCATGTCGCTGCAAACTCAAACTGTATTATTTAGTTAGTTTTGTTGTCAACGTAATGAGTTTTAATGAAAACAGGTCATACACTGAAACAGGAATGTGACCGTGGGCTAGTTTCCATCCATCGACTCCCAATCGCACTCGAACAAGTTATTCATACTGTAGATCGGCGTTCATAGACTTTGGAGAGAATGTACGTTTAGTGTGTTGCTCGAGGACACAATGACGGAATGCAATGCCCAAAGCTAAATTTGAAACGCTATCCTTTTACGGTTAATTCATTAAGCGTTGGATCGATATAGCGCTTTTCAAGACATCCAAACCAGAGTCCTGCATGGGTTCGGGTACCCGCGGATACCTGATGGAGGAACTGCAAATTTGAATGAATGGGGGGGGAGTCTCTGCCACTTTAATTTTCAAACCACCCATGCGATGTCCTGCAGTTCAAAATTACTCCTGAGCAGCTGAAAAGAAAATTAGCGAGTGGAGAGCACAAAGTTTTAGCTTTTTTTTGCCTCTTGGATTGATTTTCATTCGGGTGCAGTTCGGGTGTCTATGTATTGATAGCGGGTCGGATCGGGTGCGGAATTTTATTTAAATTTTGTCGGAAAACGAGTCGGATGCGGCTTGAGGTATGACGAGTACGGGCGGGTGCGGTTTGTCAAAATCAGACCCATGCAGGACTCTAATCCAAAGCGCTTTATGGAGCGTTATTCGCTCACTACAAACTCAGAGTAAGATACGATCGTAGCCACAGCTGCCACCACCATCACTTTGGGGGTTCAAATCTCGCTCTCGATATAAAACATCACTGGTTGAGCAGTCAGATATACTGACCTACAGGTTGGCAGTGTGATTCCAGCTCCCACAGATGAATGCTATTGTTGTGCCATTGGGCTAGACACTTAACCCACCTGCATAAACTGGTGTATATGTGAACGGGTGATGAGGTAAAGCAGATGATGATGTAAATTATGTAAATTACCTTGATGTCAAGCACTTTGAGCACTGCCAAAAAGCTTAAGATATAAATACTTAAATCTATCAGAAAATCACTTAATTGTAGTGAAATTATCTTGCTGTATCGACAGATCATTTTACTTGACAGCTTATCTTCAAATAAACTCCCTCTAGACTAGAATGAAGCAGTCTCAGAAATAGTAAGTCGATAATAAATCTGAAAACAAGATGAATAACCTGATATAAGTTTTAAAATCTTGGCCAGATCAGAGAAATTTACAGTGAATGCCTTGAAGGTACAAAAGTGTCGTATAAAAATGTGACTATTTCATACTAAATACCACTTTCACTTACAACAATAGTTTTTGCCACTACCGCCTCTCATCCAGGTACTAACTAGACCCAACCCTTCGTAGCTTCTGAGATCAGGCTTTAATAAGGAGAGAAAAAAGTAAATAAGCCAGATGAGTGCTGTCCTCACCAAATTGTAGATCATTTTAGCAACTGCAAACTCAGAATTAAGAGCCTGATATTCCTGGTACAGAGACAAAATCTGTTTCATGGTGAGTTTTGATTGTACGACTCACCCATGCTTGACTTCGCTGTCACAAAAAGCTGTTCGGAAGTTGTCTGTGGATCCAGAATTGCATGTATGTGAATCCCAGTGAAGTACCAAAGACTTTGCGAGTATAAATATTGTCTTCTCCTTTCGTGGTTTTAAAATCAGGCACCTCAGCTTTGATACAATCCTTGGTTTAGTCCTCAAAAACATACCTGGAGTTCGGTTTTATTTAATTCGCACATGTTTGAGTAACCCTTTAGTAATTACGTTTCTGTACAGTAGCTCAGCTGGTTTGTTCGTTTGTCCACTGATCTGAAGGCTGGCGGTTTGAATCCCACTTTCAACATAAATCAGAAAACATCATGGACCCAACTCCCACAGATGAATCCTGTCATTGCGTTCTTTGGCAAAACACTTAAACTACAAATGGATGAGTGATTCCTTGTTATAAAGCGTTTTGAGCCTTGAAAATGGAAAAGTGCAATATAAAAATCGGACCATTTGTACATCTCCAGAGCTCAAAATGCTCTGTTCAACCTTGTGATGTCATGAAATGCTAGTTTACCAAAAACAGCTACCTTTTCCCTTTTGTTTAGTAGAGTAGGGTGTTGATTTCCAGAACTAAAATTATCCAAATGATTCTTGTGAAGGTGCGTGGAGTTTAAAAACACTTGGTGGAACAAGGCGTTTTCCATTTGCGAGATGAATACAACTAAAATATTCAGGATTTATGTGTCAAACATGGAACAAAACACAACTCCAGATACGTTTGCGATGCGTAAACAACATTATTAGATTAGGACACAGCGTAATATAGGTGCTACCGACCTCGGAACGCACATCTGAGACACATCATCTCCAATCTTTTTCGCAACCTCTCCCCTTTCTTTTCCTTCTACAAAGATTAGATTCATCTTTTTTTCCGTGGCGAGCGGTGAGATTTGATGGATGCGTGGCAGGCGTGCGTTCCTCTACTTCTGACACTTGTTTTATTAACCAACGTCTCCAACTCTTTTCTTTAATTCAACATGACAAGAGCGTCCTTTATGTCGGGCCTGTTCTCCTGTCTCTTCCTTGTCATTCCCAGTTCGGTTACGCCAATCCAACGTCGTCTTCTTCTTGTGTAATCATGCTAGGGCCCTTCTAGTTTTAATGAGCTGAGTGACAATGCGTTCTCTATCAGTAAAGTATGAAAAAATATGTTAATAAACATTTTTATAAAGGTCTATATTACGCAAAATGTCAGTTGTGACTTTTAAGACATGTTATAGTGCGGTTACCTCGTCAAAAACATACCTGAAGTTGTGTTTTGTTTCATTTACACGTTTGAGTAATACTGCATTATAGGGTTATCTATATCCAAAGCTCAAAATGCTCTGTTCCATGTTGTGATGTCATGTAGTGGCAGTTTTCAAGTTACAACTACTTTTCACCTGGGGTCTGCTGCCTATTCTGACATCCTTTCATCACGACATGCCTCTACAGTCGTCCCTCACTATAACACGGTTCACCTTTTGCGGAATGAACAGATGGTTAAAAATGCGCTCATCTGCTGCGATCACTTCATATCGGGTGAGTCTGTTAGCTGATTTTGCGGACTTCGCCTATCGCAGGTTATTTTTAGAACTTTTTAGTATCGCTATTCCAACACCTCTTTTTTTTCAGAGTTGTGATAGTTTCCCCAGGCATGTTTCTCGCTGTTCTTGAATGTTCTTAATCTCAACAACTGTTAAGTCACACCATCCATCCATCTCCTTCCGCTTTGTCCAGCTGGGTTGCAGGGGCAGCCTGCTGCCCAATCCTCATAGCACCTGACTCCCCCTATGAACCCCTCTGTGAGTGGAGCCCACAGGAGGGTGGACGTCATGGTCCTTGATATTAGTTCAGGTGCTGCATGTTTTGAGTTGATGGGGGAAACCAGAGTGCCCAGAGGAAACCCATCCAGACACGGGGAGAACATGCAAACTTCACACAGAAAGGCCCAGTTAAGTCACACTATAGACCGTATATATGAGTGGACATAGCTAAATGCCAAACAAAAAGTGGCTCCCCCTCCAGCTCCTTCTCTCCCTTTTTCCCATTGACTTACATTGGGATCTTATCTCCTTTCTCTGTAACTGCTGCACTGAGCCTTGTTATTTTTTTCTTAAAATGTTCGTATGAACCCGCAACACAGGATCCTGAATTTTTCATTTCTCTGTCTTGTTCCTACATCAAGATATGAACATAAATAACGGACCAATCAGACGCCTTCATTCCCCGAGGTCGCTGCCGCCTAGCATTAGCAACAGGTTTGATTGACAGCTAGTGCGTTTCACTGCTAAGTAAGTCCCCTTCCCACTTTCCTGCCCCGATTGACTATTTTTGAAATAAAATGACAAAATATCTCAATTACAATAGCTAACATTACTAGAATCTTAACTAGCATAAAGTAAAGTGAATTTTGTTAAATTGCGACTCTATTGTTGTTCACACGTAATAGAACATACAACATAAAACAATGACTTAAACTTACTATTTAAAGTTTGACGATAAAAGCTAAAAGTTTTCTTATTATTCTCAAGAATCACAGAAATACCGTTGTCCATGCAGAATGGTTCAGAGTATCACCGCTCTACCATGAGTCGGGCGGCACATTTAATCACCTCAATCATGATTGGCTCTTGTGGTTGCTATGATACTCACAAATTCTCTCCTGTAAACGTGGCATCGGGAGCCACATTTGAGCGACGCTGACGCTGTGGTGACGTCACACTCACTTAATCCACTCAGATATATGACCTGTGAGTCACACACAAAACCGACACACAGTAGCCAACTTCATAATGACAAGTATTTGTAGTCCATGCTCCCTCTACATTTTATAGAATAGTATAATAGGCTATTGCATTAATATTATTCATGTCGGATAAGCGGAATGTTTGAAAAATAGTAAAGTGCCGCTACTCTGACAATGTTGAAGTAGTGGGATGCTTGAAAAATAATGTTTATATTGCTACTCCGACAATTAGACATCAATATCTAAATAGTGGCATCTTGGAATAACAGCATGCAACCTTTTTATCTTTAGTTCAGGAGTTCCAAATGATTTTAGTCAACACAAACAACATAAGGTGAAAAAATTATATAAATATATGTTTTGTAATTACAGAACAGCTTGGTAAAAGTTGAATATTATGTGACATTTTGAACCAACTTTAAGATATTATTTAGATATGTTGGAAGTCGCGGTCTGATCCCCTCAAATTTTTCGATAATGTCGCAGATATCCGATACGGCATCATATCTGTGCATTCCATTTTTTTATTTTTACCAGTAAAAACACCTGTAACTGAATAAATCCAAGCTACAGATGTTTAGTATCACTCTGACAAATATTGCGAGATATGAAATCATCATGGAGACAAGCAGATGGCACTCACACTCCCCCTCCAGAAAAGTTCCACAGACTTTTTTTAAGCAAACATAATTAAATGCATTTGTCTTTTACATTTTGATGTTCTTATCTTATGTCTTTTATGTTCACATCACTGAAAATGGCTTTACAGTTTGGTACTCCCAGTGCATTGTGGGTGAGCGTCCTTTGCACCCACAGTTGCCTTGGCGGCCATTGTGAAGCAGCAACTTCATTCATGTCGTTTCTGTTGCCGATGGAAGTGAAAAACACACTTCAATGTCATGAAAATGCTTTTGGATATAACAGAATGGTATAGAATTCACACACAAACTTGAAGGTTGTTGTTCAATTCCGATGTTGTCATTGTGTCCTTGAGCAACACATTTCAACCACCCGCGTATCTCACGCGTTAGTCTCACCGAGGACTTTGGGTAGTGAATGAATAATGCAAGAAAGTGAAGATCACAGAAGTACGTTTTGATTTATTCTTGGTTAAGTCCTGGTCTAAGTCCTGATTTAAGGTCTGGTCTGGCCCTGGACTATCTTTGGTTTAGTTCTGGTCTAGTCCAGGTTCAGCTATGGTTCAGTCCTAGTCTAGTGCTGGTTTAGTTCTGGTTTGGCCTTCGTTTAATCATGGTCTGGTTCTGGTTCAGTTGGGGTTCAGTCCTAGTCTAGTCATGGTCTAGTCCTGGTTTAGTCCTAGATTGTTCTTGGTTAAGGCCTGGTCTAGCCCTGGTCTAGCCCTGGACTAGTTTGGCTTAGTCCTGGTCTAGTCCAGGTTCAACTACGGTTCAGTCCTAGTCTAGTGTTGGCTTAGTTCTGGTTTGGCTCTGGTTTAATCCTGGTCTAGTCCTGGTTCAGTTGGGGTTCAGTCCTAGTCTAGTCCTGGTCTAATCCTGGTCTAAGGCCTGGTCTGGCCCTGGACTGGCTGTGATTTAGTCCTGGTCTAGTCCAGGTTCAGTTGGGCTTTTGTCCTAGTCTAGTGCTGGTTTAGTTCTGGTTTGGCCCTGGTTTAGTCCTGGCCTAGTCCTGATTCAGTTGGGGTTCAGTCCTAGTTTTGTCATGGTCTAATCCTGGTTTAGTCCTAGTTTATTCTTGGTTAAATCCTGGTCTAGTCCTGGTCTAAGGCCAGGCCTAGGCCTGGATTAGCTTTGATTTAGTCCTGGTCCAGTCCAGGTTCAGGTAGGGTTCAGTCCTAGTCTAGTCATGGTTTAGTTCTGATTTAACCCTGGTGTAATCCTGGTCTAGTCCAGGTTCAGATATGGTTCAGTCCTAGTCTAGTGCTGGTTTAGTTCTGGTTTGGCCTTCGTTTAATCATGGTCTGGTTCTGGTTCAGTTGGGGTTCAGTCCTAGTCTAGTCATGGTCTAGTCCTGGTTTAGTCCTAGATTGTTCTTGGTTAAGGCCTGGTCTAGTCCTGGTCTAGCCCTGGACTAGTTTGGCTTAGTCCTGGTCTAGTCCAGGTTCAACTACGGTTCAGTCCTAGTCTAGTCCTGGTCTAATCCTGGTTTATTTTCTGTTAAATCCTCATCTAGTCTTGCTCTAGTCTTAGTCTGTTCCTGGTTTCGTCCTGGTTTAGCCCTGGTTTATTTTTGGTTAAATCCTCATCTAGTCTTGCTCTAGTCCTAGTCTATTCCTGGTTTAGTGCTGGTTTAATCCTAATTTAATCCTGGTCTAGACCAAGTTTACTCCAGCGTAGTCCTCTTCTAGTCCTGGTTTAGTTCCAGTCCATACTGTTTGTGTCCTTGGGCAAGACACTTCAACTACCCTGTCTCTGCTTCCATTAGTCTGACCAAGGACTTTCGATAGTGAATGAATAATGCAGGACAGAAAAACAATTCTTTTCATTATTTACAACTTCATTTTCTGAATAAAGATCACAAACACTGGACTCTTTATGCAGCTACTTCTCTCTATGTTCATACGTTGTCAGCGTTTGTACAAATATATACGTGTAGTTATGTAAAAGTATTCTGAAGTACTTTCTAATTGGTCTGTATCCGCCGTATGACATTTTCTACTGTAATCGCATGCAAGTTTTCCTATTTAATTAGTCACGACTCGGATGTTGCGTGTTTGTGTGTGAACTCCTGTCCTTTCCTCATGGGGAGAGTTTTTCATTTTTTTTATTATTTTCTTTTACAGTAGCTGGAAACATTAACGAGACAAACCATCTTAACACGGGAAATTTATTAGAACGCAAACGCCCACTGCTCGCACGCTGACATTATTCTAGCACCTATGCCAACTTGAGTCCAGGTCTAGATCTGGTTTAGTCCTGGTTTAGTCTTAGTTTAGTCGTGATTCAGTTGAGGTTCAGTCCTAGTCCAGTCCTGATTTAGTTCTGGTTTAGCTCTGGTACAGACCTATTCTAGTCCTGGTTCAGTTTAAATTCAGTCCTAGTCTAGTCTCTGGTTTGGTCCTGGTCTAGCCCTGGTTTAATGTCTGGTTTAGCACCTGGTTTAGTCCTGATTTTGTACCTGATTTAGCCCTCGTCCAGTCCTGATTTATTCCCGGTCTAGCCTTAGATTACTACCTGGTTTTATCCTGGTCTAGACCTGGTTTACTCCTGGTCTAGTCCTGATTTTGTACCTGGTTTAGTCCTTGTCTAGTCCTGGTTTAGTCCTGGTCCAGCCCTAGTTTGGTACCTGGTTTAGTCCTGGTCTAGTCCTAATTTAGTACCTGATTTAGCCCTGGTTTAGTCCTGGTATAACCCTAGTTTAGTACCTGGTCTAGTCTTGGTTTAGTCCAGGTTTAGTCCTGTTTCAGTGCTTAGTCCTGGACTCCTGGTTTAGTCCTGGTGTAGTCCTAGTTTAGTACCTGGTATAATCCTGGTCTAATTCTGGTTTAGTCCTATTTTAGTCTTGGTTCAGTCCCTGGACTCCTGCTTTAATCCTGGTGTGGTCCTAGTTTAGTACCTGGTTTAGTCCGGGTCTAATCCTGATTGAGTACTGTTTTAGTCCCGGAAGCCTGGTTTAGTCCTCGTCTAATCCTGGTTTAGTCCTGTTTTAGGCTTTGTTTAGTCCTGGACTCCTGGTTTAGTCCTGAACTCCTAGGTTAGTCCTGGACCCCTGGTTTAGTCCTGTTTGAGTCTTGGTTTAGTCCTGGACTCCTAATTTAGTCAAGTTTTAGTTTTGGTTTAGTCCTGGACTCCTAGTTTAGTCCTGGACTCCTAGTTTAGTCCTGAACTCCTAGTTTAGTCCTGGACTCCTGGTTTAGTCCTGTTTGAGTCTTGGTTTAGTCCTGGACTCCTAATTTAGTCCTGTTTTAGTCTTGGTTTAGTCCTGGACTCCTGGTTTAGTCCTGTTTTAGTCTTGGTTTAGTCCTGGTCTCCTGATTTAGTCCTGTTTTAGTCTTGGTTTAGTCCTGTTCTTCTGATTTAGTCCTGTTTTAGTCTTGGTTTAGTCCTGGACTCCTGGTTTAGTCCTGTTTTAGTCTTGGTTTAGTCCTGTTCTTCTGGTTTAGTCCTGTTTTAGTCTTGGTTTAGTCCTGGACTCCTGGTTTAGTCCTGTTTTAGTCTTGGTTTAGTCCTGGACTCCTGGTTTAGTCCTGTTTTAGTCTTGGTTTAGTCCTGGACCCCTGGTTTAGTCCTGTTTGAGTCCTGGTTTAGTCCTGGACTCCTAATTTAGTCAAGTTTTAGTTTTGGTTTAGTCCTGTTCTCCTGTTTTAGTCCTGTTTTAGTCTTGGTTTAGTCCTGGTCTCCTGGTTTAGTCCTGTTTTAGTCTTGGTTTAGTCCTGGACTCCTGGTTTAGTCCTGTTTTAGTCTTGGTTTAGTCCTGGACTCCTAGTTTATTCCTGTTTTAGTCCCAGCCTCTTAGTTTAGTCCTGTTTTAGTCTTGGTTTAGTCCCCGGACTCCCGCTTTACTCCTGTTTCCGTCCCGTTTCTTGTCACACCATTCGAGTTTACAACATGAACTCTTGTCCTTTCCTCAAGGGGCGCCTTTTTTTCCCTTTTACAGTAGCTCCAGACATTAGCGAGACAAACCACCTTAACACCGAAAACTTATTAGAACGCTAACGCCCACTCCTCACCCGCCGACGTTACGCAAGCCCCGATGCCAATTTGAGCACTGATCATTTCTCCTCCCTCTTCCTCCTCTTCTTGTTCTTTTTTCCCATCCCCGAGGTCTTCTCCAAAGTCCATTAGCTCGGCACGCACGGGAGGGGGTTAGCTGGCGAGCACGGGAGCTTAAAACGACTTTAATGACTACAGTATCTGCGGTAACCGGCCTCTCTGCGTACGTACGACCCCCTCGCGACTACCACTCCGCAGTACTCCTTCGGTACGCGGGGGGTCGGCACAGCACGGGTTAGCTTGCATCACGGGAGGCCGCTAAATTAAAGATAAAACAGTAAACATGCCGGAGATCAAGTAAAACCCGCGTGTTTTTTTTTTTTTTTTTCATGGATGGATGCCGTTCGGCGGATCTGCAGTAAGTGGGGGGAAGAAAGAAGGAACAAAGTACACAAGTGAAAGTACAATACAGAAGTACTTAAGGGTCCAAAGTTACGTAAAATGGACTCTTGTGCGCATTAAGTCGTGCTAGAATGTTGTTACCGCATCAAAAACATACCCGGAGATGTGTTTTGTTTCATTTACACAGGTTTGAGTCATTCTTTAGTGTCCTTGGGCAAGATACTTCAGCCACCCCGTCTCTCGGCTCCCGTTATTCTAACCGAGAACTTTGGGTAGTGAATGAATAATGCAAGAAAGTGAAGATCACAGAAGTATGTTTTGGTTTATTCTTGGTTAAGTCCTGGTCAAAGTTCTAGTATAAATCCTGGTCTGGCCCTGGACTAGCTTTGGTTAAATCCGGGTCTAGCCCTGGTTCAGATGGAGTTCAGTCCTAGTCTAGTCATTGTCTATTCCTGGTTTAATTCTAGTTTAGTCCTGGTCTAGTCCTAGTCTGTTCCTGGTTTAGTCCTGATTTAATTATGGTCTAGTCCTAGTCTATTCCTGGTTTAGTCCTGGTCTAGTCCTAGTCTGTTCCTGGTTTAGTCCTGATTTAATTCTGGTCTAGTCCTAGTCTATTCCTGGTTTAGTCCTGGTCTAGTCCTAGTTTGTTTCTGGTTTAGTCCTGGTTTAGTCCTGGTCTAGTCCTAGTTTGTTTCTGGTTTAGTCCTGGTTTAGTCCTAGTCTGTTCCTGGTTTAGTCCTGATGTAATCCTGGTCTAGTCCTAGTCTATTCCTGGT
Organism: Odontamblyopus lacepedii; assembly: GCA_034769755.1. Classification (NCBI taxonomy): domain Eukaryota; kingdom Metazoa; phylum Chordata; class Actinopteri; order Gobiiformes; family Gobiidae; genus Odontamblyopus; species Odontamblyopus lacepedii. The sequence goes on along the minus strand of CM068351.1, from coordinate 21,760,353 downwards.
CTAGTCCTAGTCTATTCTTGGTTTAGTCCTGATTTAATCCTGGTCTAGTCCTAGTCTATTCCTGGTTTAATCCTGGTCTAGTCCTAGTCTATTCCTGCTTTAATCCTGGTCTAGTCCTAGCCTATTCCTGGTTTATTCTCAGTTAAATCCTCATCTAGTCTTGGTTTAGTCCTGGTCTAATCCTATTCTATACCTGGTTTAGTCCTGGTTTAATCCTGGTCTAGTCCTGGTCTAGTCCTTGTTTAGTACCTGGTTAAGTCCTCTTCTAGTCCTGGTTTAGTTCTAATGCATACTGTCGTTGTATCCTTGGGCAAGACGTTTTAGACACCCCGTCTCTAGGCTTCCATGAGTTTAACCAAGGACTTTAGGTAGTGAATGAATAATGCAACACAGTATAAGCAGGATAGAAAAACAATTCTTTTCATTATTTACAACTTCATTTTCTGAAGAGATAAAGATCAAGATGTTTGAGTAATTCTTTATTATTAGTCAGTCTATATCTCCAAAGCAACAGAAAGTCAATATCTACCTTTAGTTCAGTACCAATTGCGTAATACGGGGCCTTTAAATACCGTAACAGTGGATACTTTCTACTTCCCTACATTTTAGATCTGAATTAAAATCTTTATACTTTGAGATCTGTTGAAAGAGACTTATTTTTAGCACATTTAATTTGAGTTAATGTTTTAACGTCGAGCAAAGCAAATACACAAATACACACAAACAGCTAGAAAATCACTTAAAATCTCATCAAAATCACAACATTTGATGGTGTAATTGTTCTAATAATCTCTACAAAGTCCATTTTCTCTTTTAAATAGTTTTACTTAAGTAGAGTTTTTCATGTGATACTTTTACTTGTGCTTTAGTAACAAAATTGAGTACCTCACCCACTACTGTCTGTAACGGTGTGGTCAAATAAATGGTGAAACGTACACTTACAAAAAAAAATAAGTTTTTATTTGACACCTTGGTTGCTATGGCTTACCAGGCTTTAGCGACAGTGTTTCATAGTATGGCATTAAATGTGTAAATCTGCCTGGAGACAAGCTGATGATGACTTAGAAATATTTGTGTGCATACGATAGAAATCTGTGCATATTTGGCTGTAGTTGATCTTAAAATAAATATTCGTAACCACTCGAATGAGTCCAGTTGTACATAAAAGGTGTCGTGTGTATTTTATCCAACAGAATACGTATTGAAAAGTTGCGAACTTAAGAATTACACTCACAAAATTAATATTTATGTTTACGCTTTCTTCAGTACGAATGCGGACTCACAGATGCGACTCGACTGTCAAAAATACATCACTTCACGGACGTTATTTATTGAGCAGCAGAAACATCAATCTAAACCAACAGGATCATGCCACAACAGCAGTTACAGAGAGAGATGACAATTTTTCTATGTACTGTATTTTTTGGACCACAAAGCTCACTGGATTATAAGGCACTAGATCAATGAACAGGTATTTTTTCATGCATAAAGTGCACCGGATTATAAAGCGCACTGACGATTTTTGAGAAAAATAAAGGATTTTAAGTGCGCCTTAAATACTGTAAAGTCAATTGGAGAGTCAATGGAGCCAGAAGTGCGCCCATGCTCACTTCCTATTTAAAACTCGCCCTGTCCATTTATATAAACAGTTAATGTTTAGAACGCCGAGGGTTGCACGCAGCTTTAGTTAGCTAGCACCACAGGAGGCCGCTAAATTATAGATAATACTGTAAACATGGAGCAAGAAGGCGAGAATCAAGAAATCTACTGGAATAACCTACATCGTGTTCGCACAGAAGTCGGCAATATATGAAATTCCGATCAGTGCGGCTGGTTTGTATGTAAATATATGTCGGGTAAGGAGGGCGCAGTGGAACGCTTCATCACAGGGAAATTATGCCGAGATAATAATGGGAGTAGAAAATTCACAAAGGAGACCAGTGGAGTTCAGAAGGTGTTTGAAAATGCAGAATCATTTTTCAGTCATCTGGAATTGATCAGCGCCCGTGGTTTTGGTTCGTTGTCTGTTGTCAGTATTTCCTGTTTCAAAAAATGTGAAAGGGCATGTACCTGATTTGCATCCCTGCAACTTGATAAAACGTACAGTGAGAGCGGTTGTTTGTGGAATGAAATTTAAAGGGCATTTTTGTGGGATAAGAACCATAAGGAAGCAGCTAACAGGGACAGACAATTTGATCCATTTAGAAACAGGGTTTTTAGAAGTGCCGTAGTGATAATTTAAGATCCAAAAACTAGTCTGGTGGAAGTGTGGTTTATTTATTTTTATTTATTTTTCAGTCCTGGTCTAGTCATACTCTATTTTTGGTTTAATCCTGGTTTAATCCTGGTCTAGTCCTGGTTTAGTCCTGGTCTAGTCCTGCTTTAGTCCTAGTCTATTCCTGGTTTAGTCCTAGTTTTTTCCTGGTTTAATCCTGGTTTAGTCCTGGTCTAGTCCTGGTTTAATCCTGACCTAGTCCGGGTTTAGTCGTGACCTAGTCCTGGTTTAGTCCTGGTCTAGTCCTAGTCTATTTCTGGTTTAATCCTGGTCTAGTCCTGGTTTAGTCCTGGTTTAGTTCTTGTCTAGTCCTGCTTTAGTCCTAGTCTATTCCTGGTCTAGTCCTGGTTTACACTGCAAAAAAAAGGATTTTCTAGCATAGTTAAACTGACTTGAATTAAGCAGATTCATCTTAAAAGATCAATTTAAAGATGTTTTTACTCAATAAAATGAGATTTTTTTAAACTTGTTTCAAGATATTCCATCCTGATATATCTTATCTAGATATTACAATTTATTCTAAGCACTTTTTATATTAACTCAAGCCAGGTTAAGCCTCTTTAATTTCCTTCTCAAACCAATAAGGTGAAAAATCTTGCCATAAATACTTGAAACTAGTGTTTTCTGCTTAGAATATTCATATTTCATCTTGTTTGAAGAAAACTTGGGAAGTGAAAATTTCTTACTGCACTGGCAGATAAATAGTGCATTTTTACCTCAAAACTGGTATTTTTTTTATCTTATTTTTGATAGGCCTTTTTTGCAGTGTAGTTCTGGTTTAATCCTGGTTTAATCCTGGTCTAGTCCTGGTTTAGTCCTGGTTTAATCCTGGTCTAGACCTGGTTTATTCCTGGTCTAGTCCTCATTTATTCCTGGTTTAGTCGTGGTTTAATCCTGGTCTAGTCCTAGTCTATTTCTGGTTTAATCCTGGTCTAGTCCTGGTCTAGTCCTGGTTTAATCCTGGTCTAGTCCTGGTCTAGTCCTGGTTTAGTCCTGGTTTAATCCTGGTCTAGTCCTGGTCTAATCCTTTTGCGCCGCATAAGGACGGAACCAGAACTGAACCAGGACTGATCCCAGGACTGGTGTACTCCATACACCAGGATCATGTAGAGTTTATCAGAACATTTTAAGATCAAAATGACGAGGCTCAGTGCAGCAGGTACAGAGAGAGGTGACAATTTTTTTATGTGCCATATTTTTCGGACCATAAAGCTCGCTGGATTATAAGGCGCAGTATCAATGAACAGGTATTTTTTCATGCATAAAGTGCACCGGATTATAAGGCGCATTAAGTGAGACTGAGATCTTAGCCTGAGCGTCCACGATCCATTGGCAGATCGTGGAGAAACTCGCCCGGCGTTGCCTCCCCGTCTTGGTGAATGTGTATTCATGTGTGTTCATTTATTTATTTATATATATATATATATTTTTTTTATGAAAACCACATATAGTTAAAGGCCCTGTACCTAATTTTCTTTAAAAAACTAGCGCTACCATTTGAAACATTAATTCCTTATGCATTCATGGTATTATTATGATCAATTAATCATAGTCATGAGTTTATAAGTGCGTTTCACAGAAGCCAGACTAGGAGTTTTACCATCTCGATAATGCTAACAACAATTAGCATGCTGGCGTGCACTTTCTGATTATCGAACAATGAAACATGACAGTACACAGGGGGACGTATTTAGTTCAAATGAATGAAATTCTATGATACTCTCTGCTAATGTTGAAGGTGGAGGTAGGTAAAGGTAGAGCATTCCACACTTTAGGGCCGGCTACAGAGAAAGTCCGATTGTTTTAAGTCTCGTCTTATGCCCCACGAGCTGGAGTTGACCCTCGGACCTCAGCGCACGGGCGGGGGTGTAAATATGGATGAGGTCCGAGACGTTCTGTGGGGCCAGTCCATTTAAAGCTTTAAAAACAAACAATAAAATCTTAAAATCAACTCTAAAATGAACTGGAAGCCGGCGCAACAATGATAAAATAGAGGTAATGTGCTCGTATTTTTTGCTTCCAGTTAAAAGTTGCACAGAATTTTGGGCCAACGGCAAGCGAGAAAGTGCAGGAGGCTGATGCCAGAAAAAAGTGCATTACAGTCGTCTAAACGAGAGGAAATAAAAGCATGTATGACCTGTTCAAATGCTTTAGAAGATAAAAAAGGTTTAATTTTAGATAAAAGCTGCAAATGATAAAAACCAGACCGTGTTCACATGTTTGTCAAATTTAAAATCATTGTTCATTGATCCTTAAGAATGTCATCGATCACGTTCATTTTAATTGACAAACCGAATGTAGGTTGCTGTGCGTAACGTAGCGTAAGGAGACAAGGCTGCGTCTCACAGCACAAACAGTGGAGCTGTGGCCCCACAGTCCCACGGAGCCATAACCGAGACGGCTCTGGCTCCTTAGATATCACTATGTCCCCCAATGAGTGAGTTTACCTGCACATCAGTATCCCGGTTATGATCGGGTTTTTTGAGTATCCCGGTTTCGCATGTATACGCAGCATCTCCAACGCGACATACACACAGAACAGACTCACCAGCCTCACCACATCCTCTGTCACAGAAAGAACACTCATATTCCACTGAGTCGTGTTATTTAGTCCAACTGAAGCTGACCACATCAGCACAAGGAAAGAGCTGCTTTTTTTTGCTTACGCATATGAGCCATGCAGTTTAAGTTTCGTTTCTGTAAGACGTAAACAAATGTGTCAAAGCTGCATTAAACACATTCTAATCTCACACGGGCTGATGTGGCTCTATAGTGATTATGGTTTATCTGTTGTAAAGTTGAGTTTATTCATGCAGATTAGTAATAGTAATAATAGTGATGATAATTTTAATATAAAATGTTAATGATTAATCAAAAATTGATCGTTAATTTTCCCAACGATCGATTAAGAAAATTTAATAGAATGCCCATCCCTATTGTCAATAATGATGCCAAGGTTGGTGACAGGTCGGTCACCTGCTGTTTCAGTGGGCCCAAGTCAGTGAAGGGGTCAGTATTGCTGAAGACCTCAGTTTTTCTCTCATTTAAACTTAAAAAGTTGTGAGTCAACTAGGGGTGTGTTCAAAAAATCGATACGGGGATACATCGTCGTGGGCCTCTTGGCGATACACGTATCGATACGGAGGCGTCAGTATCGATATTTTACATGCAACAAACATTATTTATCAAGCTTCAGCAAACTGCGTCTGATAAGTGATCCTTGCAATGCGCATTTCGTATTGTCAAAGGCAGCATTCCTTCTGCACTACAGCCTTGTTAAGGCCATATCTTAAGTTTACTTTCATCAAAGGTAGCTGCATGTCAGCATACAGCCTTGTTAAGCCATGTTTACATTAACACTTAACACCCACCCGCCCGCCGGCGGGCGATTACACAACATTAAAAAGTCAAGCCAGATATTCACCGTACTTATTTTTCCAATATTGACATGCTATACATCGTTTGAAAGCTTAATTCCTCAGTAAAACAACCATATCATTCATTTTATGCCACACACATAACTTATAATTCCCGAAAATATTCTAAACATATTTGTGCATTTCTTACCTTTGAGCCGGTTCTGTCGGTCCGAAACGGGTCCAATCCAGGAATAGCTGTGCTCAATTAGTCCATAACAGTCCACAGAAAAAGAATATCCAGTTGCTTTTTTCATAAAATAATTCCATGTGGAGAAATAATCCAGAAAGTCCGAGTTTGTCTGAATGGATGAGCGACGCATCTCTCTACTACACTCGCTCTTGGTCCTTAGCATAGCTAAACGCTTAGCTCCTGTTAGCGGTGTGGGGTATGTTTGTTTTCTCCACACTCTTAGCTACAAGACAAGCGTATCCAGGCTTCGGTCCGGCTACGGGGCGCCGCGCTACAGCTTGGGGAACAAAACGAGTGTGTCCAGTTAGCGGCGTATTAGCATGACAGAGGGACAGTTCCACGGCAAAACCTCTTCAGTCATTGGTTCTTTCAGGAAATGATTGACAGATCTGAGTAGCCTATGAAAAGACGATTTCAGCGGTGGGCCCGATGTGGGGCAGAGGTGCTGTAGTGATAGGCTAGCTCCATGCGCTCTGTGTATGGAGACTCTCTCTCTCCTCCTTTTACGCACACTCTCGTCTCGTGTGGAGGCACACGAGACATATGGAGCGAAATTTTTTGGCTTGTTTTAGTTATTTATCTTAAGAAAACATGCCTAAATTTCAGAAGATGGTTTATTTATTACTGATCTGAACCCGAGCGGTGTTCTGTTATTGGACTTCTGTGCTAGTCACAGTTTGTCCATAACGAACACCATGTTCGAGCACAAGGGGGTCCATCGGTGCACGTGGCACCAGGACTCCCTAGGCCGGAGGTCGATGATCGACTTTGTTGTCGTGTCATCTGACCTCCGGCCGTGTGTCTTGGACACTCGGGTGAAGAGAGGGGCAGAGCTGTCAACTGATCACCACCTGGTGGTGAGTTGGGTCCGCTGGCGGAGGAGGAAGCCGGAAAGACCTGGCAGGCCCAAGCGTATCGTGAGGGTCTGCTGGGAACGTCTGGCGGAACCTTCTGTCAGTGCGGCCTTCAACTCACACCTCCGGGAGCTTCTCCCAGATCCTGGGGGAGGCTGGGGACATGGAGCCCGAGTGGGCTTCGTTCTCAGCCTCCATTGTTGATGCGGCTGTTCGTAGCTGTGGCCGCAAGGTCTGTGGTGCCTGTCGCGGCGGCAATCCCCGAACCCGGTGGTGGACACCGGAAGTAAGGGATGCCGTCAAGCTGAAGAAGGAGTCCTACCAGGCCTTGCTGGCTCGGGGGACTCCTGAAGCAGCTGACGGGTACAGGCGGGCCAAGCGTGCTGCAGCCCGGGTGGTTGCAGAGGCAAAAACTCGGGTCTGGGAGGAGTTCGGGGAGGCCATGGAGGAGGACTATCGGACGGCCCCAAGGAAATTCTGGCAAACCGTCCGGCGCCTCAGGAGGGGGAAGCGGCCCTTCACCAACACTGTTTACAGTGCGGGGGGAGAGCTGCTGACCTCGACTGGGGATGTTGTCGGGCGGTGGAAGGAATACTTTGGGGATCTCCTCAATCCCACCGTCACGTCCTCCGAAGAGGAGGCCGAGGCTGGGGACCCAGAGGTGGACTCATCCATCACCCTGGCCGAAGTCACTGAGGTGGTCGGAAAGCTCCTCGGTGGCAAGGCTCCGGGGGTGGATGAGATCCGTCCTGAGTACCTTAAGTCTCTGGGTGTTGTGGGGCTGTCTTGGCTGACACGTCTCTACAACATCGCGTGGCGGTCGGGAACAGTACCTCTGGACTGGCAGACCGGGGTGGTGGTCCCTCTGTATAAAAAGGGACCGGAGGGTGTGTTCCAACTACAGGGGAATCACACTCCTCAGCCTCCCCGGTAAAGTCTATGCCAGGGTGCTGGAGAGGAGAGTTCGGCCGATAGTCGAACCTCGGATTCAAGAGGAGCAGTGTGGTTTTCGGCCTGGTCGTGGAACACTGGACCAGCTCTACACCCTCCATCGGGTGCTCGAGGGTTCATGGGAGTTTGCCCAACCAGTCCACATGTGTTTTGTGGACTTGGAGAAGGCATTCGACCGTGTCCCTCGTGGTGCCCTGTGGGGTGCTCCGGGAGTATGGGGTCCGGGGCCCTTTACTAAGGGCTGTCCGGTCCCTGTATGACCGAGCAGGAGCTGTGTTCGCATTGCCGGCAGTAAGTCAGACCTGTTCCCGGTGCATGTTGGACTCCGCCAGGGCTGCCCTTTGTCACCGGTTCTGTTCATTGTATTTATGGACAGAATTTCTAGGCGCAGCCAGGGGCCGGAGGGGTCCAGTTCGGGACCACAGGATTTCATCGCTGCTTTTGCGGATGATGTTGTCCTGTTGGCTCCATCGAACCAGGACCTGCAGCGTGCACTGGGGCGGTTTGCAGCCGAGTGTGAAGCGGCTGGGATGAGAATCAGCTGTTAAAAATCCGACGCCATTGTTCTCTACACGAAAAATGTGGATTGCCCTCTCCGGGTGTGTGGGGAGTCTCTGCCTCAAGTGGAGGAGTTCAAGTATCTCTGGGTCTTGTTCACGAGTGAGGGGAGGATGGAGCGCGAGATTGACAGGCGGATCGGTGCGGCGTCGGCAGTGATGCAGTCGCTGTATCGGACCGTTGTGGTGAAGAGGGAGCTGAGCCGAAAGGCGAAGCTCTCGATTTACCGGTCAATCTACGTTACTACCCTCACCTATGGTCATGAGCTCTGGGTAATGACCGAAAGAACGAGATCGCGGATACAAGCGGCCGAAATGAGTTTCCTCCGCAGAGTGGCCGGGCGCTCCCTTAGAGATAGGGTGAGGAGCTCGGTCACACGGGAGGAGCTCGGAGTAGAGTCGCTGCTCCTCCACGTCGAGAGGAGCCAGCTGAGGTGGTTCGGGCATCTGGTCCGGATGCCTCCTGGACGCCTCCCTCGGGAGGTGTTCCGGGCATGTCCCACCGGTAGGAGGCCCCGGGGAAGACCCAGGGCACGCTGGAGGGACTATGTCTCTCGGCTGGCCTGTGAACGCCTCGGGGTCCGTCCGGAGGAGCTGGAGGAAGTGGCTGGGGAGAAGGAAGCTTGGGAGCCCCTGCTTAGACTGCTGCCCCCGCGACCCGGCCCCGGATAAGCGGAAGAAGATGGATGGATGGATGGATGGATGGATGGATGAATAAACATAAATTACTGCATGCCCTCTTTAAATCCTCTTAAACGTTTCTTCCTCCGCTCCCTTTTCTTCTGCCATCACTCATTATATTATACAACCCATACTTCAGCGTCATGCCTGCTTTTTATAACACCATCAATTCTACCAAGGCCCCCAACCTTTTCAAAATTCCAATCCTATTCAAGGGTTTGCATTTATTCATGAAATCTCCCAAAGTCTTTTACATGTTTATAGCCTTACACACCTTCTTAACTGTAAAGCTTTAAAGAAATCACGTGACAGCGGGCATCCTTGACCAGCCCCCGAGTCTTTGATAAAAGCGTTTTGAATTAGAGAAAGGCATTAGTGGAAGAAGTACTTTATTTTTGTTAGTTAAAGTTTAGATACAAGAGCAAAAGATTCACTTGGAAAAATGTACATAAGTAAATCTATTAAAGTACCTGTTTTGATTCCCATCGCGGTTCATTTTGTACGATCATAAACGATAAACTTTTGTACCTTCGTTAACGTTATTATTAGTTTGTACGACCATACTATGTCATTTAAATATTTGTAAAGTTCTGTGATCAATGGATATAAAAAAAACATCATTTTTGAAACTATGTCATGAAAAGGAGTTGGTTTGGTTGGCTTTTGGAGAAGATTTGTTTTTCTGTTGTTTACGATGTGTATGTAGTACGTGTATGATTATTGTTTCTCTCTTGGCACAAACTGGAAATAAAAAAGAATCGATCAAAAACCTGTTTAAAATTGTACTTTGAGAGTAAAAAGTAAAGCGCGAGATCTATTTAAACGTCTAAGGTGATTTTGATAAACATTGTGTATTTAAATTTTTTTTCAACATGGGAATTGAATCGATTTCTTGATTAATTAATATTATTTGTTTTTTCTTCATTATTATTATTATTATTATTATATTATTTTTGCTCACGTTATAAATATGCTAAAAAATAATCCCCACAGTCATTTCAGCAAACTTAAACTACAAGAAAAAATACTTTTACTTTTCAGCCCAGTTCGAAAATGTAGTGGAGTAGAAAGTACTTCCATTTGCTTGCAAAAGTAGTAAAGTAAAAGTATCCAAAAAAGTAAAATTTACTTGAATGGGTATTTTACTTCTATGAGGTATTAACTGCTAACACATAACATGTTTAGATCACCACCGTGACTTTTATTGTTTTTAAAATGCTGTATATGCATTAACATGATTTAGGTTTCAATTTCTTTCTTTTTTTTCTTTTTTTTTTTTTTTTTTAAATATCTGTGCTACGTCACTCCCCCTTCAGAGTGCTAATAGCAATAATAATAATAATAATAATAATAATAATAATAATAATAATAATAATAATAATAATAATAATACATCACACTTTTATAGCGCTTTTTTGACACTCAAAGACACTTTACAAACAAATTATTATTATTTAGGAAGTGACACTGTAGAAAGTCATGGGGGAATGCCAGATTGAACAGGTGAGATTTTAGTCATGATTTGAAGTTCTGCAGTGAGTCCAAGTTCCTGATGGATTGGTGGAATGAGTTCCAGAGGGAGGGGGCGGCAACAGCAAAGGCTCGGTCTCCCAAGGTCCAGTACTTTGTCCTGAGGGGAGTGAGAAGGTTGGTGTCAGCTGATCTGAGTGCAGAAGCGATCACATTACATTCTAAGTGCATTTCGCTCATGAAACTACAGCCCATCGCATCAGATTTGTGAAGTTGTAGCGTATCGTTTTGGATCATGCTTTTGTATATTTATGGAGAATTGTTGTGCGGGAGCATAGGTGATGTAAAATTGTGGGTGGAGCGTTGCACAGAATCTTACAGTTAACCTTAAAAGGGGTTTGTACGGAAGCCGGGGGGGCTCACAACAAATACAAACAAATACAAACGCCACAACACAAATACAAGCTCTACAACACCAAAAAGCCACAACACACCAAAAAAAAGCCACAACGGAAGTGATCGCGGGACTCTATTTTCTGACGGACCAAGCGAGGGGATCAAGCGGGAAATTATTTACGACGGTCAGACAGTGACATCGATCTTGGCCACAAAACAATTTTACTTAAGTTTACAATTTTGTTCACTTCTCCGTTCCTTTACTTTTCACATTCTTCTTTTTCAACTTTTCCCATTCACTTCCCGCTTGATCCTCCTCACTTGGTCCATTGGAAAATAGAGTCCCATGACCACTTCTGTTGTGGCTTTGTTTTTGGTGTGTTGCAGCTTTTTTTGGTATGTTGCGGCATTTTTTGGTATGTTGCTGCTTTTTTTTGGTATGTTGCCGCTTTTTTCGGTGTGTTGTGGCTTTTTTTTTGGTGTGTTGTGGCTTTTTTGTGTGTTGCAGCTTTTTTGGTATGTTGCGACTTTTTTGGTATGTTGCTGCTTTTTTTTTGGTATGTTGCCGCTTTTTTTCAGTGTGTTGTGGTTTCTTTTTTGGTGTGTTGTGCCTTTTTTGGTGTGTTGTGACTTTTTTTGGTGTGTTGCGCCTCTTTTTTTGGTGTGTTACGGCTTTTTTTTGGTGCGTTGCAGCTTTTTTGGTGTGTTGTGGCTTTCTTGGTGTGTTGCGGCTTTTTTTGGTGTATTGCGGGGTTTTTTGGTGTGTTGTGGCTTTTTCTGGTGTGTTGTGGCTTTTTTGGTGTATTGCGGGGTTTTTTGGTGTGTTGTGGCTTTTTCTGGTGTGTTGCGGCTTTTCTTTTGGTGGGTTGTGGCTTTTTTTGGTCTGTTGCAGCTTTTTTTTGGTCTGTTGCGGCTTTTTTTGGCATGTTGCCGCTTTTTTCGGTGTGTTATGGCTTTTTTTGGTGTATTGCGACTTTTTTGGTGTGTTGCGACTTTTTTGGCGTGTTGCGGCTTTTTTGGTGTGTTGTGGATTTTTCGGTTTGTTGTGGCTTTTTTGGTGTATTGCGGCTTTTTTTGGTGTGTTGTGGTTTTTTTTGGTGTGTTGCAGCTCTAAATGACTCAAACATGCATAGATGACATTTAAAACCTCATCAGGCACGTTTTTGATGAGCGAACAACATTATAACATGATAGAAAGCAAAAAAAGTCCATTCCGCATAAACACCCCCTCTTTTACTCAAGCACAGATACCGAACATATGCACTTCATTCCCTTCCACCACTGGAGATACTGCACATCCCTCTATATTTACAACTTACCACTTGAATCTCCCCATTATTGCACAGTGTATCCCACGTGTAACACCGCCTCTTACTGTACATGTCGATTCTTTGTAGCGTATGATTACAATAGATCCTCATTAAATCCCCTTTGTCATGGCCGCGCTCGTATTGTGCAGGCAAAACTATATGTGCATATCGGGGTTGCGGGATTATGGATTACAGTGTTGCCGGAATGCACTTGTAATTGGGTTTAGCGGGGAGTTCAATGGGACATTCTAGGAGGAGATTTACAATGGAAGGATATTATTCCCCCCACCGCAGCGCCATAAGCTTGATATTACGGCAATGATTTAAACTAGCAGTAATATTTGTCTGAACTCATTTAAGGCGAGGATAACCGATGCGGCGAATGCCAGTGGGGTTACGGTTGGGGCGTGAAGAGGAAATTGTGCTGTAAAGGGAACATTTAAACAGCTCGAGTACTGTTAAAGATGTTTTTGTGTTCAACTTTTTGCTTTAAAGAGCCCATATTATGCCGTTTTTTGCTATACTATCTGTTTTAATGTTTCCAAATCACAAACAGACCTGGAGTTGTGCTTTAGTTCATTTACCCATGTTTAACACAGAAATTCTGCATGTTTAGGCTGAGTTCTTTGCTCAAACTTTGCCACTTTTGATGTCATGTGATAATATTAATTAATTTATTTTGTCTTACATCCTCCTGAGACCCGGCCGGTTAATTTGTGTCCTTTATAGTGGACATAGAGTTAACCAATCGATCTTTTAAGTGTTTTGAGCTGGACTCTTATTGGGGGGACAAGGTTCCTCTATAGGGTTCTATCATGTGTCCAGGATATATATATAAAAAAAAACTCAATAGGAGTTAGTTTAGGCTGCAATATTATAAAAAAAAAATTAAAATTAAATAAGAAAAGGGAGTCTAAAAACTTTTTGAGGCGAACTGTAGAAGCTTGTCAGAGAAAGAAAAGTTTTTTGTTTGTTTGTTTGTTGCGTTTTTGTTCTGTTGTTAACTTCACATGGATTTAACACTAAAATGTCCCTCATGTCCATTACAGAGGACATGTTATAAAATTATAAATAAAAATTCAATGAACAAAATCCAAATGCTCAGGTGTTCATTTGCCTCCAAATAGACAATCACCAAAAATAGATATATTGCCATGTTTTTCTTTGGGTCTCAGGAGGATATATACAGTAAGTCGCAAGTGAAATGTAATGTTGTAAATCCAAACTTGCTGTTCATACAGTGCTTTTTTTCTTGGATTCTGTCATTGTTTAATAGAGTTTTGGTATTAGAAGTACTTTTACTTCAGTCTAAACCATTTCGGTCATGATCTGTGGGGTTGTAGTCTATGTTTTGCTTTGTTTTGTAGTGCTGCAAAATTGACTGAATAAACTACTACTACTACTACTACTACTACAACTAATACAGGAAGTGCTCCATTATGTTTTAAAACTCCATACAGCTTCACTAGAATCATTTAAATAATTTCAGCCCTGGAATTGCCAATCACTACTGAACTAAAGGATGTTAACTTGAAAACTACCACTTCATGACATCACAAGGTGGAACAGAGCATTTTGAGCTTTGGAGACAGTTCAGAGGAGGAAAAAGTACTGAAAATTGTATTTAAGTAAAAGTATCTTTACTTTGCTTAAATCCCACTCAGGTAGAAGTAACCATCTAAAAATCTACACGAGTAAAAGTAACAAATTACTTCATTTAAAATGTAATTTGAGTAAAAGTTACTTAGTTACTTTCAATGATTTGATGTACAAAAGGAGGAGTCATAAATCTAATCCAGCACAAGTTGTTTCAATCAAGTTTTAGGTGATACAATTAAACTTTGTTCAGTGCAAACTTTGTACATTTTAAAGCCACTGAGCTACAAACAGTTACTAACACTGAGCTCTTCCTTCTTTTTATACAACTTTATAGAACTTAGAACTTTAACTGGATAAGAAATTTAACAAATTGAAGAAATTAACAATTTGACAAATTCTGAATGATACGGTCCAACTCACAACACTACAATAAAAAAGTCAGAAAATTAAGCCAAAATCTAACTATGCAGAACGAAAATGTTGCACACACTGCATATGGTGTTCATGACAACCTGGATCTCTGGCACCAACATCATCCAAGATGATCCAAGACAGACCGACAATTCTGCACAATGACTGGACATTCTGTAGTGAAAATGACGCATGTGGAGCCCTCGTAATTTCCTTTCCTTTTTTTTTTATTTTTTTTTTGCATTTAATTTTTTTTGTCTATCAATCTGATTTTACTCAGTAACGAGGGTGGGTTCCACTGTAATGAGGTAAAATACTTGGGTCAAAATGTACTCAAGTAAAAGTAAAATGACCATTTTCATAAAGTACGTACAAAATTGACAAATTACTCAGTTACAGTAATGTGAGTAAATGTAATTTGTAATTTCCACCCTTGAGACAGACTAATAATAAAGGATTACTCTAACCTGTGTTTATGCTCCATACTGTGACTTTAAAGGTAAACAGAGTAACCTCTATCCACGGAAGTGTAACTGCTTCACCCCAGATCTGAAAGTTCCATGGTATGGCATTAACCTTGTGTATCGATGGAGACGATCAAGTGACGCCCATAAGCAAAGTCACAGATAAGCTCTCTGGAAGGATGAGCACGCTTTATTAGGCAGTGTAGTTAAATAAAAGCAAGACAGATCTGTTTAAAGTCATACTGTGAAACATTACAGGCAAAGCAATAGCATTTCCATGGCGACCAAAGAGTGGCAGACACCCCATTAGAAAAGTTATACAGAACATAACTGTAGTGGAACATATTTTTTTAATATAAGACTCGCAAGAGCAGGGAAACCAAAGTGTTATTGGGATATTATGGCCTAAAGTTATTCCTCACTTACCTTATGCATTCCGAGCAACATGCTAACCATGCACTTCCTGATTACCTGACAATAAAACGTTTTAGATTAAGATGCAGTCCGTACTCAGCTGACTTATTATGACATCCATGAACCTGAACTGGGGCGAGTTTTGCTCAAATACACGGAGAGAAACAGAGCTTTTCATTTTTCCGATGTTTGTCTCCACGGGGAATGTTCCACGGTACGGCATTCAACTATTTTGCTTTAAAAATAACAGGTGTTTTTATTAGTGCTGGTGTCTTCTTCTAACATTTTATTTATACCGCGCTTAACCATCCGTAGACATCTCAAAGTGCTATATAATTGGATCGGGTTTACGGATCGCTTGTGTAACTTGTTTACCGGCTCCATCGCCTCCCATTATTTTTCTATTCCCTGTCCGTCATCCGAGTGAAGCCAAAGCTGCAGAAACTGCAAGTCGGTAGCTGCGGTCAGATTATATTCTCCCTCTTTAAAAAACATCCCAACTTTGACTTATGGTTGTACATGATTGGCGTTCGGTTAGAGAGTGATGAGCTGATGATTACAGACCAGCGCCGGGGTAAGTGGAACAGATTGGCCTGACACGGCGAAGCTATCCATCAGAGGCAGCGAGGGAGGAAGAGGAGGAAGGGAAGGAGGAAGAAGAGAAGGGGGTCACATATGTTTTGGGGCGGGTATCGAGTTGCAACTCTTGGATCTTGAAAGTTGTCATTTCGAAGCTCTACTCTATCATTGCGCTTGGACGTTTTACAGTGTCGGGATATGGTAGAAAATGCCAGGTACAGATTATGCTTGGTATTTTTGGCTGTATCGCAAAAAAAAAAAAAAAAGAGTTAAAATTACAAAAAATTCTAAAATAATTTCAAAATATAATGCAATTTTTGATCTATGTTCAAATATTGCTTCCTTATCACAAATATATACGGAGTTGTGTTTTGTTTAACACACAAACCCTGCACATTTAGGAGAGTTTAGAGTTCTTCTCTCAATCTGAAAACACTCTGTACCACCTTGTGATGTCATGAGGTAATACAGGAAGTGCTCCTTTATGTTTTTCAACTCCATACACCTTCACTAGAATCATTTGGATCATTTCAACCCTGGAATTGCGAATCTACTGAACCAAATTACCTTTGGATACCAAGATACAGAGCTGTTAACTTGAAAACTACCACTACGTGACATCACAAGGTGGAACAGAGCATTTTGAGCTTTGGAGATGTGGACAGACTGATAATAAAGGATTACTCAAACATGTGAATGAAAGGAAACACAACCCCAGGTATGTTTTTGAGGAGGTAACAGCATTCTAATGTGGCTCAAAGAGTCATTTTTGTGTAATGGGTCAATGACGTATAAGGATTTTCAACAGGCAAATTCTAAAATATATATAAAAAAGTTTTTGTTAAACTTTTTAAAATATTTACAGTGTCAGGTGCATAAATCTATGTTTAACATTTATATTGAGCATTTTTAGGGTAAAATGTCATGTGGTGCGACTGAGAATAACCTGGTTGGGATATTAATCTAAGTTGTGAGTAATATGAAGTGTATAGAAACAAACTGTTGGCATTTATTTTTATTTTTAATTCATATTGATATTTTCTTTTGCTGTCCAATATGTCACCTGCTTGTGTTTAATGAACAAACTACTGCCCTGTAGAATGCATCAAATGAAGAATGGTCGCCCGGGCCTTTCTGTGTGGAGTTTGCATGTTCTCTCCGTGTCTGGATGGGTTTCCTCTGGGCACTCTGGTTTCCCCCATCAACCCAAAACATGCACTGTACGTGTGAAAGTTGTGTGAGTGAGTGATGGTGGTGGTCGGAGGGACCGTTGGCGGCGCTTGGCTTGGCAGCCGCGCCTCTGTCAGTCCATAAATCATTAGTCATCCACTGTCAAACTGCGCTCATAACTGCCGTGTGCTTACATCAGCGTGTCCGGACGTGTTCCTCATTACCTAGTTTAATTGTTTTCGCTGTGGTAATTCATGCACCAGATCAGAGTCTTGTAAACTGGCTTTTATTAGCTATGATTTGAAGTTCTAAATCATGAATTTTCAAACACAAATAATGCAAAATATAGCTGTTAAATTAAAAATAAGTCAACACGTTTTTTTTTTATTTTATTTTATTATAATTAATTACTTATCAATACAAGTTTTATGATTTTTTTTTTTTTTTTTTTACAATTGAATGTATTTTTTATTTTTATTTTTATTTACAATTTTCTGACACACATAGCCAAAGATATTTTGTTTTTTTAATTCAAAACTGATTTTTAACTGGCATGTTAAACTTAGACTAGACTAGAGAATGAAAAAAAAGTTTAAAAAAAAAAAAGTTTTGCAACCTCAACAAATATATAAATAAGAAATGAAAAAGTTGTTATTTTTAAGACAGTGGAGCTTATCTGTCACTACGGAAACCAGCAGGTCACACCAACAGACCAAGTTACTCTTCATATATGTGGAGATGTGACTTCTTTCTTTTTTAACACCTATAATTTAATAAATGCAAGATACACAAGTTGTAAGAGAAAAAAGCAGTAACATCTCCATGGACACAAGCAGGTGGTGAACTCCCGATGTTAAAAGTTCCATAATGCACCTTTAAAGAATTATGCAAAATCGACTTTTTGGAGTTTTTGACCATGTTATAATGTGGTTCCTTCATCAAAAACATGCCTGAAGAGGTTTTATATGCCATCCATGCATGTTTGAGTAATCTAGCGATCTCTCCCAGGCCCTATTTGAACCCTCCTTATGGTTAGAAGTATCCAAAGTTCAATGTCACCCACAAATGTCTATAAATGTACAAAAGCAGACACAAAAAACACACCACAACTTCACAAACCTCACTGATTGTGTTGTGATAGCGCTTTGAGGGGGGAGAGACTTCGCCCGGTGAGCAAAGGAAGTGGGGATAGTTCAGCACAATTCGTACACAAAGCAATTCAATTCTACCTCAATAGTCGGAGCCATTTTGCTGCATGTATTTTTAATACTGTGAACCTGCCCAGCACTGGAAATCAAACAGAAAGTAGAAACACTGCGACTGTTTGGGCTATTTCAATACATCTTCCTTGCCTGGGATCGCTTTGTGAACACTGTCCTTTCCGATCGATGGTCACTGTGTTTGAGCAGGAGCCTTTAGCCCTGCGCTTCGTGCCCTTTGAGGTCTGGCCTGTGTTATAATGAATTCTTATGAGCGCATTAGCAGACCAAGAGCTCGCATTAGAATATCAAGGAGAGCAGAGGATCACAGACGCTCTGAACCCCGTCCAATTTCCAAAATCGACTATGGAATGAGCGGCGAGAAATGTAGCCTCAAATATGTACAGAAGTGATTTTTCATGTGTTACTGAAGTTGAAGTTTAAAACGCTCTTTGGCTTTGATTCTCTAGCTACAAATTATTGGCTAAGACCATGCCCGTAAAGGGTGTCCAAAATGCACAAATCAAATGTTTGTGCAAAGATTGTGATTTGATTTTCTATTTTCTTTTTGTATTTTTATGTATTTATCATTGGATTTTATTTTTGTATGTATGCGTGTATTTATTGCCTTGAAAAAGTCACGTTATTACAGTCAGTGGGGTTACCTCTCTGTAGATCTGACATACAACTTGATCTGCTGGCGTCATCTGTTGTCTATGTCCACAGAGATAGATACATTTAATACAGTGGAGCTCAGTCACACAGAAGGAGCTCAGAGTAGAGCCGCTGCAGCTGAGGTGGCTCAGGCATCTGTTCCGGATACCTCCTGGACTCCTCCGGGCATGTCCCACCAGAAGAAGGCCCCGGGGAAGACCCAAGAAACGCTGGAGGGACTATGTGTCTCGACTGGCCTGGGAACACCTCAGTATCCCCCCGGAGGAGCTGGAGGAAGTGTCTGGGGTGAAGGAAGTCTGAGAGTCTGGGAGTCCCTGCTTAAACTGCTGCCTCCACGACCTGGTCCTGGATAAGCGGAAGAAAATGGATGTGAAATGGATAGTGGAACTCTCCAGGCAACACAATAACACATCTCCATTAGGGCTGTGTTGAAAAAATTGATTTTCCAATTCTAAATCGATTTGCATATTAATTCCTTAAGATCGATTCATACATCCAAAGATCGATTTCATTTTTAATACATTTTCCCCCGGTGAACTTTTACCCCACTCGTTGCGTCATTGAATTTGCACAGGAGCGCACAGTCTGACTATATCAAAACAATGAACACGGCCTTGGACACTAGTGGCAACTTGAGCCCAGTCCCGGCTTTGAAGACACCATTTCAGGTTCAGAAACGATAAAGACAAAGATGATAGAAGCAAAGAGATTTACATGGAAACTGCCAAATGGAGGTGAAGTACAGCGGAAATACAACCAATTTCAGGAACCACTTGTAATAGCTTAGGTAACAGCTCAAAAATGGTAATCCCAATCCAGATCAGAATGAATCGTGATAATCAATTCAGAATCGAAGCAATTCTTGGAATTTGAATCAATACCCAGCTCGAATTTCCATGAAGACAAGCAGGTGCACCTTCTACTGATACTTTGCAGTGAGATCAGACTGGGGGTGTTCTACATGTATTTTTATTGGCAAAATGTTCAGCAGTTACCATGGTGACACAATGAGCAAATACACAAAACAAATTTTAAAGAGTCTGAGAAAACGAGAAAAAATACCAATACATTTTCTGAGCCTGTGATTAATACAAGCATTCATAGTTTAGTTTAGTTTTTAGTTGGTTTATTTTCAACAAAAAAAAGTGAGAGTGAAACTGAAAAAGAGGGTTTCAAAATAAAAAAAGCTCAGGTTAAGGTCTAACTTGAGTAACAGAGCTCCGAACAGAGTAGTTCTTTCAGTTTTTCTTCACACTCCCAGGGAATTTTGACAACATCAGCTGCAAAAGATCAATAATATATAAAAAAATGAAGAGTTAAGCAGCGCAGTAGTACTGTATAGTCTTGTAAATAACACATCTTTATTTTCAACATACCTTTTGGTCTGTTGCATCTCATTTTATTTATGTTGCCCAAACTGTAAAAGTGCACTTCAAATATAACTATTTTACCCCTATTGCCCCATTGGACGTAAACTCACTCACCGTACTGACATTTACAGCATCCGTATAGTGTGTAGCGCACACTGTTCCGTAGATGTCATACCAGCGCGTAACTATCCGTATGTGCACAATATAAAAAGGAGGCTATTTTCCGCAGCTCATTTACCGTGATGAAAAGGCAGAGGCTTATAGGCCAAGATGGCACTTACCTGAGCGGGATCAAAGTACCTGACAGATGGAGAGATTTCACTTCTCCACGGCGAAGCATAATTTCCCCGGCTTCACGAGTCCGATGTGAGAACCAAAAATGACACGCAATCTCACCGTGTTAGCATGGGGGAAAATAGACCGCGGATTGTGTTTGTGGTCGAGGATGGCAATAGGAAAGTCCATGGTGCAGTTGTGGAATGCTGTTTTGATATGGTTTCGGCCTCCGTTTAAATGCTTGGGTTAGTGTAATAGTTTTTACACGACAGAATTTCACAACAAATGCCACAAAACAACAAAAAGCCATAACACACCAAAAAAGTCACAAAGGAAGTGACCTGGGCGGGCTCACAACAAACACCAAAACACAAATGCAAATGCCACATCCAAACAAAAAGCCACAACACACCAAAAAACCTATAATGGAAGTGAATACGTACTTTATTTTCTGACCCGCTGGGGTTCACAACAAATACAAATGCCACAATACAACAAAAAGCCACAACACACCAATAAAAGCCACAACAGAAGTGGCTGCGGGACCCTATTTTCTGATGGACCGAGTGAGGAGGATCAAGTGGGAAATTATTTATGACGGTCAGACAGTGACATCGACAATAAAAACAAAAACAATAAATTACATTTATTTATATTTCCAACTTCGTTCACTTCTCCGTTTCTTTACTTTTCACATTCTTCTTCAGCTTTTCCCAATCACTTCCCACTTGATCCCCCTCACTGGTCCGTCGGAAAATAAAATACGCGGTCACTTCCGTTGTGGCTTTTATTGGTGTGTTGTGGCTTTTTATTGTGTTGTGCCGTTTGTATTTGTTGTGAGCCCCCCCAGGTCGGAAAATAAAATACGCGCTCACTTCCGTTGTGGGTTTTTTGGTGTGTTGTGACTTTTTGTTGTCTTGCGGCGTTTGCATTTGTGTTTTGCCGTTTGTATTTGTTGTGAGCCCTCCCGAGTTGGAAAATGGAGTCCCGCGGTCACTTCTGTTGTAGCTTTTTTTGTTGTGTTGTGGCTTTTTGTTGTGTTGTGGTGTTTGTATTTGTTGTTAGCCTCCCCGGCTTCCATAGGTATTAATTCATCCATCCATCCATCCATCTTCTCCCGCTTAATCCGGCTGGGTCACAGGGGCAGCTTGCTGCCCAATACTCATAGCACCTGACCCCCCCTATGAACCCCTCTGCAGGTGGTGAGCCCACAGGAGGGTGGACAACATGGTCCTTGATGTTAGTTCATAGGGGTGCGGGCATGTTTTGGGTTGATGGGGGAAACCGGAGCACCCGGAGGAAACCCATCCAGACACGGGGAGGAACATGCAAACTCCACACAGAAAGGCCCGGGCGACCCGGGGATCGAACCCGCAACCTTCTTGCGTGAGGCCTGAGTGTTGCCACTCAGCCACCGTGCCGCAATTAATACCGTAGGTATTAATTACTAATACATAACATATTTAGATCACCATGGCTGTGTCCGAATGTCCACACTATTCCTTAGGGGTCACGCTGTTTTTACGGATGTCCGAATGTCCCATTGGTGCAAAAGTAGTGCTCTTAAAATTTCCTACAATGCACCTTGAAAAGTAGGGCATTGGCGGTCATTAGAGCGGTCAATACTGTATAGAACACAATGCATTGGGAGAGTCGGGAAAACATTTCCATTCAGCAGCAGGTGTTTAACTGGACACAACCCGACTGAATGAAAGCAGATAAAATCGCTGGTTTATGGCTCTATAGATCCCTGATCCTGAATAAAACACTCTTAATGGGTCAATCATTTCTGCATTTCAGACAAAAAGCAAATAATCCAGTCCATTTATGTGTAATCAAGCATGACAACACCTCGTCTGATTATTATTAGTCAATAAATACTTTCTGATCTGATCATTATTTATAACAGAAATCAAGTTTTATCTGAGTTTAGCAGACTATTTTTATTCAGACGCCAGATTCATGTAACTTGAATGTAGTGAGCTGCATGTCTAAATCTCTGTGAATAACTGCACTGTAGGGGGCGCTAAAGAGTGCGGGCCTATGTAGCAAATAAGGGTTTACAGACTAAGACAAACATTCGGACACAGCCCATGTTACCTTTTACTGCTTTGAAAATGCTAAGTCTGTAAATATGTTTTGTAAGTTTCGCTTTTGTTTTTGACGCTCTTGAGTCAAGTCACTCCCCCTTCACAGCGTTATCACTTTACAATCTAATGAAATGAACAAAACTACCGCACATCGCATCAGGTTTGTCAAGTTGCTGTGTATTTTTGTATCATGTTTATATATATTTATGGAGAATTGCAGTGATGGAACTTACTACTACTGTACATTTGAGATATCTGTACTTTTTTGTACATTTTACTGTTTATTTATTTGTAAGTACACAATTTATCCATATGCCATTAGTACAATCATAACAGAAATAACAGCAAAAGGTGGATGATTTTTACTTTACTTCATTTCATTTGAGAACAGATGTCTGTACTTTCTACTCCACTGCATTTTTGAATAGGAGTGAAAAGTAGAATATTTTTTATGACAGTTTGAGACCTGCTGAAAAAGCTGAGTCCACAGTAATATACGAATAAAAACAGCTAGGGAAAAAAACAGCAACAATTGATTCGATTTAGCTTTATTAGATTATAAAACTATGCAAAAAACATTTATTTTTTTACTCCTTAAGTACATTTTCAAACAAGTGCTTTAATACTTTTACTTGATTTTTTTCATGTGATACTTTTGAGTATTTCTTTGCACCGGTATCTGTACTTTTACTTATATAGCCTTGTGCTTAAGGAAGGTTCAAATAGGGCTCTAGAGAGATCGCTAAATTACTCAAACATGCATGGATGACATTTAAAACCTCTTCAGGCAACGTCATAACATGAAAGAAAGCTCCAAAAACTCAAAAGTCAAAATAAAAAGGTGAAAAAAGCCATTGAACAACTCCCCCTGCTGGCAGCAAAGGCGAGTGACGCATGTTGAAACGATGAATTAGCGGTGATTGTTAATTTGGCACTAACATTGAAATATTTTGTTTCAGACTTGCAGGAACACTTTCTGGTCGTGTTTTCCTGATACTAAAATATCAGAGTCACCAAAACGCAATCTCACTGTATTAGCATGAAGAAAATAGACTGGGGATTGTTTGTGGTGAAGGATGACGATTGAAAAGTTGCACTTGTATTAGATTTTAGGACGTGAATGATTTTGCAGATATAGAAAATGTGTGGTTTTGTTGTACTTTCAGTTTTCATTTGAATGCTTAGATTATTCTAATACATTTTAATTACTTGGCGGCACGGTGGCTGAGTGGTTCGATCCCCGGGTCGCCCGGGCCTTTCTGTGTGGAGTTTGCATGTTCCTACCCGTGTCTGGATGGGTTTTCTCCGGGTACTCTGGTTTCCCCCATCAACCCAAAACATGCCCACACCCCTATGAACTAACATCAAGGACCGTGTTGTCCACCCTCCTGTGGGCTCACCACCTGCAGAGGGGTTCATAGGGGGGGTCAGGTGCTATGAGGATTGGGCAGCAAGCTGCCCCCGCGACCGAGCCGGATTAAGCGGGAGAGGATGGATGGATTTTAATTACTATACGTTTTATTTATCTACAGCTACGAGACAAAACTGTGGGAAAACGGCATTAACTGACTCCCTCTGCTGGCGATTAAGGGGATTGAAGCCTGTCGAAATGATGAATTAGCAGCTTTTGTCGTTGTATTTGATGCTAACTGATAAATTGCATGTTTTAAAGTTCACTGCAATGTTATCTTTTTAGCATGAAGGAAAATAGACTGGAGATTGTGTTTGTGATTGAGAATAACAACTGAAAAGTTGGTGGTGCAGATAACAGTTTTATAATGAGAAATAATAACTTTGTGTATATAGAAAATGTGGTGTTTCATTGCCGTTTCAGATTTTATTGGAATGCTTGGATATTGGTAATGCGTTTTAGTTTTAGTTTTTATCGAGTGTGACAGACAAAGACACTGCACAAATTATGAAATGTGTTTTTAAAAAGTAAAAAAAAAAAAAGAATACACTGAAAAAACAAAATCTAGTCAGGTTAAGATGACTTGAATTAAGAAAGTTTTACTGTGATTTGAGTAAATTTCACTTGACAAGTAAAATCACCTACCAGTGGAATAAGACACACTTAAAATATGAAATCACATCTTGTTAAACTTAAAATAAGAAAACCAATGTATTGCACTTAAAATAAGAAACAAAATCCAATATTTCTTGAATTAAGAAAAAAAAAACACAATGTTCTTAATTTAAGTCATTTTCACTTACCTAGATATTGTTTTCTTCCAGTGTAAATAAGTAAGACTAAACAATAAAAAAGGTAATCACCGCTGCCCTCTGCTGACAACAAAGGGAAGTGAAGCATGTTTAAATTATAAATTAGCAGCATTAAGATATTTTCAGTTTGATGCTGACTGATAGATGCTGAATAAATTTAACATTTTCATTGACGTGAAAATTTATGGACTTTAAATACTAATTCCAGGCTCAATTTTGAAACAGTCTTGATAACAATAGTAATACTCTTTTTAGACTATAGAAGATATTTTTCCTACACAAAATTATGGTATTTTTTAATGTTACCATTGCCACGTTTACAGTAGAGTTTTAATTCTGAATAAAAATAATTAAATTCAGAATTGTTATTGAATATTTTAATTCTGAACTATTTCATTTAAGGTAAGGCAAGTTTATTTGTATAGCACAATTCATACACAAAGTAATTCAAAGTGCTTTACAGAATAAGAAATACATTAAAATCACAATACAAACAATTCAAAACATAAATTATCAAAGTCAAATTTAAAAAAGAGAGAGAAACATTAAATTAGAGAGAAGATGGTGGAATGAGAAATGAAAACCTTTCAGTCATCTGCAGCTAAACAGAACCGTTTTGAGCCTGGATTTAAATAGTCAAATTAATTCAAAATTAAATTCAGAATAAAAAAAAAGAAATCATGTAAACGTGGCCAGCGTGGACTAGTTTTGATACTGATATTGATGCTATACTATTATATACTATTCCAGATCTGTCTATGTACTTTTCTTCAGAATCCCTAACAGCAGAAATTAGTATGAAGTAGTTTAATTCCTACTTTTACAATCGATATCTGGGTTTTGATATTTTTCATAAACCCACTTCCTTGTTTTTTAGATGGAGACGAGCTAACTTATCTTGTGTGAATGAAACAAAATAAAAGCTGACCTTTGTTTTTGCGGTGTTTAAACATTATACCATGATTATAAGCTCCAAAACATAACCTTTTACCTTCAATTAGTGTCTCGAAGCGCACTGAAGTCATTCACACCAGGCTGCAAAAGCATTCAGCTGTAGAAAAGGGCAGATGGTTCAGATGTGTAGAGTGCATATTCAGATGGGAACGCTTGTTGTGTACTATAAAAGAGACAGAGTTGAAAGTTCAAATTTCATTATCCCATCATCCTTTTATGTCACAGATTTTTAATATTTATATTCATGGAACTGTAGCAGGGCCTAAACCTGCAGGTTTTTCAGTATTGCTGCGTTTCAGATGCCATCACAACAGTATAATAGAAATGTAACAATAGCAGAAATATCACAATATTGTATCGTCAAAAGTCTCACAATAATATCGTGGGCCATAATATTAACCCTGCGTCTGACTCATTAGCGGCCGTTAGTCCAGACTGAAAATTCAAATGTCCTGGCTGTAGTTGATCCTAAAGAGGATGTTACAGACCCGGCTTTTGACCCAAAAGTCAGATTTTTAATATGCACTAAAATGCCAAAATAAGGCTAGGGAGAGGTATACATTCTATTTTCAGAGTATCCCCAGGTTTGACTACCCCAAATTTAAGACTTTTTTTAAGACCTTTTTAAGACCATTTTAAATAAGACCAACATCACCAGATCCACTTCTAATAATGACCATTACTCACTGCTTTAAGTAACAATTTTTTTTTATTACTTTTATTACAAAATCTCATTCAGAACTCTACTTTAAAGTCGTATGAATTGCTTGTAAAATGGAAAAAAAAATAAAAAAATTCTAACATTCTAACAAGACAAATTATAGAGGGTTGCAAAAGTATTCATACCCTCGTCAAATGCTATTTTTGTTATAACAGTGCAGTGTAGTTAAAACTACATGACTTTCACTTTTTACTTTTTTATACTTTTTAAAAGTACATGTACACCTTCAGCTGAAATACAGTAATATATATATATATATATATATATATATATATATATATATATATATATAACAATACGCTACTGCGAATCTGCTCCTTTTTCCTCTAAAAATGCCTTCACAAGACTTAATCCAAAGAATGAAGATTTCAAAGTTCTTAGAACAGTTATTTCTTCATGTAGTCTGCACTGAAACGGAGGATCATGGTCTATGTAGTCCCCTCTGTTTTTTTTTTAGCCAATTCTGCATCAGAACTATTCATTTAAGCAAAGAGACTTGTGATTCGGTATATTGTGATGGTCCATGATATTGTTGTGAGACCTTTGACAATACGAAATTACGATATTTCCATTATTGTTACATCCCTATAAATCAGAATTACAATTGTGATCAGTAAAAGCTGTGTTTGATTTGGACATATTTACTTCATATCTGGGGACACCCGCAGGTCTTGGGATTTAAAAACTGAAATACAGATACCTAACATTTGTACTTATGTACAGTATTTTAGTACTTTTACTTTATGTTCTACCATTGAACCCAAATACCAGGTTTTGAACTCTAGAATCTCAGTTTGGAGTCCGTAGCTCAAGGACTGATTGACTCTACTCCTTAGATCAATAGAGGACGAAAATAAAAGAACAACGTATCTGACAAAGCCTTTTACTCTTACTCACTTCAGTTGCTTATCGAATGTGTATTTTACTCAGCTAATTGGCCCAGCAGAGCACTTCTTTTACATATCAATACATGGACTGCACATTTGAAACCAGCATTACTTCCAGTGAATACACCGCACCCGAGCGTGACACATAACAGCAATCTGAATGGGCCAAATGAGCCACACAATTATAAACAAATAATAGCACGGTGACAAGGGAAATGTGCAAAATATGAGTGATGAAAGACCAAGAAGTAACAAAGGGAAAAAGGAGAGAAGAAAAAATGTCCGACTACAGATTGTGGTAATTATTGGGCTTTCATAGAAGAAGAATGGAGAAATGAATGACAGATTTGGGGATTATCAAAAGTCTCACAAAATGATCAATAATGGGGGTAAGATGTGCATGAGAAAGCATTCTTTGGGTGATATTTGTGGTTGGAAATGTGTATGGCACTGATATACAGGTCTCCATCTGTGAGAGGGAATGTTCTCATGTTTTTCTCTACAAACACCAGGAGGTAAACAAAGTTATTGCTTGGTGGATCAAATCCTTTGGTGACTTTAGGTGATAGACTGGATATCTTATAACGAGAAAGTCAGTGCTCTTGTTGTTTCCTCGGGCAAGACACTCCAACCACCTTTGTGTTAGTGAGTATGTTATTGGTATTGGTCAAACCAGCAGTTGGCTCAGAATTTCAGACATTGTATTAACCAGGTGAAAGTGGGGTACATGTGAAAAATTGTAAATTTTAATGTAAATCCTACTACCTAATACCCATTTTCCCCTCACGGTCATGCTGTAGTGCTACATCCCTTTATGTGAACATTGTAAAATTATAGTCTCATGCACTTGCCATTGAGAAAGCACCGGAAAAGTTCTCTGTTTTGTTGGAGATCTGTTTAGGCCACAAAAGTTCATACTTGACCATATTGGTATGGAAATGGCTGTATAATGAGATATTGTAAACAATAAGTTCAAGTGTACTATGAATTTATTTTCAAATGTGTTTATTTTCTTGCTCTTTCAGAGGTGTATTTTGTGTACTGTTATATTGGTTCTGTCTCTGAACTAGTAAGGAGAAAAGAGAAATAAAGAACCCCGTTAATTTGAAGTACTGTGTGCTCTATAACCCTCGTTTCAAAACTTGGTACCAGGAGTGGGGTAAAAAAAAAAGTGTCACAAACATGCACGAAATGAATAAATGAGACCCAAGGCAGTTGTGACTATGAAGGTTACTACAACCAACTGTGGAGAGTGAATGAGTAAAGACATAGTTGACACTTTAAAAAGACCATGTAAACACTTAATTCTTCATGAAAATGATTACCACACCAGCCCAAAAATGCATAATGAAGAAAAAAACATGTATAAGTTGCACCGGACTATAAGTCACACTTTTTGGTGGAAATTTATTTTATAAAATCAGAGACCAAGAAACAACGTTTCATCTTGAAAAGCCAATTATAGAAGTTATCGTAATAAAAAACAAATAGAGAAAGATCTGTGCATCATTTGTTCATTCATTTTTCAATATAGAACCAAAAATAAGGAAACGAAAAAACAACTATTTTCTTTATTATTTGTCTCTAAAAACATTTTAAAAATTGTTTTGTTTTTTTTTTCATTTTTGATTCATATATGATTCATATATTTGGTCTATGGACTGTCAGTGTGAAAAATGTAATATATAAGTCGCACCTGAGTGTAAGTCGCAGGAA
This sequence comes from Odontamblyopus lacepedii, assembly GCA_034769755.1. NCBI lineage: Eukaryota > Metazoa > Chordata > Actinopteri > Gobiiformes > Gobiidae > Odontamblyopus > Odontamblyopus lacepedii. Next base: position 21,731,502 of record CM068351.1, on the reverse strand, counting down.
CCACCCAGAAAAAAAGTGCGACTTATAGTCAGAAAAATACGGTATTCGGAATTAAACTTAATTCTGAAGTAAGTGGGTGGCTTATTCCAATTTTAAATCCAAATGAATTTATTCCTTGATCATGTAAACGTTTATTCTTCTAAAAAATAATTCCGGTCATTCATGGTCGTTGTGTCGCCCTTCGATCCGGCTCCACCAGTTGTCTCTTCGGACTTTCCTCCACTGCTCTTTGGATTTGTGAGCGGGATGTGGGAGTGGGCTGAGGTGTTGCAGCCGCTGATTCAGTTTGTCTTCTTCCTCCTTCTCCAACACTCTTCCCTTCTCCTCCTTAGCTCACAAACGTAAAGCATGAGGAGAGAATTCTCCAGCTGCTGCTTCATTATCATCGGAACGACTGCGGAAAGAGTTTGGATCGTGTTTGTGTCCATGGCGTAACAACAAACTGAGATGCCAAAAATTCGGTAGCAGCTGAAGTGTGAGTTTTCTTCCGGTCGACATAAATACGTTCCTGTCGCTGTCCAATCAGAACCCTTCCCCACCTCCAGACATTGAGCGGAATTACATAAAGCCAATTTAACATGTTTACCATGTAAACCTCAATTCTGAATTATTATTTCCATGTAAACTCAAAGGAGAATTCCGAACAATTTAATTCAGAACAATACATTTGGAATTAAAAAACATCATGTAAACGTGGCGAGTGAAGCTTGTAGCAATGTAAATTATATTATTTGAGCCTTGTCCTTGAAGAGAACCTGACAATAAATTGAATCTGAATCTGTATTGACATCTGGCAATACGGAAACTGGATATATCGCCCATCCCTATTATCTTATTACCATATTTTTCGGACTATAAGTCGTTGCCTCAGCCAAAAAAAATGCACAATGAAGAAGAAAAAATGTATGTCACACTTTTTGGGGGAAATTTATTTGATAAAATCAGAGATCAAGAACCAACATTTCATCTTGAAAGGCCATTTATAGAAGTTATAATAATAAAAACAAACCAACATAGAACAATCCATGTATCATTCGTTCATTCGTTTTTCAATATAGAACCAAAAATAAGAAAACGAAAAAACAACTTGTTTCTTTATGATTTGTCTCTAAACCCAAAATGAAAAAACAGATAACAATTTGTTTTTTAATTTTTGATTCATATATACAATTCATATATATGGACTGTCAGTGAAAAATGTAATATATAAGTCTATAAGTATATAAGGAGTATAAGGACCACCCAAACCCTGCGACTTATAGTCCGAAAAATACAGTATCTAGAGTCGGTAAGTTGATACTGATTACTGTCCTCTTTGAACAATGCCAATCCATTTATATAATATCTTTAAAGATGAGTCAAAGGTGCATACATTTTTATCGAAAAACATTGCACTTCTACAATATCGACGCAGTGATACAATGCGTATGTGAGGCTTGCATCTGTAACAAGTGTTGAAAAGTCTATGTCTTGTAGCGACAGAGCAAGGCAACAACAGCTACCTCTCTAGTTAGCGCTCCCCTCCAACCACAGGGGCGCGAGAGGAGGCAGAAGACCCACATAGTTAGCGTTGTCGGCAGGATGAACTTTCGCCCAGTGGCTGTCAGTACCGCGGAGGACAAGCGGATCAACGATTGTGTATGTGTGCGGTGAAAGTGTGTACGATCGCGTGTGTGCGTCGGCTTCTTTTGACAGCGAGGAGTCTGTAATTGCTTTGGCGAGTGCCGGCTTCACATCTCCGGCGCTGTGACAAAAAGAGCAGAGGGGAAGGAGAGGCAAAGGTACAGGGGAGGCAGAAGGAGACAGCAGGGTACGCTAATAGTGGTTTATCATTACGGAGATCAAGGGCGCTGACGAAGTGGCTTCCGTTAGTGGGGTTCGTAACAGCGGAGGGTAGGGTTTGGAGAGCGGGTTGGCTGATTGTTGTTTTGCGGGGTTTAATGTGGAGGCGCTGTGACATTGTGAAGTCATGTTACGATTGTCTGAGGTACTACATGCTGCAGTTCTTATTACCTGCAATGATGGAACTCAGAGATATGCCCAAAATAGGTATGCGGAGCCAATTTAGATAGGCCTAGATAGATACTAGCTGCTTTCATTGGAGCCTAGAAATGTGATATATGTTTACTTAGAAATTTTAATCCATGTTTTTATTACCTCTCGTTTAGATTACTGTAATTCACTTTACTCTGGACTCAGTAAAACCTCTGTCTCCCGCTTACAGCTAGTGTAGAACGGAGCCGCTCGCTTTTTAAAGGGATAGTTTGGGTTTTTTGACATGAATCTGTGTGGAGTCCCCGTCAGCAGTGTCGTGCATCAACACTGACTTACCTCCGACAGCGTCCAGTGAGCCAAGTTCTTCCCTGGTTTCAGTGCTGTTGAAAGTGTCCGGCAAGTTGACTGGAGTCACAAAAGTGTTTTTTTTCTCAAAACAATATGTGTTCAAAACAGTGATACATTTGTGTCACAAAACGTGAACGGGGGAAAAGTCACACCTCATAATCGCTTGGTACTATTTTCTCTCCAGTTCATATCACTGCTTGTTTCACTGTGTTTACTGCTCAGAAAGTTCACAACAACATGTGTGACTATGACACCGATGATGAAGACATGGCCTTTAGCACAGAGCCTAGGGGAGATCTTTATGAACCCGAATATACTGATGCCCAAATTCACCAGATGGAGTCAGAAGGGGCACAGAGAGTCCTTCCTTATATATATATATATATATATATATATATATATATATATATATATATATATTCTTATGTAGCTTATACAAGCTTATATACTTATGGCTGTAGCTCTTACATTAGCTCTCTCACGTCACGGCGTCATCAGTCTGAGCACATAAACACTGCCGAACTACTGGAAAAAGTGTTCGATTTGTGCACGGCTTCACCTAGCAGCAGCGCAGTGATATAACCAGAGAGAAAATAGTACAAAACGATTATGAGGTCTGATTTTTTTGTGGACAACGGTTTTGTGATGCAAATGTCTCACTCTTTTGAACACATATTGAGAAGAAAAACGCTGTCAGGATGTAAGTCAGTGTTGGTGCACGACACTGCTGACAGGGATGCCAGATTCATATTCTTTTACTTGACATCCATACAAAAAACAGTTGACATGTTATAGACAAGAAGATAAGTTGGTACACAAAGACAGGAAAAAGAGATAAGAAGCATGTCAGGAGACCCTAACTAAAACCTGCCATAAGGGCCACCTCAAACATCTGTTTTTTCTAGTTCTCACATATACCACCATAACAGATTCATGTCAAACATCCCAAACTATCTCTTTAACTGGATCACATAAAGTTGACCATGTCTCCCGTCCTTCAGTCACTTCACTTTTAAATGCCTCCATGGTCTGGCCCCTCAGTATGTGTCTGACCTGCTCGTACCTCACACCCCCTCTCGTGCTCTCCGGTCCTCAGATCAGGCTCTCCTCTGTGTCCCAAACATCAGGAGAAAACAGAGAGGGGATCGGGCATTTGCGGTGGCTGCACTGAGGCTGTGGAATCGGCTCCCATCGCACATAAGGCTGACCGCAAATGGCTGACTGCCTGTTTTTAAGTCCCTTTTAAAAGCTCACTTTAACACAGTTTGAGGTTAAACTTTTCACCTCTATTTGTGCTGTATTACATTTTCCCTGTACCTCTCACTGTAATTGTCGCTGTTTGTTAAGTTTGGTCGACTGTGTTGTTTTTAAAGTGCTCTAGAAATAAAGTTGAGTTGCCTGTTGCTAACTACAATAGAGACTGTGGCTAGGCAGACTTACGTCGTATTGAACATTAACTAACAGGCCAGTTTGTTACTGATAAGTACACTCAGCACCTTCACCCTTCACTGAGACCCTTTAAATCACTGCACATTTGATCGCACACGGCACTTTAAACATATTTGCTCAGGACAAAAGACATTGCACACAACTGGTTTTCAAAATGTATTTAAGGTCGTCCTTTTACCACTTTTAATCTTGAGGCACAGTGAAAGCTGCTGGGCCCTGGAGAGAAAGGAGACAATTAATTTACCAAATACCTTTTTAAATTGAATAGTACAATAGATTTATTTGTTTATTTGGGTGGGACAATGCATATTCATGAACATACAATTTGTATGAAATCACACATATTGATGTAAATACGCCGGATTTAGCACAAGTGCTAATTTCCATCCGTAGTCCCATATATCCATCCATCTTCTCCCGCTCAATCCGGCTGGGTCGCAGGCACCTGACCCCCCCTATGAACCCCTCTGCAGGTGGTGAGCCCACAGGAGGGTGGACGTCATGGTCCTTGATGTTAGTTCATAGGGGTGCGGGCATGTTTTAGGTTGATGGGGTAAACCGGAGTACCCGGAGGAAACCCATCCAGACACGGGGAGGAACATGCAAACTCCACACAGAAAGGCCCGGGCGACCTGGGGATCGAACCCGCAACAGATATGGTGCAGTATATCTGTTTTAGAATGTTGTTCTAAGTGTTGATGTGTGTGTTAGTGTATTTTATTGTGTTTTAGTGAATAGTGTGTCTGTTATGAGTGGTAATAACAAAAATGTGAAATGAGTGTGTCATTAAGGAAAACTGTTCTGCACTCGGCCCATTCATGACTAACATGTGAGTCAATATAGTCACAGTTTCTTTGTGTTTTGGTCATTTTTAAGCAGCTTTTCCATATTTTACTGAAGCAGATGATAGTTTATGCCTCTCTTTCCTGTGGGAGGTATTTAAATTGGTCCAAAATAAGGACACCAGGGTCATTCCTTGTATAAAACTGGGACAAATCACTGGTTTTGCATAATTCTGCTGGGACAAAGGACCCAGGGCTCAAAATTGGGAACGTCCCACGTAAATAGGGACTAGGGATTGCACTTTTAAATTTTAACTCTTTGGATCAAAGACTTGTCATGGCATTTTAGGAGGAAAAAGTAGCATTCACAATTCTGTTCATCTTCATAAACTATCATAATAAATATTGTACCATGAGATGCATATCATGAAAACATTGTTGTATTTGTATTTGATATCGTTATTCCCAACCTATCATAATGCTTACCAATATTATAGGCCTATATCAGATAGACATAGGACGATATAGAAATTTGGTGACGATTATCATGGCCAAGATCTTGTGAGATTTTCTTCCTGTGTTCACCTTAGAATAAGACAAAAAAGGGTTACGGGTTGGTGAGTTACATCACTTACAGTTCCAAAAAGCAGGACTAGAATGGAAACAAAAATATAAAATTTAATAAAAAATTGTAAGACCAAAACCGGAACTAAATAAACGGACTAAATAGCAAAATGTATATATTCTAAATTATATTAAAGTCTCGTCTTGTCTCGTTTTTGTGGAAATTGTATCTCATCCCATCCCTGTTGTGTACCCTCTTTATCACGAGAAATAATTGTATTTATTGTCCCTTCCTGAATATAAGATATTTTCTCCAAAACACAACACAACAGAAGTAAAATCTAAATGTGTAAATTAATAAAAAATAATAATAATAATTTAAAAAAAGTAAAATCAAATGCAGTTAATCGTAATTAAGCATTTTTATTGATTGACAGTCCTAAAAGTATATGTATGTGTATCCAAATGTCCCAATATGATATTTTCATGATAAGTGTCTCATGATATGTTTATTGCAATATTTTGTGGAGGAAAACACAACTGCGATTATGCTACTTCCTTTTAAAATATCATGACAAGACTTTGGTTCTGTCATAATCCCAAAGAGTTAAGATTTAAAAGTGCTTCATAATAGTTCTTCATGTATTCTACACTGAAACAGAGCAAAGGATCATGGTCTGTGTAGTTCCCTCTATTTTGTTGCTGCACCATAACATTAAATTTAAGCAAAGAGACTTGTCATTTCGATATATTGTGATGCCTCATGATTGATTGTGAGGCTTTTGACAATACAGTATCAAGATCACAACAAATCAGGGCAACACAAAATCAGGAATCTTATTTAAGTTTGCCTGTAGCTTCTCTTTCACTTGTTGACTTTACATATTACAGTGGGTTACACCAGGGGTATCTAAACTCTATTCACAAAGGGCCGATGCTTATTGAAATATAAATGAACCGGAGGGCTGATGGTCAACAGTGAGTCATCTAAGTGCGTTTGGCGTAGCTGATGAGCAATGCAATGTACTTGAGGGTAAATGGGTGGAATTACTTAAATGTGCTGTAAAAAAAAGTACTGCCTGTGACTCTTTGGGCCAGTTTAGTAGAAGGGCTGAGCCTTTGACCGTACATAAAAGTGGCTTATGGACTAGTCAACCTTCTTGATTATCCATCCATTTTCTTATCCCCACCAGGTCGCGAAGGCAGTAGTCTGAGCAGGGAGGCCCAGAATTTACTTTCTACGCACACTTCCTCTAGCTTTTCCGGAGATTCCCAGGCCACAACAGAGACATAGTCCTGACAGCGTGTCCTTGGTCTTCCCCGGGGCCTCCTCTCGGTGGGACATGCCCGTAATTCCTCTCCACGGAGACGTCCAGGATTCCCGAGCCACCACACCACTCTCCTCTCGACGTGGAGGAGTAGTGGCTCTAATTTGAGCGTCTTCCGTGCTCCTCACCCTTATTTCAACCGCTTATATCCTCCATCCAGGGTCGCCGTGGGGTCTTAAAAGTCTTAAAAAAGGTCTTAAATTTCATGTTCCTAAATTAAGGCCTTAAAGTCTTAAATGATGTTGTCCAAGGCTTATTTTTTTCACAAAGGTCTTAAATTTCATTGGCCTATTTATTGTATACTCGGGCTGCAATGCAATTTGAGACAAGACCATGTGAAAGTTTAGTTTGTCTTGTTAGAACATTATAAATGATTTTTTGGCAATGCATACGACTGTAAATGAGTTCTGAATGATATTTTATAATCAAAGTAATTTTTGCTTTTCAAAGCAGTGAGTAATGGTCATTATTAGAATTGGATCTGGTGTTTTTCGCCTGCATTGGCTGCGAAGTTGGTCTTGATTTTCATTTAAGTGGTCTTAAAAACATCTTTAAAAAGTCTTAAATTTGGGGTAGTCAAACCTGGGGATACCCTCTTCATCTCGTCCTTTCTTGATTATCACAATTCAATATATTTTTGAGGGCTCATACTATTATATTATTACACCAACAGGAAAAAGTACAAGGAACTGGCTCCGGAATTCCCAAAAGTTTCTGGACTACCTTGCGATCAGTATCTGTTAGCATCAGCATGAAAACTTGTGTCTGTTTTTCCTCTGTCTGTGACTAAAGCCAGCTAAGAGTACCGTATATTGTCTCATATGATAATGGTACCTCAATCTGACTTTTTGATGCACATATCTGTATCTTACAATCTAACAAGTTCCCTGGAGAAATCAAAGTAGCCCCTTCCAGGAGCGCCGTTATAAATGTCTGTGCACATAGCCTGGTACCGATATCAGCATTGTATTCCGTTCATTTTAACAGGACAGTAAAATAATAACATTTACTTTGACGTTTATACTGTACATTTATTACATTTGGCAACGAGTAACACTAGCCGATATCTTCCAGTTCCAACAAATACTTTACTGTCAAACTGTTGTGACCTGTTTTTGGTGCATTAGCCAAATTGTCCAGCATAATATTAAATAAAAAAAATATGGTTGTTAATTTTGGCACTAATATTCTACGCAAAAATGTGCTGCACGTGATGATGTTTTCGAACGAGGCTCTAAGTTACGTCGTAGTCTCCTGAAAATGTACCGTTTAAAACCATTTTGTTTGTTAGTTTTCTTTTTTCGTTTTTTATCTTAACACTTTTTGGGAGTTATTGTGAATGTGTGCATTGCGTCGCCATGGTAATCGCTGCATATTCCACCGTAAACGAAGGAATAGAACATACCCGGGATGGTGTTCCTTCCATTTTGTTTGTTTTTTTCTCGTTTTCAGACAATCTTAACACTTTTTCAGAGTTATTGCAAATGTGTACATTGCGCCGCCATGGTAACTGCTGCCTACGCCACCATAAATGAAGAAATAGAACACCCCCGGCATGGTGTTCCTTCCATTTTGTTTGTTTTTTTCTTGTTTTCAGACAATCTTAATACTTTTTTGGAGTTATTGCGAATGTGTACATTGCGTCGCCATGGTAATCGCTGCATATTCCACCATAAACGAAGAAATAGAACAGCCGGTGTGGTGTTCCTTCAAAGAATCGACACGAACACGCAATAGTTGGACCAGTGCGCCGTCTTTTTGTCTCTAAATCCACTCTCCTCTCGATCATCTAGTCCAGCGGAAAACAGACACCTCTTACTCTTTCCACCACATTTTTACCCACTCTCCTGAACAATTTTCACTCTTTTTCGACGTTCTCTCCTCCTTTACCTCTCCATCAACACCACCGTCGACCGGAGTGGGAGACAGGGCCGGGATTGGACAAGCTGGTCCTCTGACAGCGTGGTTACGGGGTCTATCAGGGAGAGTATCTGTTGGAGAAAGAGATGGAGGATGGAGGAGGTGTAAAATGGAAATGAGAGAGAGATGAAAACCAGCAGAGACTAGCTTATATGTCACTGTCTGTGGCGTGGACCCACTCATTTATAAACATGATCTGCGCTGTCAAATGGAGATAAGTGCGCATGGATCATACTCGCTGGCATTTTCAATATTTTCTTTCGATGTTATGGGTGGTGTTGGTTTTATAGATGTCACATTTAGGGTTTTCAAAGTATCGAACATCTAGAACTAGTACTGAAACAAGATTTTAGCAAGTGTTGTTATTGAAAAGTTATGTTTGCAGGACAGAAATGAACCTTTTCTTACTAGTTTTGGAATGATCTTGAGCTGTATCAGTTGTGTAGGACCGTGGACCACTATGGAACCTACCTGGAGCAAAGAGGGATATAAGACCACAAAGGAAAGTACTGTGATTTAATGCTGAAAATCTCATTCTGTTGTCTAAAGAAAGTTTTTTTTTTAGCATTATGGTACCAGTCTTTTGGCACCCAGTCAACCCAAAACAAGCATAATAGGTTAAAATCCTCCTGCATAGGTTGTCCGGACCAATAGTTAAACATCTGAAGATGGTTTACCAGGTGCTATTCCCCTACTACTTCTGGCAAGGATGGGTCAAATGCAGAGAACAAATTTGTTTCGTTTCATTCACACGTTTAACACGCAAATCCTGCATATTCAAGCTCAGAGTCCTGCACTGGTCTGATTTTGACAAACCACACCCGCCCGTACCGTCATACCTCCACACCCGACCCATTTTCCAACAGAACTGAAATAAAATTCAAACTAAATAAAAACAATGACATTTTTGCATTTCACTAAAATACAGCCCCAACCCACATCTGACACAGCACAATATTTTTTCACCTGTTTCATTCAAATTTGCAGTTCACCTTTCGGGTATCCCCGGGTACTCGAACCCGTGCAGGACTCTAGGCCTAAAATTAGGCTTAGTTCTTCTCGCAAACAGAAACCACTCCGCTTTGTGATGTCATGTGGTAATATAGAAAGCGCTTCATTGTGTTTTTAAACTCCGTACACCTTCACTAGAATCATTTGGATGATTTTAGATTGACAGCAGTAAGGAGAGGCACAAATTGTAATTCCTTTTAGTAAAATACAGAGCAAGCTGCTTAGAAACTACCAAATCACAAAGAAAATATGACTGTACTATACTGTTAATCATGAATGGGCCGAATGCAGAACAATTTCCCATATTTACACACTCATTTTGCAGTTTTATTATTACCAGCCACGCAAAAAATGTAAATTCTGGTCACCCTAGACATAAATTAAGGGTGGAAGGGTGACCAGACACTCCTAGTTTTGAGCCCTGTGTCCCCTGTCCCAGCAGATTTATCCAAAACCACTGATTTGTCCCAGTTTTATACAAGAAACGTCCCAAATGTCCCTATTTTGGACCAATTTGACACCTGCCAACAGTAAAGAGAGGCATAAACTCTCATTTGTTTTGGTAAAATACAGAAAAGCTGCTTAAAAATGACCAAAACACAAAGAAAATGTGACTATACCAACTCATATTTTAGTTGTGAATGAGTCGAGTGCAGAACAGTTTTCCTTAATGACGCACTCGTTTCACAATTTTATTAAACCAGGAGCGTGCCAGTTTTTTATTTGGAAAATCTGGTCACCCTGGTAATGCTACTCCCACTAGACGGAGCTAAACAGTTCAGCTCAGACAAGATGGTGTGCACATTAACCTCTGCTATCTGAAATGAGCCATGAGACTGGGTGGTTCAAGCCGCTTTGCACCGGCTTTGATGTTCTTAGCGAAGGAAAAGGAGCTGACGCCGCGAGTTTGTTTGGGGCAGAAACTTTGTTGTTGACTGTCATGTAACTGAATCAGCATGCGCAAAGTTAACAGAGAGCCGGGCCGAGGAGTGGGCGTGTAAACACGGGCTCTGGGAGAAGAAAGGACGACTTACGGAGGAGTTACAGATGCACTAAGCTTCTTGAGTCAAAGTGCCAACCAGACTATCGACCGAATGAAACGTCAGCACGCTTTCTTTGGAATAACGAATACTAACAAATGACGTCCTATATCACGCAAAATTGACTCTTGTGAGCTTTAAGCCATGTTCTAATGTTACCTCATCAAAACCGTACCTGGAATTGGAGTATGTCTGCATCTCCAAAGTTCTACCTTGTGATGTCATGAAGCAGTAGTTTTCAAGTTAAAAGCGACGTTTTATCTTCAGTTCATGAGAGATTAATTCTATTGAAGGTGTATGGAGTTTAAGTCATGCCTCAAAACTAGCTTAGACCTGATTTGCAGAATACAGTTGCTGTTTAAAGGTCCTATACTGCAAAATCCTTTAAACTAGAAAAATACACTTATAATAATACACTTGTTTTAAGTTAAAATGTTCTAGAAACAAGTGGAAGTATCTGCCAGTGCAGGAAGTGAAATTTACTTATCAATAAATCTTAAAATAAGAAAATATATCTAGGCTTTCATAAATTCAAATAAGATCAAATCACTTATTCTAAACAATAATCTAAGTTATAAGTGATCTAAAAGTTACCACTTGGTAACATATTGACAAATTGCAGCACTGTCCTAAAACTTTGAAATCTTTAAATCGTTCCATGTTACAAACAGAAGATTCAGAGATACTGGACAATTTCAAGTCCAAGATCGACTGATTTGGATACATAAAAAATGTCTTAAACTCCATCTTAACACTTGTTTTGTGCATTCTAACTAGTTTGTAGATATAAAAAAGGAATATTTTCTTGAAATAAGCTTAATAATCTTTAATAATCTAGCAGTTAGTAAATATCCCTTAAAACAAGATAAATGAGATTTTTTGTCTAGATTTAAGAGAATTTGTTAGTTTCATGAAATCTGCAGTGTGTATTCAGGGTCCCTACTCTTTTTCACTGACAAAATTTAAAAACTCTTCCATGACTTTTTCTAAATTGAATTTTCCAGGACTTTATGGCACCTACATGTGTAGAATTGAGCATACGTTTAGAGCTACATATGAAATGTGAACCCTTTTCACTCACCTTATGGTTTGTTATTATAGTTTTTTAACATTCAAAATCCTATCAGTGCATTTATTGTGTCCACCTTATTGTATAAGGCGCCATCCTCGATGAGCTTCATTGGACTGGACCCAAATGCTATGGGCAACGTCACACTCACTTAATCCTCTTCTTTATACGGTCTATGGCAGAGGCGATTGTCAACTAGCCCAAAAAAATCAGTTTTTAATTTTGTTTGAATGCAGGTGGGTCTGAGAATAGGTTTTGTGAATCCTCAGAAGTGAGAAAAGATATCTCCTCTTCAGTATAATTTTATCAATCAGAACAAAGAAATAGCTTCAGACTTTTCTTGTAGAGAAAACAAGACCCTGGTGAAGACTTGCAGGTAGTCAAAACATGTTATCACGAATAAATTCACTGCAAATCAGACCGGCTCCGTTCTCCCCTCCTGTCTTAGAATTCAAATGTTCTCTCCTGTTCCAATCAGGATTTGTTTTTTGGAAGTTTTACTGCACTATTACATAGGCCAGAACTTTTCTTACCGAACATAGGAACCATGTTGAGTGTCTTTGCATTATCAACATTAATGGAACAAAATGGACTAAACTAGGCCTGAACCGGGATTTAACCAGGACTAAACCATGTTACCTCCTCCCGTGGACCGAGGCTCCTCTCGTATGCCAAATTTTAAACACATTACTACAAATTCATAAGCGCTTTCCGCAAAATTTAGAGCAAACTTTTAAAATCACAGTAAAGCTAACAACTAGCATGCTAACAGCACACCAGAATTACTTATTGGTTCTTGGACAAGTTCTTGGACAAGACGCAAACAGCACGAAGCGGTCACATGTTGACACTATACGTTAGTGTTGTCACGATGCTAAAATTTCAAACTCGATTTCAATAGTAAGGAATAAGTTTGACTTGAAGATTCTTTTGACAGTAGAATGTGAGTTTCAACATTAAAACACAGTAGTTTCATTTATATTTCCATTCAGTCTTATATCCATGTAATCCCCCAGTGGTCCAGGTAGGTTCTCAGTGGTCCAGGTAGGTTCTCAGTTGTCCAAGTAGGTTCTCAGTGGTCCAGGTAGGTTCTCAGTGGTCCAAGTAGGTTCTCAGTGGTCCAGGTAGGTTCTCAGTTGTCCAAGTAGGTTCTCAATGATCCAGGTAGGTTGTCTGTGGTCCAGGTAGGTTCTCAGTGGTCCAGGTAGGTTCCGTAGTGGTCCAGGTAGGTTCTCAATTGTCTAAGTAGGTTCTCAGTGATCCAGGTCGGTTCCATAGTGGTCCGTGGACATATCCTAGTCTATGTGCTCTTATACTTGTTCTGATACAGCTCAAGATCATTCTAAAGCTTCAAGAAAGATTCTTTTTTATCCTCTTTAGTATCGATATCTACTCAAATGCATATTCCATTTCGATACTAGTTTTAAAATTGAAACATACTGGTATTTGGCTCGATTAAATGGAACATTTCTGGCAAAGTAAACCCACTACAGTGTATATTCCAGGTCATTTCTTCTATTTCATGGAACAACCGTGTAATTTAAGTCAAAGATTGTTTTCTGAGATGATTCGTATCACTGTTTAGCTATTATCCTGTGAGATAAGACCTTGGATGTACAGTAGAGGACACTGCACTTAAACAGGCTCAGAGCGAACCCACTTCTAATGTATTTTCTCATGTCATTTCAGAGATAGATTGGAAAAGGTCCTCGGCGCTACTGCATCTCTCTTATCTAGATCAAAAGTACTTGCGATTATTGATAACCCCTCTCAGGCCCCACTGCATTAAGAACTAGTTTGTCTTTGAGATCAGGCCTGTACTAACACATGGTCATTTTTCTGGATTTGTACAAGTACTGCATTGCTGTGAAGTCTCTGGGTACGCGATCATGATTTTTTTTTTTTTCACTGCTTACATATCAACATAATATGGTACTTAGATATGTAAAGAGCAAAGAAAAATGTACAAATTAATATCTATATAATGAGTGATCTAGCTGTGATGCAATGAACTGCCTTCTCATGTAATGGTCGCAGGTTCAAATCTCTTCTAAACTGTCAAATACTGTTGTGCACCTGGGCAAAACACAAGCTAGTACAGCATACAGTTCTGTTCCGGAATAAGGTGAATATTGAGAATGAGAAAAACATGTACAGTATTGTACCACGGCTATAAGTCGCACCGGAGTATAAGTCGCACTTTTTGGGGGAAATTTATTTTATAAAATCAGAGACCAAGAACCAACATTTCATCTTGAAAGGCAAGTTATAGAAGTTATAGTAATAAAAACAACCCAATAGAGAAGAATCCATGTATCATTCATTCATTTTTTTTCAATATAGAACCAAAAATAAGAAAACAAAAAACTCTTCTTTATTATTTGTCGCTAAAACCAAAATGAAAAAATGTATAACAACTTGTTTTTTCATTTTTGATTCATATATATGATTCATATATTTGGTCTATGGACTGTCAGTGTGAAAAATGTATATAAGTCGCAGTGTGACTTATAGTCCGAAAAATACGGCATGTGTCCTCTATCTGCAGGTTATAGTGTTGGTAACACAGGTTAGGTTGTATTTGTAAAACCTACAGCTCCTGTAATGTTATGTACAGGTTAGGGGTTGTAACTATGGTTCTAAGAGAAAAAGATCAGTACCATAAAATACCAAATAAGAGCTGGGTTCCTATTAATTATCTTTAAACGCCGAGTCTAATGTTCGTGCTGAAGACAGAAGTCGTGCTGCAACAACAGGACGCAGGACTGATGCTCGCGTCGTCTCTACACAAACTAGACTTAAAACCACATGGCTCATTTGCATAAACTATAAGGGTTGAAACAAACAGCTCACTCCTTGTGCCCTGATGCAGTCGATGAATGTTCTCACTTTGCTACCTGAAACTCACTGCGTCTGTCACTTGTTTTAACTCGCTAAAGAAATTTCTGCATGTGGGAAGGTTTGAATGACTTTCTGTAATTCAGGAGTCACTTTCAAATGTGCAGAAACTCTCCGCTCCGTAGATATTTTGTTGTAACATTTCAAATGCCTACATCTGTATAGAAAGTCGCCTAAATTCTAGTCATACATTTTAAAAGAATTTGAGTACCAGATTTTCCCAGTTTTGCGGAGCACGATTTTTGTGAGGAAGGAATTAATCACCTGCTCCAAATTGCCGCCTGGTCTCAAATAAATCCCTGGTCTGTTAAGTGATTGAAACAAATAAACGCCCCGGCTCTTATTTGGTATTTTATGGTATTCAAAAGTAGGAGATGGAATTTGGTGTCTGTTGTGTATTAGAAGTATTTAGTTAGTTTAATCATCATTCTTATACAGTTTTGATTATCTTGTAAAGTATATGTTTTATTATATTGTGGTAAGTCTAGAGCGGTATCACACTTTTATCAGTCACGGCTTTGTCCCTCGCCTTCCGCAGACGCTGTCCTCACTTGTCTCCAGGACGACCAATTTTCACTATGTCCATATACGCTGCCCCCTACTGAGGTCACCTTCTAGCAATATTGTATTAAGCTTTATCAATAGTGACCCAACAACCTGCAAATCTTCTCTCAAACGCACCTTTGACAGCCATGGGTGAGATTTGGCAGGGGAGAGGAGAGACAGGACAGTGCTGAGAAGTGCGGGGGTGAGGGAAGAGGTGGTGGTGCCTCTTTTTGGCTGTTTTCCCAGATGAATAAGATGGAGAGGGAGAGAAAGAAAGATTGAAAGAGAGAGAAAGAGATGTTATGTAAATGATTTTAGCACATTGTAATGTTTGAGTGGCACGTCCTTTATTAAGGCTATTTTTCAAACCTGAGCATCTCCACTGGCCTGGTGGATCGTCCATCACTGTCATGTTCGTCCAGTTTCTAAAACAAAACAAAAAACGGGAAAGTATATCTTCCACAATTAATCTTTTAAAATAATTCTTGACTGTTTTTTGAATCCTTATCTGGTCTTTGCGCTCTGGGGTGGCAGTGGCTTTGTTGTTAGAGCAGTGTTCATCTAAGTTCTCCCCACACGTTTTGAGCCAATTTTTCGCTCCTGCGACTATTTTTGGGTTTGGGATGAGTATTGGCTTAATCGTGTTGTGCTTCGTGTCATATACATGGGGTAATGACAACCGACCAGCTCCCGATTGGCAATCGTAGGTCACAAGAATATCAAACCTGTTTGAAATCCAGTCGCCTCTCATGAGGGTTTCACACTGTTGAAGAAGTTTGTACAGTGTGAGAACATGAATCGTGAGCTGTGAACTTTTACTTTGCGATTTGGCCGTACAGTTTGAGCTGGGACTGAGTGAAACAATTGAAAATATCGCACATCTTAAGTCACTCTCCTTTCAGAGCGCTGTCTCAACACACAATCCACACACATTCCACTAATAACACAACAAATACATCTAGTTTGTGAAGTTGTAGTGCATCGCTTTGCTGTCGCTTTTGTATACTTAGAGTCTTGGACAGGATCTGCCTGGGAACGATCACTAGATTACTCAAACATGCATGGATGACATCTAAAACCTCTTCAGGCATGTTTTTGATGCCCCTGGTGCTCTGTTTTATCAGCTGTTTCCATGTTGATGTTTGGTGGTTACGATCTGACACTGACTCCACACACTTGAGGAGCAGTGGCTTCAAAATCGCACACGGAAACAAAAAGTTGGGTCACGCCTCCTCGAACTGGGGGAGAAGAAATCGCAGCCAAAATCAGGCAAATTCTCCTGTAGTGTGTGGCGGCCTTAAGGTGTTAACAAATTAAACATCCATTATTGTGTACAAGTTAGTGGTTTGATCCCTGCTACATCTTTACGCGTAGAGTTGTTGTGGAAAACATCTGGCTTTCCTGCTTTATATTATTGTGTGCAACTTCAGATAGAAATTCGCCTTGGTTACTTTCTGACATATTTTTGTTTTACTTCCATGCACTCTCACATTTCAACTGCTATTTGTTGTATATATTGTATGGAATAAGTAATGGTACAATGAAGACCTTGGTTAACTTTTTTTAGAATTCAGATGCTGTGTTATCTGAAATTATAAAGTACAATTTAACCAGATGCAGTAGTTCCCATGACTAGAGTTCATAAGACCTTCTGGAAAATCTTTAATCCATTTTTCATGTAAAGATATGGGGCTCCTAAACATATCACCAATCCCCACAGATATTACCATGGCCCTGCAGGTATGACCTTCACTTAATTACATCACATCATGGATCTATAGGAGCCGCTTAATTACATTATACACTATATAGAGGGTTTCCGTCATGCTAACATAATCTGGTAATGTAGATTAAAAAAAAAAAATGTCATTACCGTATGTGAATCAAGAATAAAAAGTCAAATTTAAGTTATTTTTATATAGTACAAACATGGCATAAGGTTTATACAATAGAGCATGTTTTACCTCTGTACTGATGTTGCTTAAAGATGCATTGTGTAACTTTTCTAGTAGAGGGTCCGTCAAATGCTTTTGTCCATGGAGATGTTGTCGCTTTGTCTGGACCAAGTTACAGCTCTACAGATCTGTAGAGAGGAGACCCCGCTCACAGTCAGAATGCATGTTTTTCTAGGTGTTTTTGAGCTATAAAACCACCTGTAATAAAGAAACGTACGATAGAAATGTACGGTAGATCTGTTTAATGTCATATTGTGGAACACTCCAGGCAGCAGAATGACATCTCTGTAGAAAAAAAGCTGGTAAAGGACTTCTGACTATACACAGTGAATCTTTAAAGCTCTGTATCTAGTTTTTGTTCATGTATTTGTGAAAAAAAGCCTTGTCCCAGGATCATGCACAGGTTCGGATACCCAACAGGCAAACCGCAAATTTTAATGAATCGGGTAAAAATGTTGTACTGTGTCGGGTGCAGGTTCGGGTTGGGTCAGATGCAGGAAAATACAGGTCTAATCTGTGGTTTATAAAACATCATGTGCAAACAAAAAACAGGCCTGTATTTTAGAGAAATGCAAAAATGTCATTGTTTTTACAAGATGATTCAACGTGAAATCCATTTGTTTCTGCTGCACGCGCACATTTCCAGAAATTTCTTCCACTTTCATTTTCAAACCACACATGCGATGTCCTGCAATTCAAAATGACTCTTGAAAAGTTGAAAAGAAAATTATCATATCATCAGTTATTAAAAAGTTGTGGCCAACACCTCAACTAAACTCAAGTCAGGCTGTTTTGGTGTCGGTATCAAGTTATAGCACGTCGGATCGGGTGCAGAATTTTATTTACATTTTGTCGGAAAACGGGTCGGGTTTGGATTGAGGTATGACGGCTACGGGCGGGTGTGGTTTGTCAAAATCAGACCCGTGCAGGACTCTGACTTGCCGCAGTACAGAGTCTGAGTCTGCATCTAATTAGAAAGAGATTTACTGTTTGATAATCAGGAAGTGCACTTTAGCATGCTAGTTGTGGTTAGCTTTATCACTGTATTGCTTATCATGGCAAAATTCTGCATCGTCTCAGAGTTGGGAAAAGTGCTGCCAAATGTTTAAATGAACTCGTTGTGTTTTGTAGCTTTAATCCAGTGAAAACCAGGTAGAGCCTTTAAGTGTTAGGCATTGGTATTAGTGTTCCGGAGCGGTGAACAGGCGGGTTTGACGTCACATCACTCACGGCGCTGCAGCCCGGTCAATACGCCTAAATGAGTGCAGTGTTTCTGAATAGGCCTCGTTTGTTAGCGCACTCAGGGAGGGACTATTTACAACGGCATCAATGTGACAAAATACAGGATTTGTGCATTCCTGGGAACTTAAATCCACTTCCACTTTAGAGTGAACAAGTAGAATCTTAAAAAGGATTAAAGTGCATATGACAGGTTTTTGTGGGTTGTTTTTTTTTCGAAATAGGCTACTACTCGGCATGGTTGTTTTAAACAGACAAGTGCGAGTTCTATAGGGGAATTTGCCTTTTAACTGTCTAACTAAGGTTGATGTTTTGACCTGGTATATGGTTCATATCTCTGTAATCTGGCCCTATTTACATGAAACAAAAACTGGCACCGGTATTTTTTGTCAGCAAAAGGTAGATTTTTTACAGTCTCAAAAGCCTGAAGATTGTTTAAATGCATGCTTGTTAGGATGTTGTCAGAAAAGACTTTAGAGCCACATGATATGTAGAAAATTTAAGATAAGGGTAAGGGGAAACATTTCTGGAATTTCTGTTAACGATTTCTTTCAAAAATTGTGAATTTCCCATATCTAACCATCTAGTTATCTATCTATTTAGATCAGACATGTCCAAACTATGGCCTGGGGGCCCAATGTGGCCCTCAGACCAAATTCTTTTGGCTCTCAGGCTTCCAGGTGAATTGGCCCATAGTAGTATTTTTTACTGCATGTTTTTGAACTCTACCTTGCTCAAGCAAATGTAGTGTGTGTAGTGTGGTCTAAGCCTGAACAAAGTTCTGGAGGGTCACTCAAACCTGTTATAAATGCTCAGATTTGAATTACTCACCGTTTGACCACGAGTCTTTGACCCTCGATCGGCCCTCATGCTGTTCTGTGTTTTAATATGTGGCCTTTGTTGAAAAAAGTTTGGACACCCCTGATTTTGACGGATAGATATAGGAAGGGATGGAGGTTAAGGAGAGTCTGAGGAGTCTAGTACTTATGCGTTATAATGCATTCTGGCTGAACATAACAAGTGAAGTTGTGGAAAAACTACAAAAGATATCAATGCCATTTTTCCTGTGGAAGTAGGGCGTGGGGACCTGTACAAAATACATTTGGAATCTTGGTTCTATCTCGTTCTATGCTAAAGTTATAACCGTTGTCATCTTTTTATGGCTGCAAAATGCTTTTCAAAGATTTATATGTGTGTCACTCACTCTGAATTGAGTTCTGCACATTATCCATCTGGAACAGCTCTCACCCAAAGTGATTGGGAAAAGGCAGAACATCATGAAGATTTTTAAAATATGATCAGTTGAAGCATTGCAACAGCAAAACAAGCTGAAAAATCAAACTTTAGTTAAATCCCGTTGAGAGAAAACCACAGACATCTTCGTTATCCACAAATGCACAAAGCTGTTACCTTCTGCACGATGACACTAAAATAGTCTAAAGTACGTCTGTCGGCATTGCTGTTTCTTTTGGTCCATTTGTGCTCTTTACCTTTGGCTTCTGCACAGACCTCAACTCTGCAACTCACCACCTGTCAGGCCCTATCGCACCAGCGGGGGCCAAATGGATTCTCGTGTTTGTGAACGCGCAAATATCACGGGAATCCATCTGGTGGTGCAAGGTTAATGGAAGATAGTTTGTGTTGCTAAAATGGCAGTGATATTCCGTCATCTATCTCTCAGGATCTCTTTACATCAGTCACATTTTTAGTAAACAAAACATTACATTCACTTTTACTTCACTGTATTGCATATTTGACAATTTACCCTCCTGCCGTGTTAGTCAGAAGCACTTCCCAGCGTGAACTTGCACTGGTATGACGTATTATAGCGTGTCTATCTTAGCTTACCTGGCTAACCTGTGGAGATGTGAGCCCATGGGGAGAGCTCCTGTCACCGAGCATTATTGTCAACAGAACCACTGACCTTGCCGCCGCTCCTGCCTACACCTGCCGCGCTAGCTAAAAGCGTTTTGTACGCGCTTTCAATTCAAGGAGAGCTAAATAGATGAATGATTGAGGAAGACTTTGGCAAGACATGGAGAGGATCGAGAGGACAGTGGTGCTGCTGCAAGTGGAGTGATAGAATAGAGAAAGAGCATATTTATATGAATTAATTTTGATAATAAGAAGTAGACTAGATATTCAATACTGATTCAGATACTATGATACCATGAAAATAAAAAAGAAACACTCTTTATTTAGGTAAAAGAATGTAAATTTTAGCATTAAATTATAGTATTTTCTTTTTCTGGTAACTCTTATGAATACTATAAGAATGGTTTGAGAGCTGGTTAGCTGTTATAGGCGGTATCCAAATTTTGATACTGTTATACCGTCTCAGCATTTATACAATATTAGCGTGATTAATTAAGAATTTTGTAGCTTGCACCTAAACCGTTCAGAAACAGAGCAGCATTATATTTGAAGATTCGCATCAGCGCTTATACTGTAGGCAAATTAGCCATCTGGTTTTAAGTTTCCTTTCAGTGAAACCATAGACGGTCTAAAAGGAGTGGACTAAGCAAGTGTGACGTCACCCACAGTGTTCAGCTCCGCTCAAATGAGGCTCGCAATGCCACGGTTACAGGAGCGAATCTGGAGCCAGGTTCTATGTTATGAATAAGATTTCTTTGACGGACAAAATAGCAAAAAAAAAAAGTCAGGATCATGTGTCACGGGTTCATACGAACATTTTCAGACCAAAATGACGAGGCCAAAGCAACAGTTACAGAGAGAGGGGCCACAAGATCCTAATGTAAAGTCAATGGGAGCCAGGGTCAGAAGGAGCCGGAAGAGCCTCCTGGAGCACTTCCTGTTTGGCAGGACATGCTAGCTTAGTCCACTCATATATACCGTCTATGTGTAAAACGTAATTAAATGTGCGCAAAGCTGCATTAAACACATTATTACTCAAAATATATAAGGAGTGGAGTACTGGAAATGTAGAGCGGTGGAGAGGACCAATCACAGCCCTTATTGTCTGCGTCGTTTTCATGCGAAGTTACCATCTCCTACGTGAAAGTCTGACTTCGCCCTCAAGCAGGAACTTTCTCCTCTTCAGCGCGTCCCCTCTCGACTCTCGGCGTTCAATAAAACGTCTCCATCACAAACTTTTCAGCTCCACATCGCACACAAGCATCAATCAGGTTTTTTTCTTCTTCCTCGCTGTGTGTGGATGAAATCTCCCAGCGCATCGACGTTTGAAGAGGAGAGAGAGCGGAGGGGAGAAAGTCCGTGCTGTGGTTTTAGGTGCTTATGCAGATTTTTTAATGACAGTAATGAAACTGATAATGTTGCTACTTTTTGATACTACTTTTTGATACCTCGGGATACCGTTTTACCGCCCAACCCTAATAGGCAGTGACTATGTGGACACCAAAAACCGAATCGTGATCTAATTTCTGGAGTTTTCAGATTATTGAAATGTCGTGTGAACAATTACTGATGAGTGGAACCTGATTTCTTTCTGATTGTTCACACTCGTGCAGGTTTTGACAATGGAAATTATGCAAAAAAGCAAGAAGCAGCAGAGGAGACAAAAATCAAATAGATGTTAAAGACTGAGAGAGCTATTTTAAAATTCAGTTTCAATGATCAAATTTTATTCGTGCGTGCACTCAAAATATTTAATGTGTTTTTAAAGCTTAGTATGTAACTTTTTGGCCACTTTATTATTTTTTTGCCTTAATGGATGTTTTTATTCCACTGAAAAACAAAGACAGACATCCTTATAAACATCCTTACTGTGAGCGGGCTTGCATCTCCACAAACCCGACTCTTATTTGGCCCGGACGAAGGTCTGATTTCCATGGAAATGTCGTTCCTTTGCTGTAATATTAGTATGGCATAAAACGTATGCATCGCCAATGCAGTTGATGTTCTACCCCCAGAAACGTACATACTATCACTGTAATAAGACAAAATAACATTCCGATTTTTTAAAATATGAATAAAAAAGAAAAAAGATGAACTACAGATCCAACATTTCTCCATAGAACACAATATTAGCATGATTCACCAGCCGCAATATCACCTAATGAGTTTTACATTTAATTTTGACCACGCTGACACCTCAAGGGGAAATAGTAGTAAAATATAGTTCTTTCTGCTCTCCAGTGTAATGAAAATGCCCAGAGAAAGGATAGAATAGTGGAGAATCGAATGCTTAAGAGCCAATCCAGAGGCCAGACCTGCTCCCATTCACAAACAAATTCTACGATAAAAGGAGGGAAACACATTCTTTTGTTCATTCATCAGGTGTTGTCACATCCTTGTGTACTTCAATGGACTCTTTTGGAGCATGCGTGTTTTTTTTGTTGAAGCGATTGTGCGGTATTTCAAAGGAGTCCAGATGTTTGGCAAAAAGGGGGTCCTGTATTGTCAAATTGAGATCAAAATGGCATGGGTGGAACAGTGGTAGTCCCTGGCGCCACGTAGTGAGACGGTCCCAGGTTTGGTTTTCCTCGTGTTTGCGTGGGGCACGTCAGGGTCGTCCAATGTCGTTCACCCATCAGTTTGAAACATGAACATTAAGCTGACCATGAATACTGTCTAGTAAATAGGATGAAAAATAATGAGCATTTCCATAGCAACAAATATATATTGAATTGGGAAAAAGTCTTACAGATGCAGGAAATTAAGAAACTAAACTATAAAACAAATAAACAAAGCAATACAACAATAGCCAGCTCCAGAGAGAAGGTAGATAAATACTAAATACTTTACTCAAAAAGTGAAATTTTTATCCTAAAATGTATATTTTTGTCAGCGTTTTTCAATAAATTATTTAGATTTTATGTTTAATTATATAGTTTCATTTAACACAACCATTTACCGTATTTTTCGGACAATAAGTCACACTTTTTTTCAGGGTTTGGGTGGTTCCTGTGACTTATACTCAGGTGTGACTTATATATTAAATTTTTCACACTGACAGCCCATAGACCAAATATATTAATCCTATGTATGAATCAAAAATGAAAAAACAAATCATTATCCGGTTTTCACTTTGGTTTTATAGAAAAATAATAAAGAAAAGAGTTGTTTTTTTGTTTTCTTATTTTTGGTTCGAATGAACAAATGATACGTGGATTCTTCTCTATTTGGTTGTTTTTATTACTATATCTTCTCTAACTTGCCTTTCAAGAAGAAATGTCGGTTCGTGATTTTATAAAATAAATTTCCCCCAAAATGTGCGACTTATGCATGTTTTTTTATACATGGCTTTTTTGGCTAATGCAACTTATATGCAACTTATAGTCTGAAAAATACGGTAGATTGAAAAAAATGTGACATGAAATGTGACATGTTTTTAAAATTAAATGGTACATGCAGCGTTTTTTGTTGAAGTGTCCACCATTAGGTTGTCTCCTTGAAATTGTTATTGCTTTGACTGGAATCTTAAACTTGCCTATCTCCATGGAGTTACAGATCAGAGCAGGGGAGAGGTCACCTCACTCACAGTAAGAACACATGTCGCGGGGGCAGCTTGCTGCCCAATACTCCTAGCACCTGACCCCCCCTATGAACCCCTCTGCAGGTGGTGAGCCCACAGGAGGGTGGACAACATGGTCCTTGATGTTAGTTCATAGGGATGCGGGCATGTTTTGGGTTGATGGGGGAAACCGGAGTACCCGGAGGAAACCCATCCAGACACGGGGAGGAACATGCAAACTCCACACAGAAAGGCCCGGGCGACCCGGGGATCGAACCCGCAACCTTCTTGCTGTGAGGCCTGAGTGTTGCCACTCAGCCACCGTGCCGGTATGTATAGTAAGAAAAACACCTGTAATTGAATATATGTATGATAGATTGCCTTAATGTTACACTGTGGAACATTCCAAGCCGTTTTTAATTTTTTTTATTTATTTTTTATCACTTACAATACCTATAGATCAGAAGTTTTGGTTTTTGGTGTGTGGTGATGTATAAGGGTGGGTCAAATATAGCATTTAACAGTCAAATTGACTATTTTTTGAAGGCTCTTCCTGATCTTAAACATGTAAAAACGCGTTAATTTTTAACGGTTTGTAGTGGTCCAAAGTTATTCCTCACTTTCCTTATGCATTCAGAGCATCCTAATTATCCACCCTACTGAGTTTATGAGCACTTTTCACAACTTTCTGAGATGAGAGTTTACTGTCATGGTAAAGCTAACAACAACTGGCATTCTAACGCACACATCCTGATTATTGGACAATCTGTACTGGGGCAAGACAACTTTAGCTCAAATAGTTGGGGATAAAAACCAGGGAACGGGCATTTTTAAAGCGAGCTAATTTGCCTTCAGAATAAAATTATAGTGCATTTTCATTATCAGCGTCACAGTGCTATTAAAGAAATAAATAAATGTCGCTGTACTGGGGCTGCTTTCGTCAAGGGCACAAAGAAATGACTCCCAGATTAATTGTGATGCTCTTTCATTTCCAACAAGTGAAGCAGACAAATGGATTAGCTCTAATGATACTTTATTGAATGGACAGGTTTCAAGAACACATATTGGGCTAAAGTGACTTTTTCCGAGCTTTTAACTTTATTATAACAGTGTTCCCGCATTTTCATGAAAGCTTGTTTTGTAAGTCCACCTATGATTTTGAATTTCCCAGTTTTGTGATGTCACAGGCAGAGGTCCGGAGTCTCCAGGACTGTTTTTAAAGAAGATCTATTGTGTGCAGCTATATAGCTATAATCTATGACGCCTGTAGATCATTATTTTATCATTTGAACATTTTAAATCACAATATTGATCTAAAATGACTTAATAAAACAAACAAATCAGCTGACTTCCAAGTTAGAAAAATGTGGTGCCTAATGGGAGCTGACGACGGGACAAACAACAAATAAACAGCACCTCCAATGGACAGATGCACATCACACTAGCGAACAGCAATTTATTTATTTTATTTTATTTAGGAATAGGCAAAATAAGTGTCAGAACTTCAGCCTTAAGCCCTTTCGTCTGTAGAAGATTGCTTAAACATGAATGAATCAATCCAAATGCAACTTTGGGTGATTAATGGTGAGAGGAAACAACGTGAACATGGTTAAAGGCTCTGAAAAGTGGATTTTGCAGAATAGTTCTGCTCTTGTAAAAACATGTTTCTATGAGCGTCGTACAAAGTTGCTAACCCTAGCTGTGATGGTGTCTTTACCCTAGTTCCCAGTACTGTAGAAATCCTGTAGAAACAAGATGTCTATTGTCAGAAGAGCATTATTTTAAGGGGCCGTTCACACATAACACATAGCGGGTGGAAAACTCAAAACATTTTGTCAGATGTCCATATCGTTCAGATGGCAACAGCATTTTGGGGGGTTGAAGACGCAAAAATCTGAAACGCCCTCCAGAGGGAAAATCTTGAAAACGCTCCACCCTGACGTCGCCATGTAAACGGTTGAAAACAGAAAAGTGCATTTCTGTGGGCTGTGGCGTAGAGATTGCGTCACGAGCACGAGTCAGTTCAGGGAAAAAACAAACATGGCAGAGCTTCAAACGAGCAGCTGCAAATGCCACAGGACTCGAGTCAGAAAGTGCTGACACTGATCACAGTCACTCAGAGAAGAGAAGACCATTTCACCATGTTGTTTTGAATTGACACACTGGAGAAGAAGGGTTATACACAGGCATTTGGTCTTGGTGGTGCTACCACCTACACACTGGACTGTCTGAATAGATGAGTTTTGAGGCTGGACTTAAACAGGCCAAAGTCAGTGCGTACATCGGGGGACAGTTTATTCCAGAGTCTGGGTCCGGCCGCAGAGTAATCCTGATCTCAGTGTTTGAGCCTGGCCCCGGGGACCTCCAGTAAAGGCTCGCTGTTTGACCTTGGGCCCCGTTTGAGTTTGTCTTTGTGGAATTACTTCTGTTTGTAGTGATTTCTTTTCATTAGACAAATTGAATGTTTCTAACATCCCTTTAATGACTTAGACAAAGTCAATTTCATTTCATCAAACCATACTCTGGAACATTCTCCATGGAGATAGATACGCTTTAAGCCACACTGTGGAATATTATAGCCAAAGGAACAGCATTTAAATGGAAACAAGTCAGGTTTGTGGATAACAGACATGTTTTATAGTATAATTTTTCTATTATTTTCATTGTATGTATTTATTAGGGCTGCCAATGTTAACGCGTTCATCACGATATATATATATATATATATATATGTGTGTGTGTGCGTGTATATATATATATATATGTGTGTGTATATATATATATGTATGTATGTATGTATATATATATATATGTATGTATGTATATATGTATGTATATATATATATGTATATATGTATATATGTATATATGTATATATGTATATATATGTATATATATATATGTATGTATGTATATATATATATATATATATATATATATATATATATATATATATATATAACACCCTTGAGCACCCGAGCAATAGAGGCCCAGATCTACCACACCAGACAAGACCCAAGGTGTAGGTTGTGCAAAGAAGTGCCTGAGACAGTCCAGCACATAACTGCAGGGTGTAGATGCTGGCAGGGAAAGCGTACATGGAGCGACATAACCAAGTAGCGGGCATATTGTACAGAAACATCTGTGCAGAGTACGGGCTGGAAACCCCAGGATCAAGGTGGGAAACGCCTCCAAAGGTTGTGGAGAATGACCGGGCCAAGATCCTGTGGGACTTCCACATACAGACTGACAGAATGGTGATGGTGAACCAACCAGACATCGTGGTTCTGGATAAGCGAGAGAACAAAGCCGTGGTGGTGGACATTGCAATACCGAGCGATGGCAATGTCAGGAAAAAGGAACACGAGAAACTAGAGAAATACCAGGGGCTCAAGGAAGAGCTGGAGAGAGCCTGGAAGGTGAAAGCATCAGTGGTGCCTGTGGTGATCGGAGCACTCGGGGCCATGACCCCCAAACTGGATGAGTGGTTGCAGCAGATCCCAGGAAGGACAACAGACATCTCAGTCCATAAAAGTGCAGTACTGGGAACAGCAAAGATACTGCGCAGAACTCTCAAGCTCCCAGGCCTCTGGTAGAGGACCCGAGCTGATGAGGGTGAGAGAGACCAACCACCGTGGAAGGTGAGAAATGCGTTTTTTATATATATATTATTTTTTTTTACTCGCAGTTAGAGTGCGCCGACTTTTTGTCTGTTCTACACATCCATAGGCAGCTCCTCTGTCTGTTTCGGTTTCAAACAGGCTTCTGGACTTTGAACTGTTTATTTGACTTCCAGACGCTACAATTTACAAGTCAAGAGTTAAATGCAGCCTGTGTCAAGCAGAGTTTCAGCACAAGCGAAGTACATTTAGTCTAAGTTAGCACCTCCGAGCTAAACCCCCGGAAGCAGCAACCGGAGCGTCTCAGCCAAGAGCCTCAGATCAGACAAACTACCATTTGGCAGAGTCGCCACAGACCTGTGGATAATCACACGGCAAAGAAAATAACTACAGCGATCGCTAAATGGGTACGAATTGCTTTACATTATGGCTTTAAAACTGTCTTGAAAAAAAAAAAAAAAAAACAACTATTTTAAACATGCAGTTCAATTAACTATGGAATTTCCAACCTTAATTGAGATAATAATAATCGTTCGACAGCCCTAGTATTTATTTCTTCTTCTTATTATTTACTTTTTTAAAACATATTTTGGCTATTAGTGCAATAAATGATAATTGCTGTCCGGGTGTTGCTTTTTATTTCACTTTCGCAAGAAAGTAAATAAAACATAAATGTATGGAAAATATCATTCATCAGGAGGTGGATAGTTCTGCTGCTGCTGCTTGAAGACTGGTTACTAAAATAGGATCTAGGTATATTTTCAGAACCATACAACTTGAATAAATGCATACAATTTGCCTCCCATACAAATTCACATCACGTTTGTGTCTGTCAAAAGCACGACGCTGTTACCGGAATAAATACACGTCGGAATAGAGGGACCGGCTCGCTCAAGGTCAGCCCAATAACTCCCCTCCTGAAAACGATGATGTCAAGTTGACCTCTGCGTTTTGCCGCGCGGGTCTTTTGTCTTGATATTTGAGATGAGAAAGCAGCTAGTTCTTTTTGTGTTTTCGTTAGCATTCCAGAGCGGGGTTCGGCCGTGCCCTTCACCAGAGGGCACATTAGAATAACAGGGAGAGAGCTCGACTTTTATGAGGCCGGGAGTCAAAGCGCAGGGGAGCTGGACAACGAAAAGGGGGGATTACGAGACGAGAACGGGTTCAAATTTGGAGTAAATGAGAGAACGGACAAAGACGAGTGATTTGATGTGTAGTTTTTGGTTTTATATTTCTTCAGTCAGGAAAGAAATGAATAGAGATATAATTAAAGTCGCTTGGAAACTTGCAGATGGAGGGTCCGCGACTTATTTGTTTCCTTGGAGATGTTATTGCTTTGTCCTTGAATGTTCCACAGTATGACATTAAACAACTTTACCTTACATTTATCCAATGACAGGAGAGCATTTGACAGACCTTCTACCAGAATGATTGGTCCAGAGGTGGAAAGCAAGAGCAGAAAAAAATTAACATGTTTCACCTTGTTATAAAGCTCAGACTCTCTATGTTCTGACCTTTTAATCCAATTTACAGACAGATAAATGTCCTGATATGTGGCACCGCATCAGGATTTTTCTGAGGAGTCATTTGTCTGTGTTTGTGACGTTGTACTGCCCCTGAACGCATCGCCATGTGCGTTTGTTTACAGCCATAGACCCTACATTTACAGCTGCTGCCTTAGATCCACGTGCACAACACTGAGATTCTATTCTTTTTCTGGACGATCAGTATGAGTCTGGATTAAAAAGGATGTGTCGGTTTTGAAGCTCATTTTGGTTCTTTCTCATTGGTTAGCAATTAGCTGCTGTAGCTTGCACACATAAACAGGCTGTTGTCTCTTCTATTAGCAACTGTAAAGTGACTATAGTGGCCGTATATATGTTACACTGGGCACTGATATGTAAATGAGCTGTGAATAGAAGTGTGAATTATCGGCATTTAGCATATCATTAATTACCGTGACGCACACACGTTTACCGCTAAAGGCTATTAGCAGTTGTTTTCTTACAGTACTTACTTTACAGGCTAGATTATCATACAAAAATGCCATTAGGCCGACCTACTGTCTTTAAATATGACGTAAAGAGGCAGAATAACTAGAAATGTCGCCTAAACAAACCCAAGTTAAAAGCCAATAGAGCCAAACCTAAATTTTATAAACTGAATATTTACAGTGATTTTTTGTGTGATAAATATATTGGTGATTATATTGGCAGATCCAACTCCCATTTTATCGGTATCATATCGGCCGCAACAAAATCCATATTGGTTGGGCTCTACTTATAACCTTGCAGATCAAGGGTCTACTACTTGCTTGTTTCCATGGAGACGTTATTGCTTTGTCCTCGAATATTTCACTGTATGGCATTAAACTTAAAATAGGGGGGGAAATGGTTGAAAACATTCTAAATCTACAGCACCAAAGAGCTGTTTTACCTTGAACCTTGAATTGTATATGTATTTTTTTATTTTAATTGTTATTTATATTTTTATTAAACTGTTATAGATTTTTTACCTATTTATTTTTCATTTACTTATGTTTTATTATTTTATTTATTTATGTCTTATTATTTTTATTTATTCAAGTTTAACTCACATTTTTGTATAACCAATCCATACTAGAAAAACTAAAACAAACATTTGCGGTGAAAGTATGTATGTATGTATAGATGAGACATGATTGGTCGAGAGCCAAAGGAAGCACGCTGTGATTGGCTGACAGTAGTGACGAACACCAGGACGTAGAAATACAGACTTCTAAGTCAAAATGAAACTTGAATTTAGTTTTACCACTTTTTTCTTTTTTCGGTTTTCACTTTTACTTCAAAGTCCTCCGTTCCAGCTCTGAGGAGGCAGGTTCCTTTTGCAGTTATCTTTGGACCAAACATTCTACTCATGACTCAACGTGGTTTTGAAGTACTATCACCTTGTAGCAGGGGCCTTTTTTCATGTACTTTTGTCTAGTGTTCATTATATTCTGTCTATAAGAATGTAACGCACACTGATAGGTAGGTTTTAGATTGCTATGTTATAATACTACATTAAAACTCCACTGTGTAACTTTTTGGGGGTCTGACACCCACTTATTTCTATGGATATGTCACTACTCTGTCTAGAGTGTTCCACAGTATGACATTAAATAGCTCTACTTTACATTTATTCAATTACAGATGGGTTTTATAGCTCAAAAATACCTAGAAAAACAACATTGTGACTGAGCGGTGTCGCCTCCGTAGAACTGTCTGGTTTGGTCTCCGTGAAGAGTGAAAGGTTTAATACCATACTGTGAGGTTACACAGTGCTGCTTTAGATGACGCTTATTATGCAAATTTGACTTTTTTAATCTTTTAAACCTGTTATACCACTGTTATAAAAACAAAAACATATCTGGAGTTGGATTTTCAGTCAGTATTGCAGTAATCCTGTTGACAAATATGAGCCTCAGAAAACACAATTTGATTTGAATTTTCGCAGGATTGTTGTGTCACAGGCAGAACTTTTTTTAGCAATTTTAAGTCCATGAACCCATTCTTGGCAATTCTGTTTCAAATAAGTTGCATGAGCTGCTCGAAAATAAGTGGCTCTTCAAGGTGGATTGTGTAACTTTTCCAGTGGAGGGTCCATCTCCATGGAGACGCCTCTGGGACCCCCCACGCACACCTCTCGACCCACCACACACAGCTCCCGGACCTGTTGCACATGCCTCTCAGACCCACCACTGTGTAGAAGTCTCGGACCTGCCTTGCACACTTCTGGGACCCGCTACATACAACTTTGGGACATGCTGCTCATAACTCTGGGCCCCGCTGTGTACAACTCTGGGATCTGCCTGTGCACATCTCTGAGACCTGCTGCGGTGCAGGACTCTGGGACCCACCGCTAACGCCTCTCTGACCGACTCGCCGCGCTCTCCTCTGAGACCCGCCGCTCACGCCTTTCGGAAAAAATAAATGCATTAGACTCGGCGTTTATTTGGAACCGGCTTTTATTCATCAAAATCTACACCTGCACCTGGCATTTAAAGGGGACCCAGCGGTTAACTGGAACCCGGCTCTTATTTGGTATTTTCCAGTAATCAGTAATGAAAACTGTCTCATGCCCCCTTCTGGCAGCACAACGTCATCACACTGTAGAATTTGAACACCGCCCAGTGTTTCTAATGGATGTGCACTAATTATGAAAGCACTCAAGGCTAATCACGGCAAAACAAATAGAAAATAGATCAGAAATGTCATAAGCAACAAAGTTCCTAATGATTTTTGCCGTATTTGTCTGTTTTTCTTTTCTTCCGCAAACAAAACTCATCCCAAATCCATCTTAGTTCCAGTCTGTCACCTTGAAAATGGCCTCTTCTCCCTCTTCCTCTCCTCTCCTTTCCTTCTCTTCTTCCTCCTCTTCTCCTCCCCCTCTCCTCCTCTCCTCCTCTCCGCTGCTCTGACCTCATTTTCCACATGGTTAGGAGATGCACCATTTGTAACTTCTGCAGACTATTTGGAACAACAGGCTCTCTCTATCTCTCTCTCATTCTGTCACTCTTTCCCTCTCTCTCCTTCCCTCGCTTTCTATTTCTGTCTCGCTCTCCCATTCTCTCCCTCTCCTCAAGTATCCCTCCCTTTTCTCCTTCATGATCGCTTCACTCTTGGTATTCCCTCCTTTCAGTCTCTCTCTCCCTCTTTCTGTCTGACTCTTTACCTCTCTCTCATTCTCTATATATCTCTAATTCTCTCTATCACTCTTATATTTTCTGTCCCTCTCATTCTCTCTGTCCCTCTTATTTTCTCCATCTGTCTTTCCCTCTCTCTTTCTCTTTATCCCTCTTATTCTCTCTATTGCTCTCATTCTATCCATCTTTCCCTCTCTCATTCTCTTTATCCCTCTTATTTGCTCTATCCCTCTCAGTCTCCCTATCCCTCTTATTCTCTCTGTCTTTCTTTCTCTCATTCTCTCTATCCTTCTCATTCTCTCTACCATGCCCTCTTTCATTCGATCTATCGCTCTCATTCTCTTTCCCTTTCTCTCATTCTCTCTATCTCTTTCCCTCTCTCTCTATCTGTTACCCTCTCTCTATCTCTTTCCCTCTCTTTTTCTATCTCTTTCCCTCTATTTATCTTTTCCCTCTCTCATTTTCTCTATCTCTTTTCTTCTCTCTCATTCTCTCCATCTCTTTCCCTCACTCTCTCTCTTTCCCTTTCTCTAATTCTCTCTATCTCTTTCCCTCACTCTTATTCTCTCTATCTCTTTCCCTCTCTCTCATTCTCTATCTTTTTTCCTCTCTCTCATTCTCTCTATTTTTTCTTCTCTCTCATTCTCTCTATCTTTTTCCTCTCTCTCATTCGCTCTATCTTTTCCCTCTCTCTCATTCTCTCTATCTCTTTCCCTCGCTCTCATTCTCTCTATCCTTTTTATTCTATTGCTCTCATTCTTTCTATTGCTATTATTCTGTCTATCCCTCTTATTCTCTCTATCTGTCTTTCCCTCTCTCACTCTCTCTATCTGTCTTTCACTCTCTCACTCTCTCTATCTGTCTTTTCCTCTCTCTCATTTTCTCTATCCCTCTCATTCTTATTTCTCTTTACACCCCCTCCTCCTCCTCTCTCTCTTTCCCATTACTCTGTCCGTCTTTCCCTGTCTCATTTTCTTTCGCTCTGTCTTTCTGTTTTACGCTCCCTCCTTCTCTCTTAGTGTGTGGTTTAAATTGATGGCAGATAAATGTGTGAACGTCAATGTCTTTCCCTCCTTCCCTCCCTCCTTCCCTCTTTCTCTCTCTCCTTTTCTTTCTCCTTAACTTTTGTGCCTTCGTTAACATTATTATTTGTTCGTATGACCATGAAAAGAAAATAAATCCTTTCATTTTTCATTCTCATTTTACTTATTTTGATACGATCATAAATGGTAAACTTTTGTGCCTTTGTTAACATTATTATTACTTTGTACGACCATAAACAGAAAAAAAAAATTTAATTAATGATTTTTTCAATCATTAAATAAAAAAAACATAAAAAAGCGATTGTATTTGTTAGTTTATGGAACAATCCGAGTGATGATTTCCAAAAGTCTAACACTGTTGAAGCCTTTAAAAAAAAGTATTAAGCATTATGTTTTAAACGATATAGAGCTTTGGAATTAATAAATTATGTCTTTAATTTTGTGTTTTAATTTATATTTTGTCTCATATTCAGTACTGTGCAAAAGTTTTAGTCGCAAGTGAAACTAAATGCAAAATTACTGCACATACGCTGCTTTTTTCATGGAATTCAGTCGTTGTTTAATAGGTTCTGGCGTTTTAAGTACTTTTAGACTAAAGACTTCAGCCTAAATCCTTTCGGTCATGATCTGTGGGGTTGTAGTCTGTTTTGTTTTGTTTTGTAGTGCTGCCAAATGACCAAGTAAACTCCTCCTACGACTCTTTCCACTAGACCTAGCACTATCTTTTGTTCCCTATCTTTATCTATCCCCTTCTCTTTCTGTCTTTCTGTCTAGACCCTTAGCAGCTTGTCTTTTCCTTCTGCCTCATCTCTGAGTGTGAGTGTGTGAGTGAGGGGAAGGAGGGATACTCGACTTTCAAATTTCAGGTTGCGTTCAGGTTCTAGAATTGGATGATGTCATAATTTCAGGGCACACCTACACCGTTTGGTCCTCTTCAAGCGGACTCGAGTTTGAAGCACCTGCAAGTTCGGTTCGTTTAAAGACTCTATGGAGGATTTTTTGTTTTGTTTCAAGTAGATATTTTTCACAATGACCAGAAGTGTCGTGATGTAGGTTTGCAGAACTTCTGGTTAATGCTTTTCTCTGGCAAAATATCTGTGGAAATGTCACGTGGACGTTCCACCAGCTTCATAAATCTGCCCCATCACCAAATCTTCAACCAACACAAAAGTCCACAAAAGATAAACAGGAGGGATAGAACAGTTCAAACTCCATATTTACGTTCGCCTCTCGCATTCCACATATCCGAGACGTTGTTTACTCGAAGGTTCTTAGTGGCTTTTTTGAACTGTAGCTTCTTCGCAGATAACACAAAATTTATTGCAATGGTGGACCAGAATTGACGACCGATTCGCCACAAAAAAAAGTCCGTTTGTAAAGTCGCCGAAAGAAGAAGAAGAGAAGGGGAAACGGAGTGAAGCCAAACTAAAGCCAGGCATACACTGCAGATTTTTTTTTTTTTTGGCCCTTTTTGAGCTGATTTTTCACATGTGCGACTGTTTTTGGGATCGAGTTTTGGCTTCATCGTGTGTCGTGCTTTGTGTAGTAAACATGAGGTAACGAGAACCGATTAATACATGCAAACTCCACACAGAAAGGCCCGGGCGACCCGAGTTTGCATGTTCTCCCCGTGTCTGGATGGGTTTCCTCCGGGCACTCCGGTTTCCCCCATCAACTCAAAACATGCACTGTAGGTGTGAAAGTTGCATGAGTGAGTGTTGGTGGTGGTCGGAGGGACAGTTGGCGCTGCTTGGCTTGGCAGCCGCGCCTCCGTCAGTCTGCCCCAGAGCAACTGTGGCTACACAGTAGCTTACTACCACTGGGTATGGAGTGAATGAAAAAATGCCCTGTAAATTGCTGTGTAAAGCGCTTTGGGGACATGTGTCTGTAAAGCGCTATATAAATAAACCTTACCTTACCTAATACCTCACGACCAGCTCCCGATCGGCAGTCGAAGGTCGCAAGAATATCAAACCTGTTGAAATCCAGTCGCCTCTAATGAGGTTTTCATTGTTGAAGTATTTTGTATAGTGTGAGAACATGAATCGTGAGCTGTGAACTTTTAAACCCTGCGTTTTGGTCGTACAGTTTGAGCTGGAGTTGAGTGAAACCATCGAAAATATTGCACATTGTGTCCTCGTCTTGTCGCTGTATTTCTCTTTCCTTGGAATATCCTCTATGCAACCTGTAATTGTGATTCGTTTATCTGTAATGTTCCACAATTTTGTTTAAACTTTCTATCTCGGAGACCAAACCAGACCAAGTTACCGGTCAGATCTGTGGAGAGGCGGCCCCGCTCACAGTCAGAATGTCTGTTTTTCTAGGTATTTTTGAGCTATAAAACCACCTGTAATTGAATACATCTAAAATAGAGCTGTTTAATGTCATACTGTGGAGCATTCCAGGCAGAGCAATGACATCTCCATAGAAACAAGGAGGTAACGGACCCCCAACCAAAAAGTTACACAGTGTATTAGTGCTTTAAGTGGTTTTTCAGTATTTGTTTGTTCTGGTATCTCTACTTTTACTTCAAAATTGGCTACTTCTTCCGCCACTGAACACTAACCACATCCTAGGTTCAGTCGTGATTGTCTAATGCCGTACCGTGGAACATTCTACGGAGACGACAAGCAGCTGGCAGACCTTCCAGGTGAAAAATGACGCAGTTAACCTTTAAGAAATGGCGAATCGTGTTTTGAAACAGGAGAGAAAACACATCTTTTTAAGCCTCACCCTCACGTTCTACAAAGGACATTTTCTTTAACCCACATTATGGTTTTGTTTTGTTTTTAAAGGCTTTTGAGGGGGACCCATGCATTATTCAGATTGTTCTATTGGATTTGTGAAATGCAGCAATAATAAGAATGAAGATTGTAACAGTGCGATAGGGCAGAATACGAGGTGACAGCATGGAGGCAACGGGAAATTATATATATATATATATATATGGAACTATACTGTAACAGCAAATACAGCGGTCAGAAGTTAACAAAGGAGCAAATCTAAAAGGACTAAACCAGGATTGTACCAGGACTAAACAGGAACAAACATGCCATAGTAAACCAGGACCAAATCAGGACTGCACCACGACAAAACAGGACCAAATATGCCATGGTAAACCAGGACCATACCAGGACCAAACGGGGACTAAATCATGACAATACCAGAACTTAAACAGGACTAAATCAAGGCTAAACCAGGAATAAATCAGGACTAAACCAGGATTAAATCAGGACTAAACCAGGACCAAATATGTCATGGTAAACCAGGACTAAATCACGACCATAACAGGACTAATCCAGGACTAAACCAGGACTAAACCAGGCCTAAACCAGGCCTAAACCAAGGCTAAACCAGGACTAAAGATGTCATGTTAAACTAGGACTATACCAGGACCAAACCAGGACTAAATCATGAACATGCCACGACTAAACCAGGACTAAAACCAGGCCAAAACAGGAACAAACATGCCATAGTAAACCAGGACCAAATCAGGACTGCACCACGACAAAACAGGACCAAATATGCCATGGTAAACTAGGACTATACCAGGACCAAATGAGGACTAAACCTTGACAATACCAGAACTTAAACAGGACTAAATCAAGGCTAAACCAGAACTTAACCAGGACTAAATCAAGGCTAAAACAGGACTAAACCAGGACTAAATCAGGACTAAACCAGGACCAAATATGTCATGGTAAACTAGGACGATACCAGGACCAAACGAGGACTAAACCATGACAATACCAGAAATTAAACAGGACTAAATCAAGGCTAAACCAGGACTAAACCAGGACTAAAGATGTCATGATAAACTAGGACTATACCAGGAACAAACGAGGACCATAACAGGACAGAACCAGGGCTAAAACAGACTAAACCAGAACCATTCCAGGACTAAACCAAGACCATACCAGGACCATATAGGATCAAACCAGGACTAAACCAGGATCAAACTAGGACTAAACCAGGACCAAATACAGTATGTCATGTTAAACTAGGACTATACCAGGACCAAATCAGGACTAAATCATGACAATGCCAGGACTAAACCAGGACCAAAACTAGGCCAAAACCAGGACCAAATATGTCATGGTAAACCAGGACAATACCAGGACCCAACCAGGACTAAACCAGGACTAAACAAGGACTAAAACAGGAATAAACCACAACAACACCAGGACTATACCAGGACCAAATATGGCATCTTAAACTAGGACTATACCAAGATCAAACCAGGACCAAACCATGACTAAACTAGGACTAAAGTAGGCCAAAACTAAAACTAAACCAAGGTGATACCAGGACTAAACCTGAACTAAACTATGATCGAACCAGGACTAAACCAGGACTAAACTTGAACTAAGCCAGGACCAAATATGTCATGGGAAACCAGGACTATACCAGGACCCAACCAGGACAAAACCAGGACCAAACCAGGACTAAATATGCCATGATTAAACCAGGACTAAACCAGAACTGAATATTGTAGTAGTTTGATATGGCAGGAATACCAAGGTGAAAAAATAGAGGCTTGGTTTAAAAAAAAAGTGCAAATAAAGTTGTCAGTGAAGTTAACCGAGGAGAGAAATCTAAAAGCCGCTAAGGCCACGGGGCACTTACGGAGGCTGCCCCGGTTCAATTCACAACACCTTGCAGTCTAAACTCTGGGCAGCAAAAGTAATATCAGGGTTTATTCAAGTGGAAAAAAGAAAACTAGTTGTATGCACTGGTTTTGGAACATGTGTTTGCTGTTTGTTGAGTGGAGATAGAGGAATAAACCATGTCTCAAGAGTCCACACTATTTTCTGATCTGTTTTAATGTTGTTTCCTCATCCCAAACAGATCTGGAGTTGTGTTTTTTGCATATAGGTGCAAGTTTTTTCTGCATTTTCAGTGCAAATAAATAAATACATGGGTTAGATATTATAGCTTTATAATAATCCAAAGTGTATAAATGTTTTTCAGTTTTTTGTCACAGCCTTTAAGCCACAGCAGTGCCCTGTGAGCTCAGACTCCTGTCAGAACAGAACAGAACAATAACACTTCCAGAGATTTAACACGAGAAAAAGGGAAAGAGGGAAAGATTCTGTGTGAGTTTGTGTGTGAAAGAGAGAGAGAGAAGCAAGGAGACAGAAGATAGGAATAAAAGAAAGAGAGAGACAGAGAGGGAGAGAAAGAGAGAGGCAGGGAGAGAGAGAAAAGAAGGGGAGAAGGACAGAAAAAGAGGCAGAGATAGAGAAAGGCAGGAAAAGAGGAGACAGAGAGAGAGGCAGGGAGAGAGAGAAGATAGAGGGACAGGCAGGGAGAGGGACAGAGAAAGGCAGGGAGAGAGAAAGCGAGAGAGACAGGGAGAGAGAGAGAAGATGAGAGACAAGGGAGAGAAGCAGGGAGAGAGAGAGAAGGACACAGAGAGAGAGACAGAGGGAGAGAAAGAGAGAGGCAGAGAGAAGGACAGAGAAAGGCAGGGAGAGAGAAAGAGAGAGAGTCAGGGAGAGAGAGAAGATGGAGAGACAAGGGAGAGAAGCAGGGAGAGAGAGAGACAGAGAGGGAGAGAAAGAGAGAGGCAGGGAGAGAGAAAAGCAGGGAGAGAAGGACAGAAAAAGAGAGAGGCAGAGAGAGAGAGAGAAAGGCAGGGAGAGAGAAGACAGAGAGAGAGGCAGGGAGATAGAGAAGATAGAGAGAGAGGCAGGGAGAGAGAGAAGATACAGAAAGGGAGAGATGGCGAGAGAGAGAGATAGGGAGAGAGAGGCAGGGAGAGAGAGAAAGGCAGAGAGAAAGAGAGAGAGAGAAGAGAGAGAGGCATCAAGAAAGAGAGAAAAGGAGAGAGACAGGGAGAGAGTGGCAGGGAGAGAGAGAACATAGAGAGGGAGAGAAAGAGAAGGGGGAAAAGTGGAAGAGAGAGAGGGAGAGAGAAAGTAAGCAACAGAAACAGAAAGAGGGATAGCAAAAGGGGAGATCGAGAGGTGAAAAGAGGGAGAGAGAGATAGAAAAAAGAGAGGGAGAGTGGTGGGAAGAGGGACAGAGAGGGATGGAGAGGGAGATAGAGGAGAGAGAAAGAAGGAAAAATAGAGAGACATTGGAACAAGGAGAGGAAGAGAGAGAGATGGAGTGAGAGAGACAGAGAGAGGGAAGAGGGAGAGAAAGAGGAGAGAATGACAAAAGAGAGAAGAAAGAAGGGGTAAGAGAGAGAAGGGACAGAAAGAAAGGAACACAGGAAAAGAGAGAGGAGTTGAGAGGAGGAAAGAGGTGGAAGGAGATGGAACGAGACAAAAAGAAATAGAGCGAGACGGGAAAGAAAGAGAGATGAGGGCGAGAGAGAGAGGAAAAGAAAGAAACATGAAGAGGAAAGGGAGTGATAGACAGAAAAAGAAGGAAGAAAAGAGACATGACAGAATGAAATGGGAAGTAAGAGAGAGAGGGGGACTGCAAAGGAATGAGAAAAAGAAAGAAAAAGAGGGATAAGGAGAGAGTGGGAGAGGAAGGGAGAGTTAAGCAGTTGGACATCGGAAGAGATAGAGGGAAGGAGGTGGATAGATGGAGCGAGAGTAGTGAAAAAGAAGAGAGGGAGTGGAGAGGAAGAGAGGAAGAGGGAGAAGGAGACAGCAAAGGAAGAGAAAGATGGAAGGAGAGATGGAACAAGGTGAGAGCAAAAAGAGAGGTGGAAAGAGAGAAACAAGGATGGAAAGAGAGAACAGAGAGATAAGAAGGGGGAATGGAAAGGAAAAGAAGGAAGAAGAGACAGAATGAAATGGGAGGCAAAGAGAGAGAACGACAGAGATAGAGAGAAAGAGGAGGCTGCAAAGGAAAGCGAGAGAGAGAGAAAGAGAGGGATAACAAGAGAATAGGAGAGGAAGAGAGAGTTAAGCATTTGGAAAGGGAAAAAAGAGAGGAAAGAAGGGGGACAGATGAGGAAAGAGTCATGGAAAGAGGGAGAGAAACAGGAGAGAGGAATGTTGACATAGATAGAGAGATAAAGAAAAGAGAAAGCGATAGAGAGAGAAAGAGAGAAGAGAGAGAGCACTAGCTGTCAGAACACTTTCACCAAGTTAGTCCAAAATACATCAGTTTTTCTTTCTGCTTCTGCTTTCAGCTCCAGTGCACAGTGGACATCCAACTATTCTCAAATTTTCTCTTTTTTCACTCTTCTTTTCAAATTCGACAGCATGCAATTTCAATATGACTAAGAAATATACAAATCAACAATGTTATACAAAAACACATATTAGATCCCTACATATTCTGTGTTTAATTGACTTTAAATGTGATTTTCTGATTTGTGTTATAATATTCTTTCCTTGTCACAAACATACTCCTCCAAAGTTTAATTTGTCAGCCATCATTATTTGGTTAAATAAAGAACCAGGTCAAAATACTCCAAACACTAATCCCTATTTTTTTTTCATCGAACATCCATGATTCCTTTGTTTGAGAAATAAAGGAACACAAATTCAAGAATTTTATTTTTCTTTGCCGGTAGGTTTACAAAATAGGCTGTGAAAAAGGTATTTTTTATATAAATGGTCTTAAAAAGGTCTTGAATTTAACTTGAAGGAACCCTGAAAATAAGCCTAATCGAGTATCGGTTCAGTCGATATCCTGGTTGGTCTTTAACTGGATGTAATGAGACTATTTACAGACTGCTTTTAGCTTAGAACATTTATTCCTACAAAGCAATGTGGAGGATACATAACAGTTACAGAACATTATCACATCTCTTGTGTAATGAGTTAACTCTGTTTTAGTGAAATAAGTGACATTTTCCGTCCCTACACTGGTATCTGTTAATATCAGGTATCGGCAGACACTTTAAGTCAAAGGATCAATATCCATATTGGAACCATAGACCGTATATTGAAGTGAACCAAGTGAGTGTGACGTCACCACAGCATCAGCGTCGCTCAAATGAGGCTCCTGATGCCACTGTTATAGGAGCAAATATGGAGCCAGTCTCCATATTTGGAAATCCGACCACGAGTATCATAGCAACCGCAAGAGCCAGTCATGATTTAGGATGTTAAATGTGCCGCCCGACTCATGGCAGAGCTGCGATGCATCATATATACGGTCTATGGATGCGATACTCTGCACCATTCTGCACGGACCGCTGTATTTTGGTGATTCTTGAGAATAATAAGGAAACTTTTAGCTTTTATCATCAAACTTTAAATAGTAAGTTTAAATCATTGATTTATGTTCTATGTTCTGTTACATGCGAACAACAATAGAGTCGCAATTTAACGAAATTCACCTTACTTTATGCTAATTAAGTTATGCTAGTTAAGATTCTAGTAACGTTAGCTATTGTAATTGTTTAAGATATTTTGTCATTTTATTTCAAAAATAGTCAGTCGGGGCAGGAAAGCGAGTAGGGAACTGCTAGCTGTCAATCAAACCTGTTGTTAACACTCGGTGGCAGCAACCTCAGGGAATGAAGGTGTCTGATTGGTCCGTTATTTATATTCATATCTTGATTTAGGAACAAGATAGAGAAATGAAAAATTTAGGATCATGTGTCGCGGGTTCATACGAACAATTTAAGGCCAGAACGACGAAGCCACTGCAGCAGTTACAGAGAGAGGGATGATAAGATCTCAATGTAAATCAATGGGGAAAAGGGAGAGAAGGAGCCGGAAGTGCCTCCTGGAGCACTTCCTGTTTGGTACGCGGCGGCTAACGGGTTAGCTTAGTCTACTCATATATACGGTCTATGATTAGAACTGAAAAAGCTGGAGCGGTGCATCATTAATAGCTACATAGTTACACTAGTTAAGATAAGGGTTCGGGTTCGGGGTCAACGAGAACGAAATGATGAGATTTTAATACCATTTCCAGTTTTGGTCTCACAATTTTTTTTATTTATTTGACTACATGTTTTTGTTTCCATTCTAGTCATGCTTTTGGAACTGTAAGAGATGTAACTCACCAACACGTAACCTTTTTTTCTCAAGTGTGCACGATCTTCCATCAGTTTTGTCACATGCGAGCTTGTCCCCTTCCTATAGTTTTGTGATCTAGAGAACTCACTGTATGGCAACAAAAATCTTCTTTTTAACAATATTAATTTTACTTGCCCCCATCTGTTTTAAATTACATTGGTCTATAAAATGATGTGATGTCATTTGAAACCAGCAATATGGAACTGCTCTAAATTCACCCTTATAGCTGCCAACCTCGATGAGCTTCATTTGACTGGAACTGAACGTTATGGGTGACTTCACACTGCCTTAGTCCACTTTACACAGTCTCAAAGAAGGACAAAAAACGTGGATTTGACCTTAAATTGAAGAAATACTCGAACTGCAGGCATTTGAACTCACGTACCACCTGAAGGAGCTTGCATACCACCAGTAGTACAAGCACCACACTTTGAGAATCACTGCTCTAGAATAGAATGTTTGCCATGTATTGAAACGGCTACACAATACAATTTAATTCAGGGGGTCAGTTCTGTAACAAACAAAAAAATTATAAAGTATTCTTCCCATCACCGTGCGTGGCTTAGGATCCCAACAATTCTGCGTAATACGATATCGAAATTAAACTGTATTCGAAACCCACTCCATGCAACACACGAACAGAGCAATGAATTATGAACACTCTACGCATACGATATAGATTTATTGCACTCACAGCAATTGAATTAGCTCGGTGGCCCCCTGCAAACAGTTAATATTAATATGGAAAGCAGGAGTCGATGAAGAAATGCTATAGCGCTCTGTTTACAGCTTAACGGCCACTCCATCAATAAGATTACACTGTGCAAAAATAAACAATGATTTTTAATAAGACTCGACTGCCACAGATAAGCAGCCTTGTTTTGAGCTGACTGGAGTTGATCAATAATAATATACACATCAGGTGGGTGGAGACAACAATTGTACGCAAGTAAGAGTAAAGCTACTTCAGTTTTGTTTTGTTTTGTTCAGCGCATTTAACACCGTCCAACTCAGCTGTGCAAAAACAAACTAATTGAGATGGGAGGGGATTCTCCTCTTGTCACAGCTCCACAGGGGACTGTACTGTCACCAGTTCTGTTTACACTGTCCACGTTTGACTATAGATACAACTCACTGCGGTGTCACATGCAGGAGTACTCTGATGTCACTGTCTTTGGGGGGTGTACCAGGAACGGTAACTAGAATTGGGGGGTAATAATAGTACATGTAATACAGTATACCGAGGTATCAAAAAGTAGCAACTGTATCAGTTTCATTACCGTCATTAAAAAAATCAATTACACTTTTGAACAGGACTGAAAAGTAAAAGTATTTTTTTTTATGATTGTGTGAAAGCATAGAGGGTATAGATAAGTGGACTAAGTGAGTGTGACGTCACCACAGCATTCAGTGTCACTCACATGAGGCTCCCGATGCCACAATTACAGGCGCAAATTTGGAGCCAGGCTCCATATTTGGAAATCCGACCATGAGTATCATAGCAACCACAAGAGCCAATCATGATTGAGGTCATTAAATGTGCTGCCCTCCTCACCGGGGAACAGCGATACTCTACTCTACATACCGCTGTAT
Organism: Odontamblyopus lacepedii; assembly: GCA_034769755.1. Lineage (NCBI taxonomy): Eukaryota > Metazoa > Chordata > Actinopteri > Gobiiformes > Gobiidae > Odontamblyopus > Odontamblyopus lacepedii. The sequence goes on along the minus strand of CM068351.1, from coordinate 21,688,063 downwards.
TTCAGTGATTCTTTATGTTCGTATCTTGATTTAGGAAAAAAACAGCGAAATGAAAAATTCAGGATCCTGTATCGAGGGTTCATATGAACATTTTAAGACCAAAATGATTAGGCCACAGCAGCAGTTAAAGAGAGAGAAGTGAGATCCCAATGTAAGACAATGGGAAAAAGGGAGAGAAGGAGCCGGAAGAGCCTCCTGGAGCACTTCCTGTTTGGCACGTGGCAGCTAACGGGTTAGCTTATTCCACTTCCATATATACGGTCTACGTGTTAAACCTGCTGAAAAGGTTGAAAGTTTATTTTTTTTAACATTGCCATAGTTTGAGCAAGCAAAAAAAATCACATAAAAACAGGTGGGTATACAGGTGGGAATAACAGTATTCTAGTTATCGAATTGTTTCACAAATCTGTATCAAAATCAATATATTTTAAACTAAACTAAACTACTACTAAACTCTCAAAATCTACATGAAATACTTTTACTTTTCCAGTATATTTTGAAACATGCACTTTAATACATTTACTTAAGTAGATTTTACCATGTCATACTTTTGCTCAGGTATTTATTCTTTTTGCTCCTGATTGATTACTTCTCCCACCACTGGTAATATATAATCCATGTACTGTATGCATTGGTAGCCCAGCTGTAGTATAGAGAGTGATTGGGAACAGCCAAGGACTCCACAAATGAAATGGACATTAGTTGAATAGCTTCCAGTAAGTGGGTTCACAATGTACTTGGCACAACACACAAGTGTCGATGACTTCACCTACCTCTGCGTAATGAGTGAAGAGTAGTGGAAGAAGTAAAAGTACAGATGAATGAGCAATCACATTCCTCAAGTACAGGTAAAAGTATCACACACATTGTTTTTATCATAAAAAGTAATGAAAATTTAAAAATAAATATGTAAAATCTATGCTCAACAGAGCCAATTGAATTAAATTTACTTTTATACTTTCCATTGCTGTGTAGAAGTACCTTAGAATGATATAGGACTGCTGCCAACTAATTCAAAAGTTGATACTACTACTAATACCTGAATAGTAATACTTGCATTGTATTGCAAGCTACAGTGAAGTTCTCCCACTCCCAATCAAAACTGCACTTAAAAGCTCTAGAGAATGTGCAATCAAAAGTGCAGTCAAAAGTTCACATAGCTCGGGGAAGTAAATACTGCACATACCCTTAGGAAATGTGCAATCAAAACTGCACATATAATATACACTTTAGGAAATTTGCAACCAAAACTGCACATTTACACTTTAGGGAACGCGGAATCAAGCTCTAGGGAATTTGCAATAAAAATGTGTTCAATCAAAATAATTTTCAGTCAGTTCACATAGTTCGGGGAAATAAACACTGCATGTACACTTAAGAAATGCAATTAAAACTGCACATATTGGAAATAATTTTTCACATTATTTAGAAAATGTGCAATCAAAACTGCAAATTGGTTGATAAAGTGTGCAATCAAAACTGCACCTATATGCTTTAGGGAATGTATAATCACAACTGCACATATAGGCTTTAAGGAATGTGCAATCAAAAGGATTTAAAGAATGTGCAATCAAAACTGGGCATATAGGCTTTAAGAAATGTGCAATCAACATTGTGCATACAGGCTTTAGATGTGCAATCAAAACTATACATATATCCTTGAGGGAATGTGCAATCAAAACTAAATAAAAAGTTCACATAGGTTGATGTACAAACAAAGTTTAATGGGTTCCGGAAATGTGCAATCAAATCAAAGCTGCACATATGCTTAGAGAATGTGCAATTAATACTGACTTAGTGGGCTGTCAAAACTGCACACAGATTGAGAAAATGTGCAGTCAAAACTCTCTTATTTACTAGTTCAATAGTGGATGCTGATTGGACATTTATATGGATGATGTATTTTCTGTATCACTTTATCTTATCTTCCATATTTTATCTTCCATGTTGAAAATCCTCCTCATTTTAACTTTTATTTATTTACATTTTCACATTTACAGACTAGTTTCCCCTAGCTCATTTTCACTTCTGTTTGTCATTGCTGTGTGTCTTTTTTCACCATCTTGTTTGTGTTTCTTTTATCCCACATCTGCCAAGTTCTGGGGCGTGCAATTAGATGTCACCCTGGCAAAGGCAAACCAGTCGCCAGCAAATCGATGGGAGCAGAGAGAAAAAGTAACATATGAAAAGAGTCCCTGGCTGGGATCTCCCATGGTCCTTGGAGAGGGAATAATCAAGCCATTTCATGCAGATTGGCTGGTGGGTTTGGGGTGGGGCGTGTCACGCTGTCTGCTGATCAGATGCAAACTAGTCATGGATGAAAGAGAATTAGCTAACATTTAGGGCTGTTTGGGTTTTTCAAATGACTTTTTCATGATCAATCTGAAAGTGATTGATGTACTTGTAATGCAGTGTTGTTTTCTGCACATAAGAATTAGCTTAGATGTGGAATGACTGTTGCATTCTGATTTGAACTGTACAATACACATGTGTCTAGAACTGTCGACCAAAATCTATATTAGTCGACTAGTTCTTACATTTAGATTATAAGGGATAACAGTAGAGAGGAGAAAGTGGAGCGTTAGTCAGGCAAAAGGTTTGGGAGTGAATCCTGTGTTTAATCTGCATTTTCCCATAAAAATACAAATTTTCCTTCTTTTCTGTATGACTAATTCTTTTTGCATGAACTCACATACAGTTGTAGTATTTTGAGAGACATGGTCACATCGTAGAGATGATCAATTCTTTCACCATGAAACCATGAATTTCTTTGGTTGACAACAGCCCTACAGGGGTCCAGACCTTTTTCACTGAGAGCGCCACAAACCAGTGCTTTATACAGTAAATAATTCTAATTGGTGCCTTCAACATAGCCTAAAAAATGGGGCCACATTTGGCCCCAGGGCCATTGTTTGGACACCCATGGTATAGCATTGGTGATTTCTGAGTTGACAGTACTGAATGCAGCCTTGGCCAGGAATCTTGTGAAAAGAGATTTTAGATCTCAATGGGAAATTACATGGATCAAGAAAATAAATCTGAAAATCTTTTTAACTTGGTAAATATGAGTATCCCCTAGAAACTTAATGAACAATGAGTATCGCCTAGAAACTTAAACATAGCTGTGGGCACTTATTCAAACAGCAGTTTGAATGTGGTGCTCTCTGGGGAAATCGGTCCCATGTGTGAGCTGCTTCTCCAGAGACCACCACAAAACACAGAGTTTTGTTATAAAAAGAAGACAAAAATTGAATGAATTTTCTAAACATGTCTTGCCCAAGGACACAACAGTATGACTGAGCCACTGCCACCTCTCAGTGGCCTTCCCATCCAAGTACTACCCAGGCCCAGCCCTGCTCAGTGCTCAAGGCCAGAGGAGATTGGGCATTCTCAGTGTGCTGGATGACCCCTGACATACATTTGCAATAGAATCCCTTCATTCCCTCATTGTTATTCTTGCTTATGTAACTAATTTGTGCCAATCTTCAGTCTTCAACAAGTCATTCTGTCAGCCATTAAAGCCCTGCTGAAATATGGATGAAAGATGAGACAGAAAAGGTGTGGACGTCACTTTTAAACCTTCTCTTTTGATCTGCTTCTCCTAATAACTGTATTGTTTCATATTTTATGTCAGTATACCTTTGATGCAGTCAGTTCAGTTAAAGGTACAGTATGGAACCTGCACTCTTACAGTTTTGAAACAAGATACTGCAATCATAACTACACCTGGATTGCCAGTCACATATAATTACACATTTTCAGTATATGGAAAAGCTATTGATGATGTTTAAGAAATTTTAAATCCAAATCCAACATATTGTCCCTTTTTAAACAAAAGCCAGTGTCCTCCGATGTTACAAATGACAATGATCACCAATGCTCAGTTTTCATCTTTTCAGACACTCAAGGCTACACCAAGGCTTAATCTGTCAAAAATCAATGAGTCTTTTTAAGCACAAATCGCTTTCTTTCTTCAAATCACAGAAATGAAAATTTATGTAATTTGGAAAAAAAAATTCTACAGAGCCCCACATGTTGCCAGTGGTGGATTAGCGGTAATGAATGGCACTTTGGGAGTCGCTTTTTAGTGATTAAATGAAACCGTAGACAGTGTGATTTTCTTTAAACTAATCCAATTAAATGTGAGTAACCCTTGATTTTAAGTACAGTATAGTTGGGTGGATTGGGTGGGTTTTAAGTATAGCTTGTGTGGATTTTTGCAATATCTGGTTTACTTTTCACCTTCTTGCGTAATCAAAAAAGGTCCTTGGAGATGTTTGTGAAAAAAAGACAGTTCTCGAAAAGAAGTGGGAAGAAGAAAAACCTACATTAACCCGCCCCTGTTCATGACATAGTTTCAAAAATGATGAAGTTTCTTACGTACAATGATCACAAAACTTTACAAATATCTATATACAGCAAAATAATTTAGATACTATGGGCGTACAAACTAATCATAATGAATTTTATCGTTTATGTTTTTATCAAAATAAGCTAAATGAAGAATGTAAGGATTTCCCCCCCCCCCCCGTTTATGGTCGAACACACAAATAATAATGTTAACGAAGGCATAAAAGTTTATTGTTTATGATCGTACAAAATAAACCACAATGAGAATGGTTGTTTATGGTTGTACAAACTAATAATAAAAATAATAATAATAATAATACACAAGGCATAAAATGTATCATTTATGATCATATTCAAAGAAAAAAAGGTAATATTAAAGAAAAGCATGTGTTAATGTATAATAAAGACCTGCGCCTATAACGTTTACTGATATTGACAGTTTAGACGATGTGAAATTGATAAAATAGTGAAAAAAGCGTCAGATTTCCTTAGTTTATACAGTCTATCGGGCAGATGCAACAGCTAAATCAGTAACATCAATGTAATAAAAACACAAAAACGATTGATTTCACTTTAGTTTGCGATTTTATTTTCTACAATCCACAATTTTAGCCAGTCAGGTCAGTTACCTGTAAAGAAATGAAAAGTGGAAAAGGCATTTGGGATCGTTTCTCTTCAAATTACGATGCTAATCGACGATACACAAATGTGCAGTTTTTGACTTACGAGACTTTTGAACAACAACAAAACAAAACCACAATATCATAGGTTCACATCTTAATTAACGTCCGCTTTGATTATCCAGCCACTTCGAGCGTCAATCTGGAGCTTTGTAAATCCCGTAAAAGGCTCATCCCGGTGCAACAATAACCCATAATCTTTGAAACTCCATAAAGTTTGTTCATTAAGATCCCTTAGTATCCTTGAGAATTCTCCTCCACACTACTGTCAGTATGAGATTTGGAGGTGCATGCTGGGATTGCGTGAGCTCTATATATTGCTGTCTATTGCTGCTATATGCTGTCGTATTTTCCACTATGACTAGGTCTCTCGTCCCATCTCTGCATCCCACTAATGAAACCACTGGACATTGCGTCAGTTTTGTGAAGTTGTAGTGTCTTGTGTTGTATCTTGTTTTTGTATATTGATGGAAAATTGTCACGTAGGACGGAATCATACTGCAGTACATCGGTAAGAGGGTTTGAAACCTGCTGCAGAGATCGCTAAATGACTCAAAAATACCTGGATGCATTCTAAAACCTTTTCGAGTGTGTTTTTGATGAGGGAACAATGTTTTGAAATGGTGGAAAGCTCTGTATATTTGATTGCTATCATATTTTCCACTGTGGTGCAGTGTCCCTCAACACACAGCAAGAAGGTCCCATGTTTGATTTGTGGACTATGCAAGATTATGAACAAAAGGTACTTTTGGGATTTTGATTTGCATAGTATTCTGCAAAAAGTCCAAAGTAGGCAATTTTTCTTTTCTGTTATGCCATTTTTACATCACGAACATACCTGAAGTTGTGTTTTGTTTCATTTGCACTTGTTTAACACAAAAAAATGCTTTTTATTTAGGCTGAGATCTTCTCTCAAATTAAAAACACTGTGATCCACCTAGTGATGTCATCTCGCAATACAGGAAGTGCTCCACTGTGTTTTTAAACTCCATACACCTTCACTAGAATCATTTGGATGATTTCAGCCCCAGAATTGCTAATCTCTACTGAACTAAATCTAAAACAGCGGTTCCCAAACCTTTTTCTCTAGGAGCCGCATTATTACTCATGACTGTGATGGGGGCTGGGGTCGGGTAGTCCGTATACTACATGCTACATACTGAATATGCTTTATTTTATGGACATCAGACTGAATATATTGTATGTAGACTGTAATGAGTTAAACACTGACCAAATAAAAAAAAAAGAAACATCCCAAACTTGTCAGGTGACGAAAATTCAGCAGTAAATTTGGTGGTAAATGTAAATATAAATATGAATAATTCAGATAAATATATATTTTTAATTGAAAAAATCTACAAAATCACCAAAATACAAGATGCGGACATGGTATTATTTGCCAAAAAATTATGAAAAAATAAGCCATGACAACGTTTGAGGATTGCTTCATAGGGCTGGTTCAAGTGGTGGGGGCCAGAGGGGCTGGGGGGCCCGTCAAAGGGGTGTGGTGGGCCCTCATGCCTTAGTTTGATGACCCCTGCTCTAAAAGGTAGCTGTTACCTCTAAAACTGCCACTTCATGACATCACAAGGTGGAACAGAGCATTTTGACCTTTGGAAATGCAGCCAAACTCATAATAATGGATTACTCGGACATGTGTGAATGAATCAAAACACAACTCTAAGTATGTTTTTGAGGACATAACAACATTAATGGCTAAAACCTCACAAGAGTTAATTTGATGTAATATAGGATCTTTAACAGGTAGATACAAATATTACTTACTTTACTTACTTTACTTACTGTATATACTGTATAAGCAGCTGCTATTCTTGGTCCTCCTCTTGTGTGTGAGTGAATAAGCCCAACACATAGTACTGATTTCCCTATGGGCCAATAAACCACCTCCATTACCTCATATATTTGAATTGCCTGCATACAATCCAAACTATAGAGTATATTCAGCTATCCAAGGCAACTGCCCCTAACCAAATCCCCAGAAGCAGCTGGAATATTACTTCTTATGCATTTTTCTATCTTTCCATATCTATATATTTTCCTTTTGGAGCAGAGGAGAGCTAGTGTCCCTCGTGGTTTCATCTACATCGCAATCATCATCATTATTATGGTCATCACCTCCCTGCCCCTATTTCCACTTCTAAGAATATAACAGGCTAGACAGTACAAAAATAGTCCACTAGAGAATAGATGCTTTTTAGGCTGGCGGTATTAACAAAAAAGACTTGTTATGCAAATTAAAACTTGCCTGGATGCTCAATACTGATTCCGATACCGTGATGATAATAAAAACGCTCTTTCTTTAGAAAATAGAATGTGATTTTCAACATTAAAGGTGTAACTTTTTTACTGGGGGTCCGTCACCTGCTTGTTTCTATGGAGATGTCATTGCTCTGCTCTGAAATGTTCCACAGTATGACATTAAACACCTTATATTTAGTAATTTACAGGTGTTTTTTTTTCTCAAACATATCTAAAAAAATCAAGATTCTGACTGTGAGCGAGGTCGCCTTTCCACAGATCTGACCTGTCACTTCGTCTGCTTTGGTCTCCATGAATATAGAAAGGTTTAATGCCATACTGTGAAACATTCCAGACAAAGCAATAACGTCTCCACGGAGAAAAGCGTTTGACGGACCCTCCACGTGAAAAGTTACCGTATTTTTTTGGATTAAAAGTCGTTTTTTTTCATGGTTTGGGTGGCTCCTGCGACTTATATAATAAATTATATAATGTCACCTGTTCACACTGACAGCCACGAGGGGGCGCTCTAGGCTTGTGTGCCCAAATTTTAATTTAAACATCAACTTATAAAGACAACTGAGAAAGACTGAACACAAATGCGCCCAAAAGAAAATCATCTTCTGCAAATTACAAGTTGCAAGAAGTGAAATCTGCAGCTGAAAACGGTAATCGAGCAGCAGAAAGAAAGTTTGGAGTGAGTGAGAAACTTGTAAGAGATTAATTAAAAGCGGAGGATTCTCTAACTACAACAAAAAAAAAGCTGTTACCGCTTCATGCAATGCAGCCGCCTCTCGATGTCCAAGCTGAGGTTGACAGTTTGAAGTAGGGCCCGACCAATATAGATTTTGTTGCGGCCGATATGATACCGATAAAGTGGGAGTTGGAGCTGCCGATAGCCGATTTAATCGTCAATATATTTATGATGTAAAAATTTACTGTAAGTCTTCAGTTGTTTATAAAACTTAGGTTTGGCTCTATTGGATTTTCAATTGGGTTTATTTAGGTGACATTTATTGTTCTTCTGCCTCTTTACATCATATTTAAAGACAGTAGGTCAATCTAATGGCATTTTTGTATGATATTCTAGCCTGTAAAGAAAGTGCTGTAAGTAAACTACCGCTATTAGCTTTTAGCTGTAAATGTGTGTGCGCTGCAGTAATTAATGCAATGCACACTTCTATTTACAGCTCATTTACATATCAGTGCGTGTCCAGTAACATATATATGGCCACTATAGTCACTTACAGTACACAGTACAGTCGCTAATAGAAGAGAAAACAGCCTGTTTATGTGTGGGAGCTACAGCGGCTAATCGCTAACCAATGAGAAAGAACCAAAACGAGCTTCAAAACCGACACATTTCCAACACTCAGCCTCACACAGGCTCCTCTCAGATCACAAGTCTGCACAAAGAACTGTCCTTTTAATCCAGACCAGAATCAAACTGAGCGTCTGTAAAAAGAATATAACCTCAGTGTTGCCCACTTGGATCTATCTGCAGCTGTAAACAAGTACACGTAGTGATGCGTTCAGGGGCAGGATGGACACAGACAAATGACTCCTCAGATAAATACTGATGCAGAGCCACATATTAGGACATTTATCTGTCTGTAAATTTGATTAAATGGACAGAATATAGAGAGTCTGAGCTTTATAACAAGGTAAAACATGTCCATGATTTGATCAAATCCCCCCCCAAAAAAAGAAAAAAGGGGACTTACAGTCCAGTGCGACTTATATATGTTTATTTTTTGGCTGGTGCGACTTATATTCTGGAGTGACTTATAGTCCAAAAATATTGTACACAACGCACCTATTTTAACCCAGCATACTGTTATTATTGCACAGTTTGGGAATATGAATGACTTCGGAGATACAAAAGTGTCTAAAATGATCTCGCAGAAGCACCACAGAGCTTATATGGGTCCCTTTTGATAAGATGGGCGTCTCATTAGATCTCCAGAGCGCTGTGACTGGTGACCCCTGGCTTACCTGTACAGACCCGAATGGAGTTTTAATGTACTTCTTATTGCACTGTGATATATGGAGTGTGGAGTGCAGAATCAGCAGAACGCATTCATCTAACTGGGCCAGGAGTGGTGAGGGCTGGCCAGTACTGCATACATGTGTGTTATAGGTCATGGAACTGTCTGTGGGCGGAATAACGGCATGTAAGGGGAGTTTAAAGAAGAGGTGTTATACTTCTATGGGGTATGAACTGCTAAGTATTAACATGACATACGTTTCATTTTTGATGTGTGAGTCCCCCGTTCCCTTCAGAGCGCTATCTTGGCGTGAATTTGAATATTGAAACTGTTTCACATTCCATCAGGTTTGTGACTTTGTAGTGACAGTTTTGTGTTGTGCTTTTTGTATATTTATGGAAAACAGAAACAGCATTTGGTTTTCACATTTTACACTACAAATTTAAAACAAAATGTATTTTAAATGAATTTATCTTCATTTAGTTATTTAGTTAATACACAAATGAAAATATATTTGTGCATTATATTTGTATGGGTATATATGTGTGTATGTATGGATATATATGTATGTGTGGGTATATATATGTGTGTGTGTGTATGTGTGGGTATATATGTGTGTGTATGTATGTATGTATGTATGTGTGGGTATATATATATATGTGTATATATGGGTATATATGTGTGTAGGTATGTCAAACAAAAAAAAAAAGAAAAAAAATGGAACATTTACTAAAGTACAAAAAATGCACTTCATTAGTCAAGAAAATAATCAAAAACATATAGATTTTTATATGTTTACCAAAAATCACACAAATATTTTAGAGCCAGTTTGAAATATATTAAAACGATTACATTTCTGCAGCTCATAGCTACAAAATGTGTATGGGAAAATAATAGTGAGGAGTGGAGCATTTCAAAACAGCACATTTGCATAAGCGATGCTTATGATTAGAATGAGTATAGTGAAGGTGTATGAACTTTAAAAACACTGAGGAGCACATTCTGGTTCAATAAATCGAGAGAAGAAACTAAGCTGTTGTGTTTGTACAGAAGTAGTTGATCTCATTCTTTCTTTAATTACTTTATTAAAGGCCTATATCACAGAGAATTGACTTTTGTGATATTTTAATCATGTTATCATGTTGTTTCCTGCTGAAAAACATATCTGGAGTTGTGTTTTGTTTCATTCACACATGTTTGAGTAAATCATGATAATTAGTTTGTCTATATCTCCAAAGCTCTAAATGCTCTGTTCCACCTTGTGATGTCATGAAGCTGTAGATTTCAAGTTAACAGCTACTTTTTACCTTTAATTCAGTAGAGATTGGCAATTTCAGGACTGATATTATACAAATGATTCTAGTGAAGGTGTATGGAGTTTTAAAACACAGTGGAGCACTTCCTATAATACCAGTGTTTTCTGTCTGAGAGAAGAACACCTAAATATGCAGGATTTGTGCATTAAACATGCGTGAATGAAACAAAACACAACTCTAACATAGAAAAGATCAAAATATGAGCCCTTTACACCTAAATTTTCTCAAGTGTTCAAAATGTTCTATCGGTGATTACAAAATCACTATCACAAACCGTCTTCACTATCAAATGCCAGCGCACACAAGGCTGGTTAACGGTTTCTTGTAATGGTAGCCCAGAGGAGCCAGCCATGGTCAGCCTTTGGAGTGGGTTAGCGGGTTAGGGCTGGGGTAGCAGATGGCAGCGCTGCATGTGTCCGGTCAAACTGCTCCACAGACTAAAGACTCTGTAGTGGTTGGAGTCCGCCATCCTCCCTGGACAACAATCACATTATGAGGGACCTTCAGCCAGATGGCGCGTGCACTGGACGCTTGGTTTTGGTTTTGACGCAGCAGATCTACGAAATTTGGAGCTTTGTTGTTGTTTTTTTTTTTACTAGAATCTAACATTAACTCCACTTTTTTGCTATTAAAGAGTTCGTATTATGTAATTTTTTGATAAAAATGATGATATAATATACTTTTCTCAGCACAAACAGACTTGGAGTTGTGTTTCGTTTCATTCACACATGTACAATAATATTTAGGCTGAGTTCTTCTCTCAAAGTGAAAACACAATAATACAGGAAGTGCTTTACTGTGGTTTTAAACTCCATACACCTTCACTAGAATCATTTGGATGATTTCAGACCTGGAATTGCCAATCTCTGCTGAACTAAAGGTAAAAAGTAGCTGTTAATGTGAAAACTGCTGGTTCTTTGGCAATGTAGACATAATATCCAATCCAACTTTATTTGTATAGCACATTTTCTAGCACAGAGTCTCCAAAGTGCTGCACAGAGCTAGCCTGATTCATCGGCTTTGTGGAAATGGTCTGACCTCGCAGCATTAGGATTCATGCTTCGACAGTAGGCGGGTACTTTTTTGATTTAACCATTCGCTGCTATTTGGTGGTGACGTCTGTAATGCGCCGGAATGCTCAGTGGTGTCCAAGTAATTGCAGCAAAACAGCCAATCCCACAGGAAGAAGAGCAATAACATCTTTCCCCTTGATAAAGTTCACCAAACATTCTCTTTATTCTGGCTTTAAATCCTCGATGTCAGGAATCGTTGCCGACAGAAAATGTCTGGCTTCTTCTACGTCCATCTCGACCACTTTGTTTACTGTTTGACGTCATGGCTTCCCAGCTCTTCACTGATTGGCTGGTGCACCGACTACAACTTCTGGGGTTCTTGCAAAGCGCCAAGTGTATTCTGATTCCTGACCTAGTTGCTGGAGAGAAATGAAATTGAGTCAGCCCGGCTACCAAAGAGTAGGCACAATATAATTTAGCAGATTAAATAAAACAAAGCATAAAATAAATAAATAAGCAAGTCAATAAGAAAACTTAAAAAAATGCTAAAAGAGACTAATAATGCAGAATTACTCCAGATATGTTAAAACATTATAACATGACTTAAAGCTCACAAGAGTCAGTTTTGTGTAATACAGGATCTTTAAACTGCATACATGGTGTTTTAATAGCATTGTCTACTTTTCCTACTCATGTTTGGCTACTTTAGTGCACAAAAACCTCAAAGTCTAAGTACCTGTTGCCTTCAGTGGCCTCTGCAATTTCAAGTAATTGGTGACATCACAACAAAATTAATCAGAAACACCAGGCTGCAGGGGCGGGGTTTGAAGTGTGGATACCTGTTCGACCAATCACACTCTTCTGTATACCTCCAGACCCCGCCTCCCTCACTCTCTTCTCGAGCCCTCCAGGTATTGGACTTTAGCAGCTCTATTTGAAATATAGTTGTAGTAATGGGTAGAAGATTTGGTTTATTTCCTTTTTATTTTTTAATTAACAAGAATGTAAAGTGCTCCTTATTCATATTGGCAACTCCTTCACGAGCTTGAGGGGGGAAAAACACATTTATGCACATTTCCAACGTAGCAATGCAATTTGTGATTTTGCTTCAGTTCACAGAGCACATCGATAGCAGTGGATTTCTCTGCCCCAGTAAATTCTATAGGTAACAGCATGTTGGAGTTTGAAAACATTCAGACCCTCAAGGCACAACAATGAGAATGAAAACTATTAGACTTTGGAAGAAAATATAGAGAAGTCATAAGTCGTATTTGGCCCAAGTACTTACAGAAAGTGCACCTATTGTGCAAAATCTTCTTTTAACCATGTTATAGTTGTTTCCCTGCTCTTGGATTTAGAGTGATTCGGACTATGCATGTGTGAGAAATCTTAACTCTCCTGTATTTAAGACACCTTCACTCCAGTCAACCCCTGTTTTCACTGCCAGTGGTACATGGCCACAGCTCTGGACTTACTTTGTTCTCCAAAATTTTCTCACTTGGTGATATGCTTAAGATTCAGCAGCATAGTGTCGTAATTTCGTTTTTCTTTTTAAATGTGCCTGATTTGCAGCTATCCATAGAAGGGGCCAACAGCTCTGCGACTCTTTGTTGTGATGATGTTTATGGAGACGTCTGCAGCCATTGGGCACCACAGTTCTCTAACGTAGATGTCAGTGGACTTGTTTCTTTTTCTCAAGTTGTTTTATTAACATTAATATCAATAATGCGATTTAAATTGTTATTAGTGCACATTATCCCTGTGAAAGGCGCTGCAGCTGGTTTTTACTGTCTTTAAAAAATGGAAAACAAAACTACTTCAGGTTGCAGTGGTCCAAAGTTATTCCTCACTTACCTTATGCGTGCTGATCATTCACGATAATGAGTTCATAAGTGCATTTCACAATGCTGAGACAATAGTGGATGCTAACACACTTCCTGATTATCAGACTTATAAAAAAAACGTTTTATAATTAGAAGCAGACAGTACACTTATGTTGACTGTTTATTAGGGCTGTCAACATTAACGTGTTAACGCATGCGATTAATCACAAAAAATATCGCACTCATGTTTTTTTTTTTTTTAACACAGATTAGTCACAATTTATTTTGAATGCACATGCTCCTCTATGGAACGTGCGGATGGTGACCTGAAAGGCGGCGCAGGTTATTAGGTCAGTGATCAGGTCTGTCCATACGCGGATGTGAAGATGACAGATGAGACTGTGACTGGTGCTCACTGGCAAATTTCTCTTCGACTTTAGACAAAACTAAGGTAGTTTGCAGATATTGCAGCGATGAACTCTTTCCACAGAAGCACAAGTTTAAAATCCCATCTTAAAGGAAAACACGTGTTTGATTCAGCGACAGCAACAACGCTACTTGTACCAACAACAAGCCGAATACGACAAACGTTGGCCGAGCGCACCCGCGACAATGTTGTCAACAAAACTACCAGCGATAGAAAAATGTCAATAATATAACTTTTTGATAATTAATTGCCTTTTTGTCAAAATAGTTTAGTCTTTTTTTGAAGAATAATTAACTGCCAATACGTGATTAATCAAAATTCTAAAGTGTGATTAATCTGATTTTAAAAATTAATTGTTTGACAGCATTACTGTTTATACAATACATCTGTACTGGGGAAAGACACATTTTGCCCAAATACATGGGAACTTATGGGTATAGGCCCGTAAATTGTGCATTTTGTAACTTTTCTGGTGGAAAGTCAAACAAATGGCTTCATGGAGATGTTATTTCTTTGTCTGGAATGTTTTACAGTATGACATTAAACCTTTCTACCTTCATGGAGACCAAACTAGACCAAGTTACGGGTCAGATCTGTGGAGAGTCGACCCCACTCACAGTCAGAATGCCTGTTTTTCTAGGTATTATTGAGCTATGAAACCACTTGTAACTGAATAAGTGTAAAGTAGAGCTGTTTAATGTCATACTGTGGAACATTCTAGGCAGAGCAATGACATATCCATAGAACCAAGCAGTTGACGGACCCCCAACCAAAAAGTTACATAGTGCACCCTTAAATAAACAAAAAAAACCCAAACGTACCCATTGTATTTCCTACCGACATCTCTCGTCACATTGTATAATCTGTATATACAACCAACATAACCTAACCTTGCCAGCTCCACTTCTCTTTTCCTTCTATCCTTATTCTTGCAACAATTACCTTTGCGTTGAACTTTCTTACCGCCACATTTGCAGTCTCAGCTTGTTTCGAATTTCTAATCTGACTCCAGACGCCTCCTCTACCCCCTCGCCCCTCTCCTTTGCCCTATCTCCTCCGCTATATCGCTCCCCCCTTCCCTTCTGTCTAACCCTTATATATTTCCCATGGCGCGTTCACTCCACTAGCCCGGCCAATGTCCCAGATCACGCCCCCCGCTGGCCTGAGCTGATATGAGGAGAGAGTTGCACCAGAAAGCGTTTAAGGGTGTAATTGTGGCATTGTAACGACCAAGATACGCCGCGAATGTAGTCAAGGATGTCGTACTAGAGATAGAAGGAGCAGGAGGAGAAGCTGGTGGATGGATACGGCGTCACGCTGTTTAGGGCATGTTCGCAGAAGGAGGTCCGGCTGGCTGCTCCTGTTGCCGTGGTTACGCAGGGAGGGGTGTGTCTTGGGTGGTGGGCTGTTTGGTTATTGGGTGATGGGGTTTTAACCGTTTGTGATCTCTCAATGTGTTTAAGATTAGGTTTTGATTTTTGACGTTTCCTTAAAGGGTCTATGTTCTAATGTTGTTTAATCATCACGAACAGACCTGGAGTTGTGTTCTGTTTTATTCACACACGTTTAACACACAAACCCTGCATATGTATTCTAATTCTCAAACTGAAAATACTTGTGATGTCGAGTGGTGATACAGGAAGTGCTCTACTGTTTTTAAATGCCATTATTCAGTCTCTGGTGCTTTCACATTTAGACTACTGCTCTGTAATCTGGTCGAGCGCCTCAAAAAAGGATCTTGCCAAACTTCAACTAACCCAGAATAGGGTGGCTTGTCTGGCTCTGCGCCGCAACTATAGGACCAATGTGACCGTCGTGCATGAGAGGCTATCCTGGTTTACCATGCAGGATATATTCACCTGTAGCCTTAATTTATTTTATAAAAAAATATCTGTACTTTACAAAGGCCACCAAGCCCGTTTGCAAAGTTACTGCCCTCTAGTGACTGGCATGGTTTTAACCACAAGACATGCTTCACAGGGCCATTTTATACTTCCACTGCCCAGTACTAATGCCCTGAAAAGATCTATTCTGTAGCAATCGTGCTTTGGAACACACTCCCCCAAACTGTTCACAAGCATGAACCATGTTTTAAGAAAATGTTAAAGAAATATATTGGAGATTGTACATAATTATATTTAGCCACAACTTTAGTAATTGTAATTTTTGGATATTTTAATGTGAATATTTGTTGTATACTATGGAACAGGACTGTTATGTGTGAACTTTTAAAAATATTATAGAAAATTTTATTGTAAATTACATGCTAACTTGGACCCCAGGAACTCTTTATCCTAGTAAAGACTAATGAGAATCCAATAAATAAATTTTAAAAAGCATTTCTTCGCCCAGTCCTCTGTGCACCTGACCCCTATGGACCCCTCTGCGGGTGGTGAACCCACAAGGGGGTGGACACATGTCATCCTTTCAGACTGAGCTCAGTCCTTGATTTGAGTTCACAGGGGTGAGAGCATGTTTTGGGTCGATGGAGGAAACTGGAGTGCCCAGAGAAAACCCATCCAGACATGGGAAGAACATGAAAACTCCACACAGAAAGGCCTGGGCGACCCAGGGATTGAACCTGGAACCTTCTTGCTGTGAGGCACAAGTACTAGCCACTCACCATGCCTCATGACTCACTAGAGTCATTTGGATAATTTCAGCTCTAGAATTGACAATCTCTACTGAACAAAAGCTAAAAAGTATCTGTTAACTTGAAAACTACCACTACATAACATCACAAGGTGGAACAGAGCAATGTGAGGTTTAGAGATGTAGACAGACTAATAATAGTGTTACTCAAACGTGTGAACAAAACACAACTCCAGGTCTGTTTTGAGGAGGTAACAGCATTAAAACATGAGTAAAAGCTCACTAGAGTCCGTGTGGATTTATGTGTGCTTCTGTTGCTCAAAGAGACCTTGGGCGATAATTCTGGGGTCAGCTCTCCACACATCTGACCTGTAAGTTGGTGAGGTAGCCTGCTTGTTTCCATGGAGACAGATACATATAAAGTTTCTATCTCTAAGTTTGTTTTTTGCTTTTATTTCACCAGTAGATGACAGATGTAAAACCTGCCCCGTCCCCTCACCTCGCCTTTGTTTGGCGTAAGCTATCACCATGGAGACCAGCTGTGAGCCACCAGTGAAATGTTACATAATGCATATTTAAAGAAGGGCAATATTCTGGTATTTACTGATAATAAACACAGATACAGTAGCATCACCAAAATATTAATATAAATGTGTGCAAAAAGTCTAATCATCTGGCAATAGTATCACCATAGAGACCAGTTGTGAGCTGTTACATAATTCATATTTAAAAAGGACAATTTTCTGATATTTACTGCTAATATACACAGATAACATCACTAATATACCATAAAAGCGTCCAAAAAGTCTAATCAGCTATACAAAAATAACAACAAACAAAGCAATCACTAACCTTTGCAGCATCATCTATTAGCTGATCTCAGATATTTTTTAGTTTTAGTTAATATATTTTACATGATCTTGCCTGTTTGATGCGGTTTTAGTTTTGCCATGTAATGCGTTATATTGTGTAATCTCACTGTGACAAAATGGGCCTTTGTGTCTTTATACTCACTTTAATTTCAGTTCACACATTAGTTCATTTCTCCATAACCAACTAAACTGATAAATAACTATTAACTATTGTTTTAGTATCTTTGAAGGTTGTATAGAGGATTTTCCAAGGAAAGAGAAATAGTAAGTAGAAACACCTCCTCCCTCCTTCTTCTTACGCTAGAAATCATGATTGTTTACAGCAGATGCATGTTCAGAATTTAAGTTTCCTGTCCAGAAGTCATTTAGCGACCAACGCATCAGTCTTTAGACCCTTCGGCTGCTTCCGTGCGCACCATCGCTGGTGTCACAGTTCTGCCTATTGTCTACATGTTCTTCCCCAGTCCAGCTCCAGGTCTGTTCCAGTCCTCCTTTTGCTCCCTCCCTGTTCTCCGACACCTGTCTCTCATTCCCTAATTATCCCTAGGGAGCCTATATAAGCTCCTGGTCTTCACTCAGTCTTTGCTAGATTGTCGACCTGAGAACATCTATTTCTCAAGCTCTGTATCTGAACCCTGGTATCTATATCTGTTGTTTGCTTTTGAGCAATTCTGATTAAAGTCCCTGATTCTGAGTTTTTTCCCTGCCTGTTTCCTTATTGAAGAGATTCCCAGTTTTGGAGGATATTTTAGTTCTTTACAAATCATATAATTCCTTTGTTGTTATCTACCTGCCTTGCGATTTAGGCCTTACCTTTTGTAGGACACTTTCTGTTGTACCGAAATAATACTTTGTGTTGGACGGCATTCTTTGTGTTGCATTTGAGTCCTGTGCTCCTGCGTGATAGTACAATCTAGCCAGTATGGACTCAGCACATAAGGAAAGCCCCATGGAGAGGCTTGCTAGGCTAGAGGAAAGCCTACAGAAACAGCAGGCCGAGTTAGCATCTGCTGCTAATGCTGCTCAGCAGTCAACTGCAGCTAATGAACAGAATATTGCCACTTTAACGGCTCAGATCCACCAACTGGCGGTCACTGTCACCCAGCTAGTAACTGCAGTTACTCCTGCTCCTACCAACCCCGCCCGCCACCTTCTGTTGAAGTGCTGGCACCTGGACCAGTTTGTGAACCCAGAGTAGGCACTCCTGAACGTTATAAGGAGACCCAGAAGGGTGCAATCCGTTTTGACCAACTGCTCCATTCTCTTTGCCTTACAGCCGCACACATTCTCCACAGAAAAGGCCAAGGTGGCATTTGCCATCAACCACCTCACAGATAGGGCTAGGCTGTGGGGAACTGCTGAATAGGAGCGTCAAACCATTGCCTGTGCCTCTTTTGACGCTTTTGCTCAAGAACTACGCAAGGTGTTTGGTGCCACGTCATCTGGACCTGATGCAGCCGGTGGTCTAATGGGCCTGCGACAGGAGCGCACTGTTACGGATTATTCTATTGAATTCGAACCCGGCCCTTCAAAGCCAGTGGAATATGGCAGCTCAAACTGATGCCTACCTTTGGGTCTCAGTGACTATGTTAAAGATGAGTTGGTGTCGTTTGATCTCCGTCTGATCTTGATAATTTGATTGAACTGGCAACCTAAGCTTGATCACCGATCCAAGCTCGGAGACACGGAAGAGACTCAGACTTTCTGAGCGACAACATTTCACACGCCCGCCTCTTTCTTTAGAGTCCCTTAGGCACACTTCATCTCCTCATGATGGAGGTCCTGAGCCCATGCAGGTGGGCAGAACAGTCTTTCTCCTGAAGAGCGAGAACGCCGCCGCCAGAGGAATCTCTGTCTCTATTGTGGGAAGCCTGGCCATTTTGTTTCTGTGTGTCCAGTAAAAGGGCAGGCTCATCAGTAGAAAGGAATACTGATGAGTCTTTCCTCCACACCTTCCCCTATAAAGCGCCCTCATTTTCAAGCCGCCTGTTGCTTGAGAGCGGTACTCACACAGTGACCACTCTAATTGACTCTGGTTCTGACATCAGTCTTATAGATGAAAGCCTGGCTCTGCAATTAAAGATAAACCTTGTTCCTCTCCCTGTACCTGTGCCTGCCAATGCCCTGGATGGCAGACTTCTGGGTTCCATAACACATCGCACTGTTCCTGTTCTCCTGCTAATGGCTGGCAATCACCATGAGTCAATCCAATTTCACATCCTGAAAACTCCACAGCACCCAGTAATCCTCGGCTTCCCTTGGCTTCTTCGGTCACAATCCCCAAATAGATTGGGCTACAGGTTCCATTTCTAACTGGGCCCATCTTGCCATCAGATTTGTCTCAAGCGAGCCGTCCCAGCAGTGCTACCCAGTGACAACACTAGTCCTCAACCAGACTTAACAGGTGTTCCTGAAGAGTACCATGACCTCAGAGAGGTTTTCAGCAAGACCAAGGCTACATCACTTCCCCACATCGTCCGTATGACTGTGCCATTGACCTTCTGCCTGGAACTTCTCCCCACGTGGTCGTATTCTATTCCCTCTCTGGACCAGAAGAGAAGCTATGGAGAAATATGTCCAATGAGTCATTGGCTGCAGGAATCATCCGTCCTCTTCGTCTCCTGCTGGGGCGGGTTTCTTCTTTGTTGCCAAGAAAGACAAGACACTCTAGACCTTGCATAGACTACCGAGGGCTAAACAATATAACTATCAAGAACCGTTACCCTCTGCCACTCATTTCTTCGGCATTTGAGCTCTTGCAGGATGCTGTTATTTTTACAAAGCTTGACTTGCATAGCGCTTACCATCTCGTCCGATCCGTGAAGGGGGCCAGTGGAAGACTGCCTTTAACACTCCGACAGGCCATTACGAGTATCTTGTCATGCCTTTTGGTCTTACCAATGCCTGCCGTGTTCCAGGCACTTGTCAATGATGTCCTCCGTGACATGCTGAACAAGTATGTTTTTGTTTACCTTGACGACATTCTGATTTCTCCAAGTCCAAGGAGGAAACACATCTATCACGTTCAGACTGTGTTGCAGCGCCTCCTGTCTAACTCACTCTTCGTCAAGGCAGAGAAGTGTGAGTTCCACGCCTCGTCAGTTGCCTTTCTGGGGTATATCATTAGTCAGGGAGTGTTTCCATGGACTCCTACCAAGGTTGAAGCTGTTACCTCGTGGCCTGTTCCTGAGTCCGCAAGATGCTACAGCGCTTTCTGGGGTTTGCAAATTTCTACAGGCGGTTCATCCGTGGATACAGTTCGATCGCCGCTCCTCTTACAGCCCTCACCTCCTCCAAAGTGACCTACAAGTGGTCACCAGAGGCAGACGAGCCTTCAATACCCTGAAGACTCTCTTCACCACAGCTCCTATCCTTCGAGTTCCTGATCCTGAAAGACAGTTTGTGGTCGAGGTGGATGCCTCAGACATAGGTGTAGGAGCCGTTTTGTCACAGAAGGCACCCGATGACCTCAAGTTGCACCCATGTGCCTTCTTTTCCGACGTCTAGTTCCTGCTGAAAGGAACTATGACATTGAAACCGAGAGTTGCTGGCTGTGAAGTTGGCTTTAGAAGAGTGGAGACACTGGCTTGAGGTTGCAAGGTTCCGTTCTTGGTCTGGACAGATCACAAGAATCTGGAGTATCTCAATCTGCAAAACGCCTCAACTCTCGACAAGCTAGATGGGCCCTGTTTCTCACCAGGTTCAATTTTACTCTGTCCTACTGTCCTGGTTCTCGCAATGCCAAGCCTGATTCGCTGTCTCGCCAGTTTTCTACCTCTGACAGCATTGAAGAACCTGATACCATCCTTCCCCATTCCCATATCATTGGCAACTCTCACGTGGGAGGTTGAGGAAAGGGTTAAGGCTGCCCTGGAAGATCAACCTGGCCCCAGTACATGCCCCAGTAATCTCCTGTATGTTCCACAACATCTCAGGTCAGATGTTCTGCAGTGGGCCCTGATTCTAGACTTACCTGTCATCCTGGGATCCAGCGAACTAAGGAGGTCCTCGTCAAAGATTCTGTGTGGGGTACCCTGGATGAAGACACCAGAGATTTTGTTAATGCCTGTCAAGTCTGTAACCAGTCTAAACCTACTCACCAAGCACCTGCTGGCCATCTTCTTCCTCTCCCTGTTCCCCACCGGCCTTGGTCCCCATATATCCCTGGACTTTGTCACTGGCTTACCTGTTTCCAATGGACACACCACCATCCTGTCTGTAGTCGATCGTTTTAGCAAGATGGCCCATTTCATTCCGCTGGCCAAACTTCCATCTTCTAAGGAAACTGCTGAGCTTATGCTGCAGCATGTTTTTCGATTGCATGGGCTCCCCACTGATGTTGTTTCCGATCGGGGTCCACAGTTCACCTCCATATTCTGGCGTGAGTTCTGTTCTCTTTTAGGAGACACTGTTAGCCTGTCATCAGGCTATCACCCTCAGTCCAATGGCCAAACAGAGAGAATCAATCAGCAGATGGAGACAGTGCTGCGTTGTATGGCATCAAGGAACCCATCCTCCTGGTCCCAGCAATTACTGTGTGGTGAGTACTCTCACAACACACTGAAAAGCTTAGCCACGCGTCTTTCCCCATTTCAGTGTGCTTATGGCTACCAGCCACCCTTGTTTCCATCTCAAGAGAAGGAAGCATCCTGTCCTTCTGTTCAGGCCTTCATCAAGCGCTGCTACAGAACCTGGAAACAGGCTCAGTCCACCCTTCTCCGCACAGTTCAGCGTTACTCTGCTTCTGCTAACCGTCGGCAATCAGAGACTCCTGCTTACCAGGCTGGCCACATGGTTTGGCTGTCCACTAAGGATCTGCCTCTTCGGGTTGACTCAGAAGCTGGCTCCTAAGTTCATTGGGCCCTTTGAAATAGAGAAGATGGTCAACCCAGTGGCTGCCCGCCTCAAACTACCCAAAGCTATGCGGATAAATCCAACATTCCATGTGTCAGTTGAAACCTGTCTGTGAAAGCCCTCTAGCTCCTGTCGTGCCGCCACCACCGCCGACACGCCTGATTGATGGGGAACCTGCATATACTGTGCGTCTCTCCTGCGCTCCCGACGTGGTCGAGGTCTCCAATACTTGGTTGATTGGGAAGGCTATGGTCCAGAGGGCGTTCATGGGTGCCTGCTAGCTTCATCTTAGACCCTCTTCTTATTGATGCCATCCATGATAAGCACACAGAACAAACTTCAAAGTGCACTCTGGGTTCTCATTCTGTCCTTCTGCTACCCTGAGAGATCCGTCTGAGGACAAAGAACCTGGAGTCCAGCTCTGACTCTGATCCTTCTGAGGAGTTTTGACCCTCCTCCAGGCCCCCTCCTCCCACCCATGCTCGGTCTTATTTTTTAGGACGTCAGGAGCCGTCCCTTGAGAGGGGGGTTCTGTCACAGTTCTGCCTATTGTCTACATGTTCTTCCCCAGTCCAGCTCCAGGTCTGTTCCAGTCCTCCTTTTGCTCCCTCCCTGTTCTCCGACACCTGTCTCTCATTCCCTAATTATCCCTAGGAGCCTATAAGCTCCTGGTCTTCACTCAGTCTTTGCTAGATTGTTGACCTGAGAACATCTATTTCTCAAGCTCTGTATCTGAACCCTGGTATCTATATCTGTTGTTTGCTTTTGAGCAATTCTGATTAAAGTCCCTGATTCTGAGTTTTTTCCCTGCCTGTTTCCTTATTGAAGAGATTCCCAGTTTTGGAGGATATTTTAGTTCTTTACAAATCATATAATTCCTTTGTTGTTATCTACCTGCCTTGCGATTTAGGCCTTACCTTTTGTAGGACACTTTCTGTTGTACCGAAATAATACTTTGTGTTGGACGGCATTCTTTGTGTTGCATTTGAGTCCTGTGCTCCTGCGTGATAGCTGGAAGGAATCTCCAAGAACCACCTTAGTTTGGCTTCGCTCCTTTTCCCCATCTCTTCTTCTTTCAGCGACTTCAAAAACGGTCTTTCTTTTGTGGTGAACTGGTTGTGGATTCTTGTCCGCCATTGTGACAAAGTTTCTGTTGACGGCGAGGAAGCGACGGTTCGAAAAAGCCACTAAGAACCGCTGCATTAGTCGAGTTGTTTCTTATCTCATTTATTTACAAGTGAATTATATTTTTAGAAAAATAATAAAAAATAAATTCCCAACTTTCAGTTTCTATTCTTCTTCACTGTCAGTAGTCGATCTTCACTTGTTGCTTCTGGCGGCTTGAGCTGCTCGCCGCTGCTGGAGTCTGCGAGCGAGTCTTTTGTGCTTTTGCATGCACAGTGGGAAATCAACAAAGGTAAGGCTAAGGCTGCTTATAAAGTTGTTTTATAATGTTTCCAGAAACTAATGAGTGAACCAGGCAGAGCATTTTGTTTGTTAGACTTGTGGCTGTTGTAAGATGGGTTAAAGTGGTGTTAAGCTTCGTCAGTGTGAAGCAAATTAGCGTTTTACTTTGAAGTTAAGAACTAGCCCCCATCACTATACTAGTTTGTTGCCTTGAAAGACTCACTACCACAGCGAGATCTCTGCCGAGGCAACACTGATCTGTGCCATTTTTTGGCTTCTTACAGTATTCGACCACCTCTAGCAATGGACTTTAGCTTCAAATGTGCTGGAGTTCCACTTTCAGTTCCGTTTCTTTTGCCTAATTTGAGCAGTTACTTGTGTAAATGTCTATTATTTTCTCCCACAGATGTGATTATGAATATATTTTAGGTGAATGGAACGTTTTCTGAGTCTGCCTCCTGTTTAAGACGACATTGACTCTCTTCCCCAGAATCATGCAAAACACATTAACTCTAACTCTAGAACCCAGGACTTTCTTGTTGTGAGGCAAGAGCATATGCCACTGTTCTGTTTCTGTTTACCCAAGAGATCATTAAACTAATGAAAAACCCTTCTCTTGTACTTCACAGATCTGAAATAGTTACTCTGGGGACGTAAACTTCAAATTAAAAACACATTCTGAAGCCAACATTTTAAAGATGAAAAAGTTCCGTCTGTCGGAGTTGCGTAGCGTAAAATCTGTGTGATGAGTTGAAGCCTGGAGGTTTGATCATTCAACACAGTGCTCTAGTAGATTTGAATATTTGATGTAGTGCCCAAAAACTCTGAGCTTATCTGTGCACACGTCTTCACTGATATGACACAATCAGATAGGAATCCTCAGAATGGATGCCTCTGAATGAAGAATCAGTTATTGACTTTGAATGGCAACAGTTTCAACCAGGAGTTTACTGGTTTATTGGACAGGTATAAGCTCTAGTGATGTGACGTTCATGACCAAGTCGGCTCTTTTGAACGGTTGAATCTCATTTTGTATGGCCAGAAATAAGGGATGAAGCACTATTTTTTCCATTAGTAAGTTGCCCTAAGTTGCACATGTCTTAACATACAGAGGTCCCTCGTTTATAGTGGGGTTATGTTCTAAAAATAACCCTTAATAGGCGAAATCCTAGTAGTCAGCTGTATTTTTTTTTTTACAATTATTCTATATGTTTTAAGGCTGTAAAACCCCTCACCACACACTTTATACACTTTTCTCAGACAGGCTACGTGATTTAAACTGAGAAGTGACTACCTGTTGGTGCTGTTTTTTTCTTTTGGGCGAGAAGATTCTTATAAACAGACATGACATCTTCGATTACACAGAACACAATGGGTTCTTCCTTAGCCAATCAAAACGCAGAACACAATGTGCTTCAAATGCTGTAAAAAAAAAAAAAAAAATCTGCAAAACAGCAAGGCCACGAAACTTGCGTGAAGTTGGCCCCCCATCAAATGTAAAAATACACAAAAACTATGTCCATCGTTTGTGCTTCGTTTGTGCTGCAAAAAGTTTGGTTTGTTCTGCTTTAGTTTTTTGAGAAATTAACAATTATTTTCTATGTCAAATTGGGGTGAGGCAGTCCCCAGGAAGCTTTAAAATGCACTGAAACAGTCCAAAATGGTGTCAGTCTTTTGTGCTGCAAAAAGATTTGTTTGTGCGATTCTGGTTCTTAAGATATTTGTAGTTTTATTTTCGGCCGATGATGTCATCCAGCCCCTCAAAATGTGAAAAAGCCTCAAAACAGGAAGAAAATTATAGAAAACGTTTGTATTTTGTTTGTGCTGTTTTGTGTTGTGACAATTTTCATTTGTGCAAGTTTATTTCAAAAAATTTTCATTATTATTTCTGCGGTAATTATAGGACGTAATTTCCGCTTAGTTGACGGCGGCAACTTTAGCAAAACTCAACAAAACTAGTGAAGAAAAACGATCTCAGGCTGCAGAAAAGTATGTAATGGTATTTAGTAATTTGCTTTTGATTCATATTTTATATAATAATACAGACTTTTCCACAGCCTCAAATCATTTACTGTCACTAGTTTCGCGGAGTTTTGCTAAAGTCGCCGCCGTTAGCTGGGCAGAAATGACGTCCTATAATTACCGCAGAAATAATAATTCTTAATTTTAGAAATAGCACAAAACAGCACAAACGAAGCACAAATGATTGACATAGTTTTTGTGTAGGTTTGCGTTTGATGGGGGCCAACTTCACGGAGGTGGTCACGAAAGGTGAACCGCGCTATAGTGATTGACGACTGTACTCATTTGATTCAAAGACCGCTGGATTGTGGTTCACAAAATAGACAACATTTTAACATACAAATTCATAGAGGCTTCAGTGCTTGCTAACAGAACGCTTGTGTTCTAAATTGAAGGTTGGCTCTAATGCATTTTCAGTGAGACAGAATTAGCCTCCCGACATCCCAAATTATGAAAAAACAGGTAAAAACAAGGCTGTTTTGGCAGCTTTTACTGGTGCTGTGATTTGTGCCAAAAATCAGCATTTAAACCAAAGTAACTATTTTGTTCCACAACCTAAAAAGATCAGTCAAAAGTTCATATTCCTGATCCAGTCTCAAGTTACATGCTGTATTTGTTTGGCAAAGTAGTTGCCAGTACGCAACCTTAATAAATCACAAATAACAAACTGAATATGTTTGCATATAAATAGTGTTTCATAGTATTTTATTTCTGCATAAATAGTAGTTTTTACATAATCTCCCATTCAGGTATATTGAGTATTCAGATACATAGAGATACATAATAATTTTAATAACTTTTACCACGCCCTCTTTTTAGTCAACTAATCCAGTGATTCTCAAATTAATTTACAGTTCACACATTTTCTGTTAATTTGAGTTATTTTTATCTTTATTTTTGTAGTCCAGACTGGTGCTGATATAGTCCTGCTTTAGAATCTGTTAGTACTTGGAACGCCACTTGGAACTTGATATGAAAAATTTGAGAACCATTGTACTAATCGACTGGCAGGACATGTCTTTAGTCAACCAAGACTTTTTTTTAGTCGACTACAGCCCTAACTAATACTTTTTTTTTTAACCTTTATTTTACCAGGTAGGTCGGTTGAGAACGAATTCTCATTTTCAACGACGACCTGGGTGTGGCACCTGGAATTCCCAGTGGTCTCCCATCCAACTGCTAACTAGGCCCAGCCCTGCTTAGCTTCTGAGATCTGACGGGATCAGGCTTTGACAAGCCGGTATGGCCACAATACCGCCAATACAATTATATATATATATATATATATATATATATATATATATATATATATATATATATATATATATATATATATATATATATATATATATATATATATATATATATATATATTAAACAAAATTGACTCTTGTGAGCTTTAAGTCATATTATAATGTTGCTCCTTCTCAAAAACATTCCACCTTGTGATGTCAAGAACCGGTAGTCTTCATGTTAACAGCTCCTTTTACCTTTAGTTCAGGTGAGATTGGCAGTTCCAGGGTTGAAAACATCTAATTCAGTTTGATTTGTGCAGTGGATTGTGGGATACCTCAGAGCTCCTGACCACTGCACAACAAAAAAACTAAATCTAGTCAAGTTAAGATGACGAATTAATAAAGTTTGACCATGATTTGAGTAAATTTCACTTGAAAAGTAAAATGATCTGCCAGTAGAAGAAGATTTTTGTACTTAAAAATACATCTGGCTACACTTAAAACAAGGAAAACAACAACTTTTTCCACTTAAAATAAGAAATAAAATCAAATGTTGCTTGAATTAAGAAAAACACATATTCCACTGGCAAATCATTTCACTTGTCAAGTTAAATCTATTGAAATAAAGTAAAATATTTTTAATTTAAGACATTTTAACTTACCTAGATATTGTTTTTTTTTTCCAGTGTGGGTAGGAGAATGGGTCTGTTAAAATAAGGAACCTTCCAAGCTTCAGCTAAAGGGGCTCAGCAATCTGGTTATCATGTGAGTTAACAAACATGAGCTTGAGTTGAGTTGTTTTATGTTTGAATGAAAAGAAACTGAAAATATGAAATTGTTCCTTCATGAAATGTCTCTTTGCACTTTAGTAAAAAAAGACCTTGTGGAATTTGGCATATT
Organism: Odontamblyopus lacepedii; assembly: GCA_034769755.1. Lineage (NCBI taxonomy): Eukaryota > Metazoa > Chordata > Actinopteri > Gobiiformes > Gobiidae > Odontamblyopus > Odontamblyopus lacepedii. The sequence continues at coordinate 21,660,325 of CM068351.1, read as the reverse complement.
TGCTGTAGTTTTTGGATAATTATTTTTCCTGTACAAACATCAAGATATATTTTTGCTCCATATCGCCCAGCCCTAATACTAAGGTGTCCAAAACCTCTGATAACCTCTTAAAAATACTCAAGTGTAAAGGCCTCACACTACAGGAGAATTTGGCTGATTTTAGCTGCGATTTCTTCTCCCCAAGTTTGAGGACGTGTGATCCAACTTTTTGTCTTTGTGTCTGATTTTGAAGCCATCAAACATCAGCAACACGATGGTAACAGCCGATTAAACAGCGTCAGGGGCAGAGGAGTGACGGACACAGAGACGAAACAAACAAACTTGGGATATAGTGAAAATAAAGACTTTATTACTCACCTCCTGTAAAGTGGTATATTTAAAGTGCAACATCTCATCCACATTATTCATAGAAATTGTCCTCCGCAAATAATGACCCCAGTCCACAAAACTGCACTATTAATCCAGTTTGTAGTGTTTTTTGAAAGTAAAAAGACAGCGTTTCCTCGTATGTTTGTTTACGTCCACATAGTGCTCGGTGAAGCTGCAGATTAGCGATAGTGACTCTACTTCCTGTGGACTTTATCGGCTCTTGTATACTTATCCTTACTAAATCCTGTATCTGAAGTATTGCACCACATTTCACAAATAATAATAACACAGTTTTAACTTGTACACTGCAAAAAAAAAAAAAAAAAACTGAGGTAGAAATGCCATATTTTAAGTGAAATTATGTGCCAGTGCAGTAAGAAATTTTCACTTACCAAGTTTTCTTAAAAGAAGACGAAATACGAATCTTGTTGTAAGCAGAAAACACTAGTTTCAAGTATTTATGGCAAGATTTTTCACCTTATTGTTTTAAGAAGGAAGCTAAAAAGCTTTAACCTGGCTTGAGTTAATATAAAAAGTGCTTAGAATAAGTTGTAAGATCTAGATAAGATATATCAGGATGGAATATCTTGAAACAAGTAAAAAATCTCATCTTATTAATCATTTTATCTAAACTAGAAGTGCAGAGCTCTAATCTTTGAACACTTCAGAGTCTCAGAGTGAGTGGTTTTAGTGTAGACAGGAAACAGCTGATGCCATCGCGCTCACAGCTTTATATCCTGTGGTCCGCAGACAGATCCCGCTGCAGTGTTTGTGATCAGAGATTTTAACATTCTCCTTGTGTTTGTCATGTGCACTTTTTGTCGCACGTTTAAAAATCGTTTAAAAACGAAAAATCCTGCAGTGTGTAGCGGCCTTAAGTGTATGTAAAATTATATATATAATTTTTCCCGTCACCTCGCATCCATGGCCTTTTCTCAAAGCCTGTATATGAAAAGATAAAAAGCGTGTCCTCCTCCCACTCAAGGTGACAGAGCTGAAATGTGATTACGGCTGGAGAGCTGATCAAACAGTCCGATGGCGAGTGTGTCTGAAGCAGACACGGGGGATTTAATAAGAGCAGGCTGATGGAGGCCCCGCGCAATCACATGGGACATATCACATTACGCTCCATAACATTTATCACTATCGGCCTCTTATTGACTTTAAATGAGAGCTGTACAACGTCGGCACTACCCAAATGAAGTCAAGTGCTGTTTGAATGTTTCGGCCCATACCAGGATCGACTGTAATTGAATTTTCTTTTCTTATATTTTTTTGACTTTGCTTTTTAATGAAGTGGCTTTAATTAGAGTGGTTATTATTCATGTACGTATTCATTTCACGAAACATTAGAAATCAACTTGATGAGATGATTCACATTCACGACAAAAAATAAAGAATAATGTTGTAGCTTTTTTCATTATTTAATTTTAAAGGACTTATTTAATTTTCTTTTTATTGTATTGATACGCTGTAGTGACATCATCATCATGTGCACTGCAAAAAGGCCTATCAAAAAATAAGAAAAGAAAAAAAATTGAGGTAAAAATGCCCTATTTTAAGTGAAATTATCTGCCAGTGCAGTAAGAAATTTCCATCCATCCATCTTCTCCCGCTTAATCCAGCTGGGTTGTGGGGGCAGCTTGCTGCCCAATCCTCATAGCACCTGACATCCCCTATGAACCCCTCTGTGGGTGGTGAGCCCACAGGAGGGTGGACATCATGGTCCTTGATGTTAGTTCATAGGGGTGCTGCATGTTTTGGGTTGATGGGGGAAACCGGAGCAAACCCATCCAGACATGGGGAGAACATGCAAACTCCACACAGAAAGGCCCGGGCAACCCGGGGATCGAACCCGCAACCTTCTTGCTGTGAGAGGCCTGAGTGTTGCCACTCAGCCACCGTGCCGCCAAGAAATTTTCACTTACCAAGTTTTCTTAAAACAAGACGAAATATGAATCTTGTTCTAAGCAGAAAACACTAGTTTCAAGTATTTATGGCAAGATTTTTCACCTTATTGCTTTGAGAAGGAAGTTAAAGAGGCTTAACCTGGCTTGATTTGATATAAAAAGTGCTTAGAATAAGTTGTAATATCTAGATAAGATATATCAGGATGGAATATCTTGAAACAAGTTAAAAAAAATCTCATCTTATTAAGTAAAAAAAATCTTAAAATTGGTCTTTTATGATGAATCTGCTTAATTCAAGTCAGTTTAACTATGCTAGAAAATCCTTTTGTGAAAAAAGGATTTTTGTGTGGACATTCTACATGTATCTATATTGTGTAATGTTCAGCAGTTACCACGGTGACGCAATGTCAAAGGTGGAAAGTAACAAATTACATTTACTCACATTACTGTAACTGAGTCGTTTTTATGAGTAATTTGTGACTTTTTAAGTAGTTTTTGAAATAGGTCATTTTACTTTTACTTTCATTACATTGGAACCCACTCTTGTTATTGAGTATAATCAGATTGATAGAGAAAAAAAAAAAGTGAAAAAAAAAACTGAATCTGCTGAAAAAAAAAAAAATCTGAAAGGATGAAAGGAAATTGCACGGGTTTGCACATGCGGCATTTTCACTATAGAATGTCCAGTCATTGTACATACACGGGAAAAAACAATATCTAGGTAAGTTAAAATGACTTGACTTGAAGAACATTTGACTTTATTTGAGTAGATTTACTTGAAAAGTAAAATGATCTGCCAGTGGAATAAGTGTTTTTTTTTTCTTAATTCAAGCAACATTCAATTTTGTTTCTTATTTTAAGTGCAAAAGTTGTTGTTTTTCTTATTTTAAGTGTAGTAAGATGTATTTTCATATTTTAAGTACAAAATGTCTTAATCCATGGGCAGATCATTTCTTGTCAAGCGAAATTTACTCAAACTTTCTTAATTTAAGTCGTCTTAGCTTGACTAGATTTTGGTTTTTGCAGTGAAACCTTCATTTTGACTATGTTATGTCCAGTCATTGTGCAGAACCGTCAGTCTGTTTTGGATCGACTTGGATGATGCTGGTGCCAGTGATCCAGGTTGTCATGGATGCCATATGCAGTGTGTGCAACATTTTCATTTTGCATACTTAGATTTTGGTTTTCTTTTTTATTGTAGTGTTGTGAGTTGGACCATATCATTCAGAATGTGTTAAATTGTTAATCTGTTTAATTTGTTAAATTTGTTATGCTGTTAAAGTTCTGTAAAAAGAAGGAAGAGCTCAGTGTTAGTGTTGTAGTTCAGTGTCTTTAAAATGTACGAAGTTTGCACTGAACAAAGTTTAACTGTAAGGCAAGGCAAGGCAAGTTTATTTGTACAGCACAATTCATACACAAAGTAATTCCAAGTGCTTTACAGAATAAGAAATACATTAAAATCACAATACAAACAAATCAAAACATAAATAATTATCATAAAATGTTAAAATAGAGATGGGATATTAAATTATAGAGAATTAGAGAGAAGAGAAGAGTGCGGAATGAGAAATAAAAACCTTGAACAGCTAAACAGAACCGTTTTTAGCCTGGATTTAAACACTGTATCACCTAAAAGTTGATCAAAACGACTTGTGTTGGATTAGATTTATGACTCCTCCTTTTTTACATCAAATCATTGAAAGTAACTAAGTAACTTTCACTCAAATTACATTAAATGAAGTAGTTTTTAACTTTTACTCAAGTAGATTTTGATTGTCTAAAAAACTCAAGAAAAAATACAAAATGGATTTAAACAACACATTTTCAGGAGGTGACTGTAATACTATTTCAGAGGGACTTGTTTAACAGCACAAATCAGTTCTTTATGGTCAGAGTGTGTTAAAATAAAGCTCTGATTAAAGTCTAACAGTGCTTTAGACAGAACAGTGTCTACAGTTAGCGTCACACCACTGCAGAATGTTTATGACATCGGCTGCAAAGTGTCATTATTTGTATAAACGTGGTGCTTTCCCAAATAAACTTCACAAAAACACATCACCAACATTGTGTTTAAAGAAAATTTATAAAGGCTATTTGACTCAAACCAAAATTTTGAATGAATCTACAAAATCAATCAATAATATTTTAAACAACCACGACTGTAATTTCAAACTAAATGTAGAAAACAATTAGGTTAGCCCTCAACATTCTTCTAACAAAACATTACGAGTCAAGTTTCATCTTAACAATGTCTCTTACAAAGAAAATAAATGGCAATTGAAACTAGAGATGGAAAATTTTTTAACTTAAACTTTTTTATTTATTTAAATTTAATGACCACGGCCACTTCGCTGCGACCGCCTTGACAGATTCCAACTTCCATTTCCCATAAATAATTAAAAAGCTCTTCTATTTCTGTCTTAAGTTGAGTCATCTATTGGAGCCATGGCTTTACGGAACTGTTTTGATGAGGACTATTGAGACAGACATTTACATAAGCTTAGAAAAAAATGTTATGCAAATTGTCTTTTTGACCTTTTAACATGTTAGACTGTTGTCCCCTTGTCATTTCACTTCTTTCCTCTCATCATTTTGTTTCATTTATGCTTGCTTCTTTCCTCTACTGATCCAAAGTCGTCTTCTGCGTGCACTCGAAAATGCTCCATTCGTATTTTGCCTGGATTGTTGCGTCACAGGGAACAATCCGGGCTTCTTTTATGCAGTTTTTAAGCCTGTAAACTGTCACCGGATTTATTCTAAAGCCAAACTGTTGACAACGAACGCACGACTCTGTAAGACTATGTTTACTGTATTTTTGGGACTATAAGTCACACTTTTTTTCATGGTTTGGGTGGTCCTGTGACTTATATTCAGGTGCGACATATATATTCAAATATATAATTTCATATATAGAACTGTTAATCATATTCTGCAGATTACAAGCTGCAAGTAGGGAAATATGCAGCTGAAAACGGTAATTGAGCAGCAGAAGAAAGTTTGGAGTGAATGACAATCTTCTGAGGGACTGGAGAAAAGCAGAGGATACTCGAACTGCAATGAAGGAAACAAAAAAAAGCTCACTGTGGGCTAAAAATGCTCTTCTTATGTACTTACTGCAACTTATATATGTTTTTTTTCTTCTTCATTGTGCATTTTTTGGCTGGTGCGACTTATACTCTGAAGCGGCTTATAGTCCGGAAAATACGGTATACTGAAACGAATCACTGTATCACCGTATTGGAAACTATTTGCATCCAGATATTTTGCATCTGTTGTGAAATGCTAATCAACTGACTAGGCTGGCGTCACATCGTCATGATGTCACGACACCACGTGGGCAGAAAAAACAAAGAAGTGAAGCGCCGTGTCTGAAGTTACCGTAGTTCTGTGGAAGTTGCAGCAGCCGATTTCGAGCCGAGGAAGATGGCAAGCGTGAAAACAGTCTTTTCGTGGACCGACGCTCTTTCCTGGTTGTCTAGGGTTTGTTTAAACTGTTTTCCGCAATAGCGTTCCATCCATCCATTTTCGCGGGGGCTGCAGTCTAAGCAGGGACTCCCAGACTCCACCCCAGACACTTCCTCCAGCTCCTCCAGAGGGACCCCAAGGCGTTCCCAGGTCCAGAGTGTCCTGGGTCTTCCCCGGGGCCTCCTTTCGATGGGACATGCCCGGAACACCTCCTGAGAGAGGCGTCCAGGAGGCATCCAGAACAGATGCCCGACCCACCTCAGCTGCTCCTCTCGACTAAAAGCGTTGCATGCCCGATGTCACGAACCCCACGAATCAGAAAGGTGCAAGTCACAGTGACGTGGTCCAATAAGAATCGGGAGAGCTGGCATATCCTGATCGTTCTTTCTCCGGAACCGTTTTCCATCAGATTAGTGTGGACGAACACTGCATCCACAACGAAAATCACTCATATATGTGTATATGACGGGTCCTTAGTATAGCATTCATGTTGGCTAAGGACTTAATTTGTTTACTTTCTAAATGTGAATTCCCTTTGCTGACAGCAGGGGGTGCTCTATTGGAAACAGGTGTATTTTATACTGTCATAAATAGTGCAAACCTCAGTGTGTACTTACCGGTAAAAAACAGAAGAGCAGAAGGAACAGCGTGCTGCGTGAAACTTATAAACTCCTGTTCACATCATGTCTCCAGTGCGAGGCCTGTACAGTGTCTCAAAGTCCAAATAAATCCACATCAGTCACAGTCTGTATCGTGCCCGTAAAGCTGAAGCCTAACTGATAACTGGAACCAAACTCCGCCAAAATCCTCCTCGGTAAAAGTGTAATTCCCAACTAAATGTGGTGTTGTAAATATATCAGTACAGTGTAGAGCGTGCGTGCGTATAGATGCATCCAAACGAATCCGCGTCCACGTATCCTCGGAGTAAAAGACTGAAGTCATTTGCCAAAACGAAGAGCTTGTGCTGTGCCGCTGTCTTTGATATAAACTGTTGGATATGAAGAAAACTAACTGACACTGTTAGGTGTATCTTATAGACCTTGCCACAGAAAATGAGGTTTGGACTGTTATTGTCTGATAAGTTTTCCATTTGTCTGCTAGTTGTTATTATGTTTATTATGACTTTGCTCTAATCTCTAAACGCTGTGAAATTCGTAATGCATAAGTTAAATGATGATATCTTTGGACCACAAACTGTTTAAAATCAACGAGTTCTGTTTTTTACATTCTTAAAGAGATAGTTTGGGTTTTTTGACATGAATCTGTATGTCCCCGTCAGCAGTATCGTGCATCAACACTGACTTACCTCCTGACAGCGTCCGGTGAGCCGAGTTCTTCCCCGGTTTCGCCGCTGATGAAAGTGTCCGGCAAGTTGGCTGGGGTCATGAAAATAAAGCGTTTTTCTTCTCAAAACAATATGTGTTCAAAAGAGTGAGACTTTGCATGACACTGCTGAGGGGGACATACAGATTCATGTCAAAAAACCTCAACTAACCCTTTAAGATGGTACAAATCAGGTCCAGTGCCTTTAAACTGCCAAAATCAAATGTTTAAAAAAAAAAAAGACTCACGATCATAGCTGTATTTTACTATGGCTCACCCAGCCCTTCACCCAAAGGATCCCTCTCATTCACACTAAATCAAAACGACAGGGTGGCACCGAATCTTAGACCGGAGCACCCAAAGGTCTCAGACAAATGATGGGTGCTGTCCGATTCTAAACAAGACGGGGTGTCCTACGCACTGCCGGCTCCATCCTGTGACAAGCGCTGTCCGATCTAGTGCTTTTCAAATTCACTTTGTTGGAAGAAAACTTTTCAACATGTGAGAATCAAGAGTCGGGGGAGTCATCGGTTCCATTTATTTGAGTAGCATTTTGATAATATTGTACTTCTTGGAGTAGTTCTCAGACTCCATACTTTTACTCTTACCTGAGTAATAGATTTGGCAGTGAAGTAGCACCTCACTTGAGTAAAAGTTGCTGTTCCTCTTCCCTTTGTGAGTAAGTCTAAAAGTGACAGAAGCTTTATGTTGACAATATGAAAACATTTGAACATTTGTGTTTTTTGCACCGCTCCTCCTGATGATTGTTTTTCTCTTTTTTTATACTTTGAAAATACCAGATTTTCTACAAATATAGCTTTTACTGATTAAAAATGCTAATTACAAAAGCACTGGACATGATGGATAAATTGTTTGTGTCAAAATTTTGTTTCAGTCTGAAGACGTTTATCCAATCAAGGCCTGTCTATGTACCTAGAATGAGAAAACGTGTTACTGCCCCTGGCCTCCAGTTCTATAGTTCTGAATACATCGAATCATCGCTCCTAGCTCCTATCTCCTAGCCTCAACTCCTTTACCTTTGGAGTTAAATAACAGGGTCAGCTATAAGAGTACCAGGCAGAGAGGAAAAGGAGATTCAGCTGCGCTCGGTGAATCCGACCTTCCTAACCAGCAGCGGGAACAACGGACACGCCAAGCTTGTGCTCCCACGCAGCTCGCAGTTTAACTTTGAACAACCTTTATCTAGCTGTTGGAGTTCCTTGGTTAATCCACCTGGAATTATCGCAATCACCAAATTAGTTTGCATCACTTGGGTGCATAAGTCTTTGAACAGGGGCCATTTTGGAATCCTCACACACACCATAATATGATGTTGAAGCACAGTACGTATTACTCCACGAGGCTCCTGACTACGGTCGCCATAACCCCCCGGCAATCCATCAAGCAGTGTAACTTCATAGCTTAACAGAGTCGTACTAAAACATTCTGACAGATATTTGAGCGCCGTGTACCACATAAAATTGGTGCGAGGTCAGTAAGCACAACCAGAATTAATACATAAGGCACACAGTTGATTTTTGAGAAAATTAAAGGATTTTAAGTGCGCTTTATACTCCGAAAAATATGATAGCTGTCTTTAGGCCTATGTTACTTTAGCTCTTTGTTAAATCTTTCTTCTTTGGTAATTCATCTGGTACATTCCTGTTAAGTAAATGACTACCTTATTTTACCATCCTGTTTTGTTTGTTAGATGTGTGTAACCGGACTTATTTTGTCTGGATGACCGCTTCTTCTTCTTCTTGATTGTGTCCATGGAAATGTTCTTTTGGCTATAGTCTTCCACAGTATGGCATCAACTGTATTTGTGTCCATGGCGAATGTTCCAAAGTATGGTTTTAACATTCTATTTCCACAGCATCTTGATATTGTTATAAAATAAACTGTAGTAGCTGAAAGTTGAAAGGAGAAGCATGATGCTGAAGTTCTAACGCACAAGAAGTTTATTTACCATCAATAGTCCTCAGCATTTGGAGACATGGACCCTCAACATCCTGTCCAGTCTGGCTATGCTTTCATTGTAGGGAGTATAATACCTCTGATGATGCAGGTCAAGATGGCAAGGCACTGTCAGTTAGAGCCCTTAGTACATCACATAAACTGGATTTTTTTAACCCTGCACCTTTTTTGTGTCCAGATTTTGCGTTCTGTTTTGAAGCCTTAAACTGTGGGTAAGCTTATCTCACAGTGGCACTACATAAGGAAGAATAATGAAGAATAAAGAAGTGCCGGGGTAGTCCTCTCTCACACACTGTGGCTTTTTGGCTCATTTGCTTTGCTCAGTGCTTAGAACATGAATCACCCGCTCTGACTGTGAGCCTGTCACTACTGAAATGTGAAAGCTGTGGTGCATACTGTTACATCAGTTTAGATTTCATGGCATCAGTCATAGACCTACTCCAGCTTACTCAGTCTGGACTAGTCACATACTCCACAATATGCCCTGCGCTGAGAGGTTTTAGGAGTCAGAGCAGCAGTTGCATCCAATGACATCAGAAATGTGTTTTTGGATGATAACAGTAACATTTTTGTCTGTAAATGGCATCAAGGGCCTCAAGTGGCACCTCTTAAATGGCTCTATATTTACCGCATTTTTTGGACTATAAGTTTTTATAAATTTTTTTCAGGGTTTGGGTGGTATACTCAGGTGCGACTTATATATTACATTTTTCACACTGACAGCAAATAGACCAAATATATGACTTGTATATATGAATCAAAAATGAAAAAAACAAATCATTATCTGATTTTTCATTTTGGTTTTTCTATTGGGTTGTTATTATTACTATAACTTCTATAACTTGCCTTTCAAAATGAAATGTCGGTTCTTGGTCTCTGATTTTATAAAATAAATTTCCCCCAAAAGTCCCGTGCGACTTATATGTTTTTTTCTTCTTCATTATGCATCTTTTGGCTGGTGCGACTTATACTTCAGTGTGACTTATAGTCCAAAAAATACGGTAAACAAAACAGATTTTCTGTTAGAATGCTATTACCTCCTCCAAAAACATACCCAGAGTTGTGTTTTGTTTCATTCCCACATGTTTGAGGACCCTGGTTAATATAGGCATGTGTGTGTTCTCACGGTCTCATTTACATTTTAGAATTGCGGTGGAAAAAGATGTGCAGTTTCTAATGGAAAATCAGGTGCAACATGCTCACAAATGGCACATGCACTTTTTCAGTTTGCGCTCGTCGTTTAGCACCTCGCTTAGTAAATATACCCTTTTAAAGTGACAAATAAACTCTTCCATTTTTAGTTGAATGTAACTGAAAGGTCAATATTTATGTAACCAATACATTTCAAGCTAAAGCCAACATAATGCAATAGAGAGAACTGTACTGTCATTATAATCTTTTAACTTGGCTGAGCCCCTAGTCACATCTACATTCAGAAAGGACTTGAACTGGACCACAGAGCGTGAAGAATCTCTGTCCAAACTTGAGACAACAGCCATAGCCGCTGTCTCTCAAATGCAGAAGACATACTCCAAAAGTCTCCTATCAGTCAGAACAAAATGTAGAACTTCTTTTATCTGAAATAAGTAATGGTTTTGTGCTTCGATTTTTGATTTGGTAAAAATCTGCATTGGCCTTTTTCCATCTGTCAATTACGCCATCTCAATCCACTCGACTTTGTAAAGGTTTTTCAAAGCGTGTGGTTCTGTCTGGTTTATGAGCAAAAGTTAAAATGTTTGTGAAAGGAGTATAGTCAACTTTTGCTCATAAACCAGACAGAACCACACGCTTTGAAAAACTGACTATGAACAAAGACCAGCATTTGTTGATGACCCCAAAGAACATTTAGGTATGTAAAAAAATAAATAAAAACAATGTCCCCATCTGCGCTGTGAAACTGTTAAGGGCAGTTTTACATACCGTATTTATACTATAAGTCGCACTTTCTTTCATGGTTTGGGTGGTCCTGTGACTTATATTTGGGTGCGACATACATATTAAAATATATCATTTCATATATATAACTGTTAAACATATTCTGGGGATTACAAGCTGCAAGTCGTGAAATATGTAGCCAAAAACAGTAATCGAGCAGCAGAAAGAAAGTGAGAAACTTGTGTTTGACTGGAGAAAAGTGGAGGAAACTCGAACTGTATTGAAGAAAACAAAGTTGATTGAGGGCTAAAAGCTGGATTTAGCTGGAGTTGGTGGAGTTGCTCAGAAGTGACACTGAGGATGAAAAATTTTATGGATTTAGTGATTTGGAGTGAGATGGAGAGTTTGGTAAACTTGTTCTGTTGTTTCTGCTCTAGTTTTGTGAATAACTGTTCATATGTGACATGAACACACCAGACACATGTTCAGCCTGTTGTACTCTGTTCTCGTGTTATTACTATAACTTGTCATTCAAGATGGAATGTCTGATTTGATAAAATAAATTGCCCCCAAAAACTGGAACTTATATATATGTTTTTTCTTCTTCATTGTGCATTTTTGAGCTGGTGTGACTTATATTCCGGAAAATATTGCATGTCAAACATGTTTGTAAACAACAATAAAGTGTATGCTGAGCTTTCTCGTCCAGAAAATGTTTGGCCTTATTGAATACCGCTATGCTTTTTGCAATTTTAGTATGAATATATTGTATGTGTTCTTTTCAATTAAGTTTTTCATCCATAAGAAAATTAATTTTGACGCCACATGCTTATTTTCCTGTCTTCTCCCTGCACATATGGCATAGCATCAGATACCCTTTTTTTTCTTGCTATTTCCAATACCCACACAGTCAGCCAAAGCGACCACAGCCCTTACAGTTGACCTATTACTACGCAATGATGGATGTACCAGAAGTAGACTACAGAGCCAGACCTGAAGTAGCTCTGAGCTCTCCCGGCGGCGTACAAAGTCACCCCGGCACCCTGGAGTTTTTAAAGGTGCACGCTCCATGAATCACCTCCAAAACAAATCAAGTTCTTTCTTAAAAGCCCTAATCTCTGTCTGAGAGCTCCTGCTTGTCTCAGCAAATACCGCAGTGTTTACCCGGCCCGCTCAGACGAATAAACAAGACCCACTCTGAACCAGACTGTCCCAAACACCGCCGCCTTAAACGGTAAATGAAATGGGGTTTTGTGACCTTAAAAAACCTGCGTTATTAGAGTATGCAGGGCCACCGCTCCACTGATCTGACCTGTAACGTGGCATGCCGGTGTCAGATGTTTGTCTCCATGGAGATGCCAGTAGTGCTGTCACAATACTAACATTTCAAACTCAATTTTGATACAAAAATTGGGGTTGATACTCAATACTGATTCCGATAGCACAATGATAATAAAAAAAACTCTTTCTTTAGACAATAGAATTAAATTTTTTATTCTTTCTTTTCAAATTGTAGTACTTTCTTTTTAATTCTCATGTGGTGCAGGTAGGTTCCATAGTGCTCCATGGGTGTATACTAATCTATGTGCTCTTATACTTGTTCTGGTACAGGTCAAGATCATTCAAAAACTATTCAGGAAAGGTTCATTTCTGTCTTGTGAATGTGGCTTTTTTTAGTATCCATACTTGTTCAAATGAATATCTAGTTTTTTTTGCTTAAATCTGATGTTCAATACTTTTGACGACCTTCAAAGTAGGGTGGTAATACAATAATACGTTAATATGATAATACAATATCCCGCAGTATCAAAAAGTAGCAGCGGCATCAGTTTCATTACCGTCACTAAAATAACCTGCATAACTAAAACCACAGCGTGGACTTTCTAAGCCTCTTTGCTTAGTCCGTCGGAAAATAGAATCCCGCGGCCACTTCCATTGTGGCTTTTTTTTTGGTGTGTTGTGGCTTTTTGTTGTGTTGTGGCTTTTTGTTATGTTGCGGCGTTTGCATTTGTGTTGTGGCATTTGTATTTGTTGTGAGCCCTCCCAGGTCGGAAAATGGAGTCCCGCGGTCACTTCCGTGTTTTTTTTTTTGGTGTGTTGTGGCTTTCGTACTTAATATGCTGTAGAAGTAAAATACCACCTCTTTTACATGCAGGAATGAAACAAAACCAAAACATTCTCATACTTTTAAGGTCTCAGTTAAGATAATGAAATAATCCATGCATATCTCCTTTTCTGATTTTTGCTCATTTTCTAAGGCAGACTCGTGCAGTATTGAGTTTTCAGTCGTCGGTTGTGGAACATTGTGTTTGTGGTAAAGTGGATAGGCCTGAGTGCACAGTGCATTGATATGAGCCTATGTGACTTTTGAAATCCGAAACTCTGTGAAGCATAACACCAAACTGAGGCCGGGGTGTTGTTTTCATTTCAGCAACATCGCCGTAACAAATACACACTTTAATATCAGGCAATTTTGGGATGACAAATTTCTTTTGGTGTGTTATCTGACAACCAAATGAATGAAAAAGTGCAATATTGGTGTGATGATGAAAGTGGCACAGCATGTTAGGTGTTTGCCTGCTAATGAAAGAGCAGCCGGTTCACAACTTACCTAAACATAAACCTGGAAGATGTGGTGGTTGTGAGTGCTACTGGAAGGGCATCTGACATAAAAGCCCACCACACATTTGCTGTGTTTAAAGAAATCATCAATCATTTTCTGCTGTATCTGTCGTTTTCTGTCTTGATAATTCTCTGATAACTATTGGTGTAAACCTTTGTGATTGCTGTGTGATTATACAAATGAATTATGTATAATGTGCACTGTGTAACTTTCCTTGCTGGAGTTTGCCATATGCTTGTCTCCATGGTGATATTAATTCTTTGCTTGGAATTAGGGTTGCAAAATTCTGGGAATATTCCATGTTGGAAACTTTCCATTGAGAATTTTCGGGAATTAACGGGAATATTCGGGAATTAATGGGAATAAATTGGGAATTATCAAAGTTGAAGGTTAAGTGCATCAGTAAAGTTGGTAGAAAAAAAAGTAGATGTAAATGTAGAAAAAAAATCCCTCCAACATCAGCTGTCTCTGAGCGCTGCTGGTCACTGTTTGGGAACACACACTCAAAAGTTTGGAACAGGCTAACGAATGAGCGAGTGGAGAAATTAGTGGCCATACGAGCAAACCTCAGGTTCTTTGAGCAGAGCCATCCTCAACAAGCTTGGACACAGACACAGATACTGAAGAAGAAGAGTCAGACGTTGAGGAAGTGGAAGACTGAGGACATTGAGGTTCAGGAAGAGGCTTGAAAGAATTTGGCAAAATGGAGAACAAGCAAAAATAAGGCTTGAGAAACTATAAATAACTAGAAATAAGGCTTTGAGTTTTTGAGATGTTTGAAGTGGGAGCTGTAAGCAACATTTTAGCAAATGTTCACGTTTTGTTGTTCAATAAAGACAAAGCATTCTGAACATAGTAAGTAGTCATGTGTGTTAATGATCTTCCTTTTGCAATAATGCCTGTTGATGACAAAATAAAATGTTTATATTTTTGTTACAATAATTCCCCTAAATTCCTGTGCAAAGCTACCAATTAGAAAATTCCCCAAATTCCCATACCAAAGTTTTCATGGAAATTTTCTGGAAACTTTCCAACCCTTTGCTACCCTACTTGGAATTTTCCGGTTTGGCATTAAAACCATGTAGATTCTTACCTCCAAATGTTTTGAAAATGCAATCTTTAAAAACATGCATTCTAACTTGGCCTGGTGCATGCCTGTCTCCATGGTGACAGGAGATGTTTAATACTGTGGAACCTGCACCTCTATACAATATGTCTACATATGGGGGGGCAACTCTTGAAATTAAAATAAGTCTGATGTGAACTTTCTACATCTAATTATAAAGCGTTTTATTTGCATAGGATGAGAAAGTGTTCGCTTAGCATGCTAGTTGTCATTAGTATTACGCTCTTGGCCTCTGAACCTCACGAAAAGCAATTAGAAACTCACTATGGAGAATACTTACTATGTTCAGAATGCTTTGTCTGGAATGTCCTCATGGAGACCAAACCAGACCAAGTTACAGGTTAGATCTGTGGGGAGGCAACCCCACTCACAGTCAGAATGTCTGTTTTTCTAGGTGTTTGTGAGCTATAAACAGGGGTGCACATAACTTTTTCAGTGAGTTACTCAGGTGAGTACCAGGAGATGGAGTTTGGTCTTAAAAAGTGCCATCTTCCTCACTGTCCTCCATGTCGCCCCCACTGTCCTCCGTGTCACTCCCACTGTCCTCCTCTGTTTCGCCCCCACTCTCCACTGCTTCCGCTCCCTGCATGGTAGATGATGAAGATGCTGCAGATGCACCTCTTTGTCTTTGGTTGAGCCTGCGATTAGCTGTCTCCATCCACAGCTCAACAGCTTGCTTTGGGTCAAATGTCTCTGTGGTCTGCTTTGACAGGTGAATGTGCATCAAGGCTGAGAGACGAGCCATCTGCTAAGTGGGCGACTGGACAGTTCTTCTCGGCTAGCTTGTTTATTAGCAATGGCTTGCACCACATTCGTATGCTCTTTGCTCTTTTCGCGCTTGTCAAATAAAGGATGGTTGAAATTCTTTGAACCTTTATAAAACGCACCTGTTTTATCTGCTAGGTGTGGATGTGACCGGCAAAGCTTACACCACATTTCAGTGCATTCATCATTAGCTTCAAGCCACTGCACATCTTGAAGCCACTTTTCCGAAAAAAGTCTTTTCTTCGGCTCTGGCTCCGGTTGGTGTTTCTTTGTAGGCGGGGAAACGCCAAAGAAGCTGCTTAATGTCTGTTGTTTTTTAGACATCTTTGACAGTAGTTGGACTTGGACATGTGTAAGATTGATATGACACGATCGGTCAAGTCAAGTGGGCTACGCAAAGGCGCTCAGTAACTGAAGTGGCATTACGCATTCGTTATTTTTTGCTGCGCATGCGTACCAGCGTACCAGTTATGTGCACCCCTGGCTATAAAACCACTTGTAATTGAATAAATGTGAAATAGAGCTGTTTGATGTCATACTGTGGGACATTCCAGGCAGAGAAATGACATCTTAAGGAGGTGAAGGAACCTCAATTACATAGTGGACCTTAACGTTACAAATCAGGTACAGTCCCTTTTAAATACTAATATATGCAAATCTCCTTTTTCCTTTACGCTGTCTTTAAATATTCAGCTACATTTTCATGGTAAAGTTGATCAAGTTTACTCACCTCATGATTGTTTTGAAGGCGTCTGGCGCTGAGTGGTGATCGTCATTGGCAACGGCAAATTGAAAAACCTTCACCTTGGCGAGAAGAATCAGAGACTCGCTCAGGTAATAAATTGTTTTTGCGACGGCTCTCTCCATTTTCGAGTGTTGATAATTATATTTTATACATTTTTGCATCTGTCGGAAAAAGAACAACACCTGCAGATGACATATTTACCCATACCAGAGTTAAGATTTTAAAAACGGGTAGAGAAAGTAATGTTTCATAAAAATCTCATGTGGAATATAGCAACAGAAAAAAATGTCAGTTGAGTGCATGGGACAAAACTATACGCATGAGGAACTATTTGTTTAGACATTTACAAAGCAAAATATTCACAAAAATGTATCTCAATCTGCTTAATTAAAGAGCTGTCTGCCAGGTTGTAACGTTTCCTCATTTAAAACATACCTGAAGAGGTTTAAGAGGTCATCCATGCATGTTTGAGTAATCTAGCGATCTCTCCTTCTCTAAGGGTGCACATCCACTATCCCAAATACACTATTCTCAGGCATGAATTGCCCCTAAATCGTGGTACATTTGTCCAGTGTGAGCGCAATTGAACCATACCCAGGCACGGCACCGTTGGGACTTTTCCTGTTTTGAGTTAGAGTCCTGCTCGGGTCCATTTTTGGAGACCCACACCCGCACACACCCGTGCAGTTCAGCACCACACCCGCCCGCAAACCCGTGGTTATATCAAAGTTAAATATGCACCCGCCCGGACCCGTTAGCATTCCACCCATTACCCGCCCATGCCTGTGATAACACACAAATTAGAAGCATTCGAACTGACGCACTTTATTTTTTTGCCTCTCGAACAACAAACAGCAATAATGGGTACCGCTAAGTCTTAAACTAGTATTACACGATACACTCGATTTTTTTTTCTTTTCTAAACTTGTGGGATAAACATTTTGCTCTACATCAGCCCTAAATAGCACAATAACAACAAAACAAAGAATGAAAAAAAAAACAAAAAAAAACACAATGTCAGTTTAACACAAAATAAAAGCCTTAATTTGATCTAACCAAAGTTACTGTGCAGGAACAGTAGGCTGTATCGTCCTCAGTCCCAGGTTTCAGCTGCATTCTGAGTTCTTGAATCACAAATCCATCAGAGGAAAAGTCTCTCTCACAGGCAGCGCTGGATGCAGGATTGAGAGCAACACCCCATGCACAGATTTACGTGACCTGCCCATGTGAAATCACTACCCACCCATATATCCGCCCGTAAAATTCCAGAACGTTAAAACCCGCCCACCTTTGCAAGCACCTGCCCTGGTGCAGGACTCTGGTTGGAGGGCCTATGGGCACATGCAAGACTTTACTACATACAGTACAAGCCCTATGCGTGCGCTGATGTTACTCATACGATGAAATAATGAATAAAGTCCACTCCAAAACACACAACGAACATGCTTAGCTTCAATAACGTCTGTGAACAGCGACAAGTTTTGCAACTTCTCTCCTCTGGCTGACCTCACTCCTCCGCACTGTTTTTCCATATCCATAAACCCACGGAGGACGCACATCTGTCTTACTATTTAATAAATATGTCATGCCGCTGGACTTATTTTCTCCGCTAAAGCTTTGGCTCTTCTGTGTGACATGTAAACAAACAGCGCCGTGTGAGGACGTCGTCAGGCTGTGGCTTTATTCGGTTGCGCATGTGTGAGTGCGGAACATAGAACCCAATGCAATCGTGCTTGAACATGGCACAGTTTTAAACTCCTAGTGTGAGTGCGCCCTAAGATTCTGTACAACGCTCAGATATTTTGTTTTCACTGAATATAGATAGCATTTTTGAAATAATAAAAGGTAACATGGTGATCTAAATGTTACCTGTTAGCAGTAAGTACCCCATAGAAGTACAATGCCCTCTGTCTAAGGCATGGCTCCTTCACAAAATCATTTTCATTAGAGGGAAAAGATAGCATACTTGATTGAAAAAGAATAGGCCTTTTATTTAGATATGCATAGGCACATAATCTATCAAGCATTTATTCAGTTAAGAGATATTTTATTGATCCTGAGGGAACTTCAAGTTTTGCTGCAGCAGCATTTCCACTGCTCTTCTCAGTGACCTTTGTGTCTCAGTCAAAGGTCACAGTGCAGTTTAACAGGAGGACTGGTCAGGGAGGGTCAGCAGATCCTGTGGAAGAGCCAAAAGTGCCCCCTCCTCTGTGTCCTGCAGCATTACAGCAGCCTCCAGGGGGCGCCAGGTGAATACAACAGGAATGGCCTCGTTCTTACTCCGCTCTGGCGTTTCAGTTGGTGACGAAATAGTTAATTCCCTCTAAGTGTTTCTTCTGGAAGATCTTCTGCCACATTTGCTGCCACATATGGTGTAAAGTGATGCCTCCTGCTTGTTTTCATAGAGATTTCATGAAAAACAACAGCTAGCAGCAGCAGCAGCAGCAGCAGTAGTAGTAGTAGTAGTAGTAGTAGTAGTAGTAGTAGTAGTAGTAGTAGTAGTAGTAGCAGTAGTAACAACAGTAGAAGCAATAGTTGTAGCAGTAGTCATAGAAGTATTAGGAGTAGTGGGCGCAGTAGTATTAGTAGTACTAGTGGTAGCATATGTCACAGTTGTAGTAGTAGAAGTAGCTGTAGTTGTGGTAGTGGCAGTAGAAGTCTTAGAAGAAGTAGTAGTAGTAGTCGATGCAGTGGAAGTAGTAGTACTAGTGGTAGCATATGTCACAGTAGTAGTAGTAGTAAGAGTAGAAGTAGTTGTGGTATTGGTAGTAGACACCTTAGTAGAAGTAGTAGTAAAAGTTGTAGCAGGTAGCAGAAGTGGTAGCATGAGTCACAGTAGTAGTAGTTGTAGAAGCAGTAGTAATAGTCAGCGCAGTAGTAGTAGTACTAGTGATAGTATATGTCACAGTAGTAGTAGTACTAGTGGTAGTATATGTCACAGTAGTAGTAGTAGTTGTGGTTGTGGTATTGGTAGTAGAAGTTGTAGTACCAGGTAGCAAAAGTAGTAGTACTAGTGGTAGCATGAGTCACAGTAGCTGTAGAAGTAGTAGTGATAGTCAGCTCTTTAATAGTAGTACTAGTAGTAGCATATGTCACAGTAGTAGTAGTAATAGTAGAAGTAGTACTAGTAGTAGCATATGTCAGTTGAAAATGTAATTATCAACGTGTGTAAATGGGAGGAAGGTACGCAAATACTACTACTACTACTACTACTACTACTGTGACATGCTACCTCTAGTACTAGGACTACTACTGAGCCCTTTACTAGTACTTCTGTTACTTACTACCACTACTACTTCTACTACCAATACCACAACCACAACTACTTCTCTTTTACTACATCTACTACTTTGACATATGCTACCATCAGTACTACTTCTACTAAGACTTCTACTACCAGTACCACAACCACTTCTACTCTTACTACAACTACTACTTGCGCACCTTCCTCCCATTTTCACATGTTGATAATTAAATTTTTCTATCGGCAAAAAAGAACAGCACCAGCGCCAGACAAGATTTTCAGAACAGAAAGAATGAGTAATGTTGAATAAAATCCCAGTCAGATGTCGTACAAAATGTGTGTTGACAGAGAAAGACAGGAATTCAAATACGAGGAGACAGAAGGAGAATGAAGATTATGTTAAGGGAATATAGCAACAGAAAAACAAAGAACTGATTTGGAGGATTTTCAGACCGAGGGCTTGGGACAAAACTACTTTATGGGTGAAACGTTATTTGTTTAGACATTTACGAAGCAAAATATTCATCAAAATGTTACTCTGAATTTACATAGTTAGTACTTCTATCTCTACATGTAAAAAATACTCTATACAAATATTGTTTTTACGTTAAATAATGAAATAGCCATATGTCAGGAGAAGTAGTAGTGGTATTAGTAGTAGTAGGGGTAGTGGTATTGGTAGTAGAAGTCTTAGTAGAAGTAGTAGTATTAAAAGTTGTTGTAGTAGTGGTAGTAGAAGGTGTAGTAGCAGAAGCAGTACTAGTGGAAATATGAGTCACAGTCACAGTAATAGTAGTAGTAATAGAAGTAGACGTAGTAGTGGCTGCAGTAGTACTAATGGTACCATATGTCGTCGTCGTAGTAGTAGTAGTAGTAGTAGTAGTAGTAGTAGTAGTAGTAGTAGTAGTAGTAGTAGTAGTAGTAATAGTAATGGTAGGAGACGTAATTGTGGGCTCAGGAGTAGAAATAGTACTAGTGTTAGCATATATAGTATTTGGAGTAGTAGAAGCAGTGGCAGTAGTTGTAGTGGTAGTAGTAGCAGTAGTAGTAGTAGTAGCAGTAGTCGTAGCAGTAGCAGTAGTAGTAGTGATAGTAGTAGTGATAGTGGGTGTAGTAGTAGTGAGTACAGTAGTAGTGGTAGTAGTAGCAGTAGTAGCAGCAGTAGTAGCAGTAGTAATAGTATTAGAAGTAGCAGCAGCAGTAGTAGTAGTAGTAGTGGGTGCAGTAGTAGTAGTACTAGTAGTAGGAGTAGAAGCAGTAGTAGCAGCAGTAGTAGTAGTAATGGTAGTAGTAGTGGATGCAGTAGTAGTAGTAGTACTAATAGTAGCAGTAGAAGTAGTAGCAATAGCAGCAGCAGCAGTAGTACTAGTAGTAGCAGTAGTAGTCGTAGTAGTGGGTGCAGTAGTAGTAGTAGCAGTAGCAGCAGCAGTAGTAGTAGTCATAGCAGTGGTTGCAGTAGTGGAAGTAGTATGAGTGTTAGCATATGTAGTAGTAGTAGTTGTAGTAGTGGTAGTGTGATTCATAGTAGTAGCTGTAGAAGTAGAAGTAATGGTAGTAGATGTAGTAGTGGGCACAGTTGTAGAAGTACTACTAGTGGTAGCATTAGTAGTGGTACTAGAAGTCATAATAGTGGTAGTAATACTGTATGTGGAAGTTGTAGTAGTAATGGTTAAAAAATAAGTCATAGTTGTCGTAAAAGAAAGCAGTAACTGGAACAGATATTGTGCCTAAAGTCATGAAGTCAATATGAAATTCAAACCACCAACCTTTTAGTTAGCGGGAAAACAGCTTTGCTCACTGACCCGTGTGCCTCCTTTCCTTCTCCCTCTCCTTCTCCCTCTCCTCCTTCTCCTTAAGCCTTGTTGTCATCTCAGGCACTTAGCGGCCTCCCCTCACGGTCAGGGGGTGACACCGGTGGCCCTTCCCCAGCCAAGAGCTCGGGTGTGGAGCTGGAGGAGAGGGCAGGTTCAGTGCCAGGGAGAAAAATCAAGAAAAATAAAGCACCGCCAGCTGGGACTCTCCACACATGCGACTCTCGACTGTTAACTCACACTGGTCAGAGAGAAGGAAAAGTCATGTTATGTCATCACAGGGGAATATCTCTGGAAGCACTTATAAGCACGCATAAGTTTTAGCAACCGCACAATGAACTAAAATGCTGTCTAGTGATTGGTCCAGTCTCTGGCTGAGAGCAGTAGCAGGAGCCCGTTCAAGATACAGATTATCTTGCGAGTGAACTCTATAAATAAACATAATAGTAATAATACTGCACTGCATTATATACGGAAAAAGTACAAAAGTACAAAAAGGGGAGCACACACAAACTTAATGTGGCGTATAATGACTGTTTACATTTATTTATTCTGTAAAGTATTGTTTCTATTTTTTTATATATACAGTATCTCACAAAAGTGAGTACACCCCTCACACTTCTGCAAACATTTAATGATATCTTTTCATGGGACAACACTGCAAAGGTACTGCAGGTTGTTGTGAATATTGTGTTTTTTGGAGTTTGTGTTTGTTCATTGTGTCTTTTTAAACTCTGGACCAAGATTCTGTAATAAAGTTTGATGATGATGATGATCCAGTCCATCTTCCAGTCAATGCTTTTCTACTGCAAAATACCTGTGGAAAAGTGTCGCATATTTTTGACCAGCTTCATAAATCTGCCCCAACATCAAATCTTCACCCAACAAGGTCGTCAAAGAAGATATTCTGTCCATGAAGAATTTATCCACAACTATCAAGGTAAGAAAGACAAAAACTTAAGGCGAACAATGACGAGCATTAGTGAACTACTGAGCAACACTAACGTTATGGTCATGAATAAAACATGAATACTCAGACTGTTTCTACAAATAAAATTTAAAATCGATTTTGTTCTTTGTTGACCTTGTTGGATGAAGATTTTGTGTTGGGACAGATTTATGAAGCTGGTCAAAAATATGCAACCTTTTCCACAGGTATTTTGCCTTAGAAAAGCACTGACTGGAAGTTATGCGACTCAACATCGTGGCACTTCCTGTCGTTGTGATAATAGCCTATTGACTCTTGTAAGCTTTAAGCCATGATAGACTCTGTTACCTCGTTAAAAAGTGTTTTGTTTCATTCACATATGTTTGAGTAATTCTTTAGTATTAGTCTGTCTACATCTCCAAAGCTCAAAATACTCTGTTCCACCTTGTGATGTCATGAAGCAGTCATTTTCAAGTTCACATCTACCTTTTACCTTTAGTTCAATAAAGCTCGACAGTTCCAACTGAAATCGTCCAATTGATATCGAGGATGTAGGGAGTTTAGAAACACTGTGGAGCACTTCTTGTATTACCACATGACATCACAAGCTGGAACACAGTGTTATTTTTTTCCGAACACCGAACTTTCATAACTCAGCCTAAATACGCAGAATTGTGTGTGAAACATGCGTGAATGAAACAAAACACAACTCCAGGTATGTTTGCGATGTGGAAACATTATAAAAGAGATCAGAAAACAGCATAACGTGAATCCTTTAAGCGCTTATTTGAGCACGATGATTTGATGCCGTCATTTTCTTATAGCTTCTGGCAAAAAATGTAAATAAATAAAGAGTTTACCACAGTTTTCCAACTCCCGACAGACAAATATATGCACACACAATAATTCAGCCAGAGCTTGTCAAAATACAGCTATAGGGACACCGTATGATACAATCTATAGCAGAATTGCCCACATAATTAAAGGTTAAAACTGCAGACCTGTCAGCAGATTCTCCATAAGTCCTGTGTATGTCTCGGTATGGCTCCCACACTACCGCAGTGCCACACCAGCACAGTACTATACCGGCACAGTACCAGGGGGGTTGTGTACGCTGGAGCCGGGAGCCGATTTCATGCATTTTCAAACCTGTGCACTAAATAAAGACCGCAGAGACAGTCGATGTTTGAACTCTGGGTGAACCCGCTATTCTGTTCCACGTTCAAGAGAGTACGGAATAAATTACAAGATGCGGGAGGACTGGGGTGGGGGGTATGGTAGTAGTAGTCGTAATGGTAATAGTAGTAGTAGTCGAAGTAGCAGTGATAGTAAAGTAGAAGAAGTAGTAGTAATTGTAATAGTTTAAAAATGGTAGTTAGAATCGGTGATGGGGATGATAGGAGCACCAAGTAGTAGTAGTAGTAGCAGTAGTAGTAGTAGTAGTAGCAGTAGTAGTAGTGAAAGTAGCAGGGATTGTAGAGTAGAAGTGGTAGTAGTAGTCAAAGTAGCAGGGATTGTAGAGAAGTAGTAGTAGTAGTAATAGTAGTATCTTAAAGTGGTAGAATGTGTAGTAATAGGATCACCAAATTGTAATAATAGTAGTAATACAGTAGCAGTAGTAGTTGTTGTAGTAAGTATGGAGTAGTAGTAATAGTAGTGGTTGGAGTAGTAAGAGTAACCTAAAAGTTGTTAGGAGAAGTAATAGAAGCACAAGTTGTAGTAGAAGTGGTAGTCGTAGTAGTCATAGTTGTAGTAGTAGCAGTAGTAGCAGTAGGAAGTAGTTGTTGTATTAGTTGAAGTAGCAGTGACTGTAGAGTAGTAGTAGTAGCAGTAGTAGTTGTTGTAGTCGGAGTAGCAATGATTGTAGAGTAGAAGTAGTAGTAGTAGTGGTTGGAGTAGAAATAGTAACATTAAAGTTGTTAGGAGTAGTAATAGGAGCACAAATTGTCGTAGTAGTAGTAGTGGTGGTAGTAGTAGTAGCAGTAGTAAGTAGTTGTTGTACTGGTCAAAGTAGCAGTGATTGTAGAGTGATAGTAGTAATAGTGGTAGTAGTAGTTGTAGTCGGAGTAGCAGGGATTGTAGAGCAGAAGTAGCGGTCGGAGTAGTAATAGTAACATAAAAGTTATATGTAATAGGAGCACAAATTGTAGTAGGAGTAGTGGTAGTAGTAGTATTAGTCATAGTTGTAGGCTGGTGCCAGTAGTAGTAGTAGTAGTAGTAGTAGTAGTAGTAGTAGTAGTAGTAGTAATTGTAGTAGTGGTAGTGGTGGTGGATGGAGTAGTAATAGTAATATAAAAGTTGTTAGGACTAGTAATAGGAGCACAATTTGTAGTAGTAGTGGTAGAAGTAGTAGTTGTAGGCTAGTTCCAGTAGTAGTAGTAGTAGTAATAGTAGTAGTAGTAGTAGTAGTAGTAAATAATAATAGTAAGTAGTTGTTAATTAGTCAAAGTAGCAGTGATTGTGGAGTAGAAGTAGTAATAGTGGTAGTAGTGTTTGAAGTAGTAATAGTAACGTAAAAGTTGTTAGGAGTAGTAACAGGAACACAAATTGCAGTAGTAGTAGTAGTAGTAGTAGTAGTAGTAGTAGTAGTAGTAGTAGTAGTAGTAGTAATAGTAGTAGCAGTATTTTAAGGAGAAGGATCAGACACAGATGCACAAAACCTGATATTTTCAAGGGATAGACACAAAAATGACATACTAAGTCATACCTGAAGAAGCAGTACTAGAAACACAAATGTTAGTGAAAGTTAAAAGTACTATTAATCTGCACAATATATTACTAAAATAGGAGTGAAAGTATCTACCTCAGTCAAGGACAATTTCATCAAAAACGTCCTCAAATTAACTACCCAGATATGCAAACCGTTCTGCCAAACTGAGCCAAACGCTGTCACAAAGCATATGATATTGATTCTCTGCCACAGAAGCTCCTCCGCCGCTTATGAGCTCAGGGAAATCATTTCAATTTGACAGAAGAATCTAATCAACAAGTCATACATTCTCCTTTCAGTATTCAGGAGTTTCAGTGTCCGGTTATTTTGAGGACTAATGTTTTGTTTGTCATATTTAAAAGCTATAGCAACAGTCTTTATGCCAAATTTTACTTTCTGGAGTTTTCTATAATGCTGTTCCTTCATCAAAACCATGCCTGGAGAGGTTTTAGATGTCATTCATGCATGTTTGAGTAATCTAGCGATCTCTCCCAGACATTATTCCAACCCTTTTTATGGTTAGCTGTAAAATTCTGTTCAATGCAACAATTTTCTACAAAACAATACAGTACAACTTCACAAACTTGATGCGATATACAGGAGTTTAACAAGCAAAATGGTAAAAACAATTGTAATGTGGTAGTGTTCTGAAGGGGGAGTGACTTAGCGTGGAGAGCAAACGGAGAGGAGACTAAGGGTGCCTTCGTCTGGTCCTCTGGTTCAATCGGGGACTAAAGTTGAAACCTTGTTGCAGGTTTCATTTGGTGTGATTCACGTTCTCACCAAACTTCAGCTCAACTGCACCAAACCAAGAAAAAATAGAATATATCCTTCACCAGAGATGGCGCTGCATCGCAAATACTGCAGAAGAAACTGTGCATGCTCATTGGAGGAATGTCCCATTATCTGTTTTTTCACTTTGGTTTTAGAGACAAATAATAAAGAAAAGAGTTGTTTTTTCATGTTCTTATTTTTGGTTCTATATTGAAAAACGAACGAACGTATGACACACAGATTCTTTTCTATTCGGTTGTTTTTATTACTATAACTTCTATAACTTTCAAGATGAAATGTTAGTACTTTTATAAAATAAATTTCCCCCAAACACTCATACGAAAAATACGGTAAGATGCATCATTTTATTTATTTATTTCATAGGGACAGTCCATATTAATGAATATCTACAACGTTCCAGTGTAAATATGTCAGATTATAGCAAAAATGCTCATTTCCATCTGTTGTCCCTCGACAGGTGACGCCACAGATTTAACAGCAAAAACAATTACAAGCGGCAATAGTGACAGTTCTACTCTAAAAGTGTCCACAAGTCTGGTTTTCATTTAGCTTCTGTTTCAAGTGTGATTCAAAAGTGTCCAGTCTTGGAGTCTGTCTTATTGATAATGAGACAGAACTGTTCCAGAACTTAGTCCCTCAGACTGAGAGCACACTTTGTCCGAACGTATTGTGTCTGTTACATTAGATTTTAGCAATGTTTGGATTTCACATTTGGATTTTACAAATATATGGGATGTATTATTACCATTTATATTTTTTCTCTTTGTTATTTTACTATATTGTGATGTGTGAGCTACTGTGAGAACTGTATGAGAACTAATGATGTGAAATAACAGCGATCATGAATTTCCTCCTCTCTGTATGTCTTGTCACGATCTATTTTTCTGGTTCTCTCCTGTCATTCTGGAGTTTATGGAAGGAAACGCCTGTGCTGGGCCGGATCGAGACCAGCGAGCGTTCACATCACAAGAGAATCACAGTGGAATCCTCTCGGAACCCTAACAAGACCACCTTCTTGAAGTGGTTTTGGTATAGTTCGTTAGTTTGCACCAAATGAAACTGGCTCTGTGACACCAGGCCAAACGAACCAAAATCGCAGGTGATCTGAACTCGAGTTCGCTTGAGGAAGACCAAAGAGTGTAGGCGTGAAAGGCCCCTAAGAGCATCAAAATCAAAACTGAACCGTATTAAACAAGTTGTTTTCAGTGAATATAGCATAAAAGGTACTTGCGACTGCTATACAGTTATCATCTATAACATCCATAGATCATTATGTTATCTTTTGGACATTTTAAATTACAATAATAATCTCAAACAACTTCATAAAAGAAACCAATTCACAGACTCCCAAGTTGGAAAATTGTGGAGTCCATTGAAAGCCATTCCAACATTACGAAGTGCAAAGCAGTAGAGGTAAAAGGTAAAAATTGTGGTAAAAATGGGGTAGACCTTGAAAGTGTGAGAATGAAGATTACTCAAACATACACAAATCCTTTTAAATACAACACTGGGTAGTTAAACCAGAGAAAACATGGTTAACATTTGTGAAAAGTCGATTTTGCAAAACATTCTCAGACCCCAACTCTTCATCATCCAGTCCTTCTGCTTGTTTTCTCTGTTCCAAGTAATGTGTTTGATTCATTCTAGGTATGAAATTCGGAAACGATTCATCCTTTTGGGCAAAATAAAATATATCTGGCAACCGCTTTAAGACATGTCACATTAAAACCGCATCATTTTAAGTGCAGCTCTGAGTAGCAAAATACGTCTTCAATAGTGGCAAATCCGAGTGCCCCAGAGGGTGTACCAAGAATGGAAGAGCAGATGCACAGAACCGCGAGGAGGGATAGAAAGAAGTGCTGTACAAAAAGAAAGCGAGTTAGCTATAAACAAACATAGCGGGAAACAAAGGGAGAGGAGCTGTGAGCCGCCACCGAGGAGGGGGGTTCAAACTGTTGACATTTTTAAGAGTTCTGGGAGCAATTCAGGTAAACACTGGCCATTGTTTTACGATACAGTGGCTGGAAACGTCAGTCTTTCCCTCGGAGGCAGTGGCAGTTTGTGCAGTGGACACGAGTGCGGTTGGAATTGGTGCAATATAAAAGACTGCAATTTAAAAGGAGTCATAGTAAAAAGGAGTGCAAATGAAATCAGTGCAGTATGAATTAGTGCAATAGGAATCAGAGCAATGGGAATCAGGGCAATACAAATCAATACTAATTAGGGTTGTCAAAGTTAACACATTAACGCATGCGATTAATCACAAAAGAATATTGCATTAATGTTTTTTTTAAACGCAGATTAATCACACATTTTATTTTGAACGCACATGCTCCTCTATGGAAAGTGTGGATGGTGACCTGAAGGCAGTGCAGGTTATTAGGTCAGTGATCAGGTCCATACACAGATGTGAAGATGACAGATGAGACTGTGACTGGTGCTCAGCGGCAAATTTCTTTTCGACTTTAGATCAAACTAAGGTAGTTTGCAGATATTGCAGCAATGAACTCTCTTTCCACAGAAGCACAACAAGTTTAAAATCCCATCTTAAAGCAAAACACGTGTTTGATTCAGCAACAGAAAGGATGCTACTTGTACCAACAACAAAACGTTGGTGGAGCGCATTTTTGCCAAAATATTTTGGTCTTTTTCATTGTGATTAATCAAAATTCTAAACTGTGATTAATCTGATTAAAAAAAATTAATCGTGTGACAGCACTAATACTAATACAATCTGCGCAATAGGAATCAGTGTAATAGGAATCAGAGCAATGGGAATCAGGGCAATATGAATCAGTACTAATACAATCGGAGCAATGGGAATTGGCTCAGTGCAATAGGAATCGGCTCGGTACAATAGGAATTAAGGCAAAAAGGATTAGTGTAATAGAAATCAGGGCAATGGGAATCAGTACAATAGGAATCAGGGCAATATCAATACCAATACAATCGGAGCAATAGGAATCGGCTCAGTGCAACAGGAATCGGCTTGGTGCAATAGGAATCAGTGCAATAGGAATCAGTGTAATAGTAATTAAGGAAAAATTGATTAGTAATAGGAATCAGGGCAACCATCAGGGTAACAAAACAATCCACGCAATAGGAATCAGCTCGGTGCAATAGGAATTAGGGCAATAGGAACTGGTGCAATATTAATCAGTGCAATAGGAATCAGTGCAATATTAATCAGTGTAATAAGAATCAACGCAATTGGAATCAGTGCGATAGGAATTGGTGCAATATTAACCGCTGCAAGTGGAATCTGTGTAACTAGAATCACTTATATAATGAATCAGTGCAATATGAATTTGTGCAAATGGAATCAGACCAATTGGAATCTGTAACATCAACCTGCCAGGATGTCTGCATAACTTTCATTTAGAGAGAGTTGTAATTGCTTTCCCTGGAATGTTTCACAGTAATTTCAAAAATACCTTGAAATAGATACATTCATACGCTGAGCATGGACACCTTTCTGCAGATCTGACCTTAACTTGACCTGGTGTTGAGAAATAACATCTCCATCAGAAAAAAGTACATTTTTGAGACCTGCAAATCCTCCTGCGTACAAATGAGTCACGTGAGCCTATGTTTGTGTTAGTATCGTAACCGTGACAGAGTTGACCGGATAACTCGAACAAGTTGATACAGCTGAGCCAACATACAGGGATTCTGCGTATTTATCGTATTTTTCATTTTGGGCCCGGGCTCGTGACAATTGAAGGAAATGCATTATTCATTACAGTAGACAAAACCCTTGTGGCGGTATGCGTTTGCAGCGGAAGGAAATGAACAGTGACTGCATTTTAAGGATCCCATATTCATCCCAAAGGAAGTCTTGTCATTTTAAGGACTGTATATTGTGTATGGTTGGCATTTTTATTGATGTGTAATATTTTTCTCTTAGTTCCTAGTGTTTTCTCATGTTTTTGTGGGGGTGTTTGGGTTCTGAGTTGATACGGATATATTAATGGCTTTAAAGGGCCCATATTATATTATATTCTTATCTATGTTTTAATGTTGTTTCCTCATCACAAACAGGAGTTGTGTTTTGTTTCATTCACATTTTGTTTAACACACAAAACACAACTCCTGTTATGTTTTTGAGGAGGTAACAGGCTTATGAGACAATGTTATGTTATATAGGACAGGTCAAAATCAATTTAAGCTGGTGTATTTTTAATTTGACAAACAATTTGTGTTTTATATTTGAAATATTTGAATTTATTTATTTATATTTATTTTAGTGCTGTCAAAAATATCGAGCTATTAACGCATAAACGCAACCTATTTTTTATCGTGAGTTAATGCTCTTTGTGACCCAGTGGACTAGTTTTTTCATAAGCTGTGGCCACTGCTGTAACGGAAAACTGCAGGATCTGGCTGTAAACACGAAGGAAAACAATGTGCACGAAACTGAGAAGTCCTGGTTGGAGGAGGTGGGCCAAAGCATGGCACAGTTCACGCACACTGGTGCCCCCACACGAGGAAAACATGAAATAAAGTCCGCTTCAAAACATACAAATCCGTGATAAGGACCAGGGACAGCGACAGAAGCCCCACAGCACATTATTTCACCCATTATTTGACTGTTCTGAAGACAGGAGAGAGGCACTTAGCGCACACTGTTGCAGAGCACAAATTTGTCTCACTGATGATTGTTCTGGTTTGCAATAAAATAAATAAATAAATAAATAAACATTACAAAGCCTATACACATTTCTATGTGGATAAGAGTATTAAAATGATGATTCAAGGGACAAAAAAAAAAGTGCGATTAATTTGCGATTTATCTATGACATTCATGAGATTAATTGTGATTTTATATTTTAATCGATTGACGGCACTATTTATTTTTTTTGACAGATTCAAATGTAGGTCCTTCTAATGTGTGTTTAATTGTTTTATAGATCAACATTGCCAGTGACACAATCCATGTTGACACTTTTGCGATGTATAATATGTTGTATGTCAATCACCACACACAGAGCTTTACCAGTCCATCCATCACCTCTCAAACCAGCTTTATAAATACACTCTCTCTCCCCTCATTCATCCCATCTCCACCTCATCTTCACCGCAGCAGCAGAACCATCAGCCACTGTAACCTCTTCACCTAGCACTCGTCTTTAACTCCTGAGGTCTAAGCCCCGAAGTTTCTGTAGACAGTTTTTGTTTTTGTCCCTGGTGGTTGTTACTGTCCTTAACCCAGCCTGCCATACGTGGTTCGAGAGGATCAGCATCATGGTGATCCTGCTCAACTGTGTGACCCTGGGCATGTACCAGCCGTGTGAGAACATCGACTGCACCTCCGACCGCTGCCAGATACTGCAGGTACGTGGATACGACACGCTCAGTGCACTCTCATATAGTCGTATAGTAAACACTGCAGCTGAATGGGCTGTTGGGATGGATGCTTTGTTTTGTTTCGAGTGCTGAGGGTAAAGTGTTTGTTGTCTTTAGTGTTATGTTTATAGGCTTTTGTGGAGACAGAATAGCCTTTTGCAGAAAGAGGAGATAACTAGAAGTAGATAACTACTGAGATGCACTTTCATTCTGTGATTGAAGCACGTCAGCATTTACTTTTATGCCATAATCAATTACTTTTATTTCATACTAGATTCATTCATCTGCCCCTCAAAAATTATTTATTTTGTTGCAAGTCTGAAGAAAATCTCTGGTCAGGAGAACTAGTTGACTAGGTTCAGTATTCAGTTGGTGCTGCTGCACACGTATGATCTCTGAAAAGTTTAACATGAACCATCTCCAACGCGACATACGCACAGAACAGACTCACCATCAGCAGAACATCTGTCTGTCACAGAAAGAACACCTATATTCCATGTCCGTTAGTCCGACAGAAGCTGAACACATCAGCACTTATACTGTATGCAAATGAGCCATGTGATTTTAAGTTTCGTTTCTGTAAAATGAAAACAAATGTGCTCAAAGCTGCATTAAACACATTCTAATCAAAATTCAAAGGTTCAACAAGTTTATTGTATATGTTTCTCACTGTCAGTCAAAGCTAAATTAGATAATACTAATAAAATGATAGAAAAGTTCAAAGTTCTTCTTAGGGAGGCAGCCTGGTGTGTAGAGAGGGAATATCATGGTTATTTGTATTTTTCCTGGTTTATTAAATATAGATATTTTGCGCTTGCGCATTTATAGATTGTTAAAGTATCAGTATCGGCTCTTGGTATCAGCAAGTACAGAAATTATTGTACTTGTATCTTTTTTCCAAAAAATGGTATCGGTGCACCCCTAATATTGATACCGTCAAAGCACAGTTAACTTAAAAATGTATCCAATTGTGTTATTTATCCTGCTACAAGTCACAACAGAACAGCTTTGAATGAATAAATGTTCAAAAACATTACAAGATGTTCTAGGACTACATTTAGTAAATTGTTTTATTCCAAACATCCAATTAAAGACCGAACCAGAGGACGAACATATATCACAAAACCTTGGTATATCGCCCGCCACCTGCTTGTTTCAATAAATATGCTTTGCCAATAATGTTACACAGCAGTATCAAACCTATCTGTGTCCATGGAGATGCACAAGTCAGATCTGTGGCAAAGAATACATGTTTGACAAAGTATGTTGTCTTAATATCTTTAATAATGCCAGAAGCTGAACATTCTGGGCAAAGAAAGGTTACACAGTGCAGCTTTTCAATCTCATACAAGACAAGTTTCCTAATAATTGATACATAAGTAGAGCAAAGGATCATGGTCTATGTAGCTGGAACAAAACACTGCATATCAACCCCTGGAATCTATAGTTTTTAGATTTTGTAAAACCCCTAAATCGCAATAGCTCCGCAAATCTGATTACAACAGGTCCTGGACCCTTGAAATGTCCCAGAATCACTGGAATCGCTTTGTTCAATATTTGTACAAAATCAATGAAAATAATTTTCTCTTCATTCATCACTTTTCACAGATCCTCTCATCCAAACTGAAATAGTCAAATTGAACACAGACTCGGTGCCAAAAACCTCTCCATAAAACGTTCATTTGTTCCGTGCTTTTCCAGCCCCCTAGGACGAGGTAATGAGATGAGGAGAGATTTCCTAACAATCGGCCATTTTGAAAACTCTTGCGATATCATTATGTTCTGGCTCTGAGATGTTTTGTTGTAGCAGTAGAAAGGCGAGCTAACTACACAGACCAGAATCCTTTGCTCTATTTGAGTGTAACAGAGGAAGAAAATTACTCCTTCAGTATATAGTTTTGTCTTTTGAAAAATGGTAATAATAAAAGAGCTCAAGCTTCGTCAGGGTTTTTTGGTGAATAAGCAGCATTTTTTTTTTTTCAACATGTGGCTTTTAAATGCAGTTTTTGTATCTTTATGCCTATAGTGTACGTCTGTAGCTTTGCAATTAGCATTTAAGGCTCTGTGGGGTGACATTAGCTCAGTTGGTTTGTGGAGTGTTTGTCCATTGATTCAAAGGTTGATGGTTCTTGACATAAACATCAGTGGTGAGAGGTCCACAGGTTGGCGATGTGGCGATGTGATTCCAGCTCCCACCTATTTTTGTATGCAGATTTTTTTATTTTTTTATTTTTTTTATGATTATTTTAACCTCCAGCACAGCTATTCTTCCTGGAGTCATTGTCTTATCCCGTATGCTGTGTGGACCTCCCCAACCGATCTGCGAAACATTGTCGCAAATAAAACCAGTTTATGGCACAAAAAAAGTCGGGGTCCACAGGGTTACAATACATTGAAAAAGATGAAGAGAACCCGGTGCGCTTTGTGTTCACACTGTGCAGATTAGGCGAAACGTACCGCAGACTTTTTAGCGAACCGTACTGAGACCATCCCGAGAAAGGTCTCAGTACGCTTCGCTTCAGAGTGTTTGGAGTAACCATTCACATATGCGCAAAAAAAATGCTCAGTCATCGGTCTGAGTTTGTTTAAAGAGCTGAAACGGACCAAGTGTGAAGCGCCCTAAAAAATATGTCATTTCAAAATAATGTCATTTTTACAATGCATTACCAATAGCATGGGTTGCTGGAGGGCAGTTCATTTCTGTGGTGGAAAACTGTTGTTAAGTAATTTCTATGCGAGTTACCAAAAACAAAGGAAACGAAATCCAATCCAATCCCAATCCACTTTATTTATATAGCACATTTCATAAACTGAAAGCGTTTCCAAAGTGCTGCATAAAACCATCATTTAAAATAAACAAATAACCACACAAACTGTTTAAAATAAACAAGTAATCAAATGCCCTACCAGAGTGCATACAAATAAATATACCATAAAATAATAAAAACAATAAAAGATAAAAACACAAAAAAATAAAAAATAATAAAAAATAAATACTCTAAGAACAATAAAATAATAAAAAACCCTAGAAAACAATAAAAGACACAGAGGACCACACAACTCACGCGGTGTTAAAAACCAGAGAATAAAAGTGGGTCTTAAGACGAGACTTAAAACACTCCACTGTGGGAGCTGCTCGGACGTGGGGGGGCAGGGCGTTCCATAGTTTAGGACCAACCACAGAAAAAGCTCTGTCCCCTCTGGATTTGAGTCTGGTCTTAGGCACCACGAGCTGGAGCTGGCCCTCAGACCTCAGAGCGCGCGCCGGAGTGTAGATTTGGATGAGGTCCGAGATGTAATCCGGGGCCAGTCCATTCAAAGCTTTAAAAACAAACAATAAAATTTTAAAATCAATTCTAAAATGAACAGGAAGCCAGTGCAAAGACGCAAGAATTGGGGTGATGTGCTCACGTTTTTTGATTCCTGTTAAAAGTCGTGCCGCAGAGTTCTGGACTAACTGTAAGCGTGAAAGAGCATTTTGTGATATGCCAGTATAAAGAGCATTACAGTAGTCCAGACGCGAAGAAATAAAAGCTTGAACGACTTGTTCAAAGTGCTTAAAACTTAAAAACGGCTTGACTTTGGATAAAAGGCGAAGATGATAAATGCCTGATTTAACGACAGTGTTGATCTGCTTGCTGAGTTTAAAATCCCTGTCCATGGTGACGCCAAGGTTGGTGGCGAAGGGATGAACATTATCTTTAAAGGGGCCCAA
Organism: Odontamblyopus lacepedii; assembly: GCA_034769755.1. Classification (NCBI taxonomy): domain Eukaryota; kingdom Metazoa; phylum Chordata; class Actinopteri; order Gobiiformes; family Gobiidae; genus Odontamblyopus; species Odontamblyopus lacepedii. Next base: position 21,625,598 of record CM068351.1, on the reverse strand, counting down.
GTCCAATGAGGGATCAGCGGGCCCAAAGAGCACAATTTCAGTTTTCCCTTCATTCAAACAGAGAACATTTTGGGCCAACCAAGCCTTGACGTCACCAAGGCAGTTCAACAAGGGTGTCAGGGGGCCTTTCGCATGCTTAGAAATTGGAAAATAAATCTGGCAGTCATCGGCATAAAAATGATATAAAATGCCAAGCTTTTTAAAAATTGCACCGAGTGGGAGCAGGTAGAGGGTAAAAAGAATAGGGCCAAGAATTGACCCCTGGGGGACTCCACAGTGCAACGGAGCAGCAGACGAGGTGGAGTCCCCCAGCCTGACAGTGCAGGATCTCCCAGAAAGATAAGACCTGAACCAGTTTAAGGCAGTCCCCCTGACACCCACACAGTCTTCAAGGCGGTTTAAAAGAGTTGCATGGTCAACTGTGTCAAAAGCAGCAGTCAGGTCTAAAAGCACTAAAATGGCAGAGCTACCACCATCAGTCATTAAAAATAGGTCATTAAAAACCTTTAAAAGTGCAGACTCCGTGCTATGCAGGGCTTTGTATCCTGACTGGAAACGTTCTAAAATGCCATGTGCTTTTAAAAAAAGGCTGCAATTGACAAAGAACACATTTTTCCAATAAAAAAAAATCTAATAAAATAATGATCTATGTTGTAGTTTGTTACTAAATACTGGGGAAAAAAATCATCATTTGTGGATTTTCAGTTCGGATATCTCTTTCAAACCCAACAAATCGCCAATACATTTGCATCAACCCCTGCCCTCCGTCTGAAATTATAACATTCAAATTCTAGAATGACACACGACCTCTTGAGTGTTTTGTAGCAGTCAGGAATACACATTCTATTTTAAAACAGATAAATAGACAGTGTAGTTTCACACTAGTTGTAGTCTCCAGCTCTCTGCACGGGGAATTGGGACTGGCTGTATTTTAATATATTCTTTTTTATGTGTGTGATGTGACAAGACAATTTCCACTTCCAACAGGTGTGCAATCTCCACACTGCAGGAAATATGTGTTTTTGCTCGTTTTTTCTGGCTAAAATAAAACTGTGATTTCTTGAGTTGTAACAGGTCAAATTCTGATGTAAAATAATATAACGACTGCAGGTGCACTGTGTCCGCCACCTGCTTGTTTCAATGCAATGTTTCACACTATAGCGATGTTTTGGTATGTCTGTGATATTGTACTGGGGGTGCTCTATATGTATCTGTATGGTGGAATGTTTAGCACTTACCATGGTAACATAATGCACACAAGTTAAAAATTTAATTTACGTGTGAGAGGCTTGTTCAGATCACTTGTCATTTTTATGGTCAGATTGTGTTAAAATAAAGCTCAGATTAATGTCTAATAGATTTTCAAACAGAGTAGTGCTTTCAGTCAGCATCACACACTCAGGAAATGTTGACAATGTCAGCTACGTTTGACTATCTATCTATTTATTTCATTGTGTGTGTGGTTTTATTGGTCATAAATACCTTGAAAAACAGGTATTCTTACTGTCAGTGTGGTCGCCTCTGCACAGATCAGACCTGTAACTTGGCCTGGTGGTGTCAGCTTCTTGTTTCCATGGAGATAGATTTGTTTAATGTCAAAGTGCTGGGCATTCCAGGCAAAGCAACAATAAATACAAAAAAAAAAAAATCTGAACAGGTAAACATGTTACAATCAACCATAGTTTTTACTGATAACAACTGCAATTCTGATTTATTTAGAATTACAGAAACATTCTATATGATGTTCTATTTACTTGTTATATAGGCTTTATTCACGCTTACGTCACAAACCAGGAAGATGTTTAGAAACCTGCAATGACAACTTCCGGTGGGCTCTTTTCGCGGTAGTAAGTCGGACAAAATCTAGGAAAAATGAGAAAATGGCCCAGTTTTCTTCGTCTCCATGTCATTGTAGTGTTCTGTTATGTTCGGCGAATCAACTGTTCCAACTGTACCTCAGTTTTCATTATTTCCTGATTGACGCACAACTCCGAACACACTGGGAACATGCGATTAAAAGAGACGAGGGCGCCGAATTTGAGACGATTCCGAACAGCACATACGTATGCAGACTTCATTTTACCAACAATCGCATTTACTTCAGTGGGTCTGATCACAGTCGAGCCCAGTGTCGAGAAATCCATTGTGTTTAAACCTAAAATTCCTGAATAGTCACCTCATACCTAAACCCCAGTGCTTACAGGCGATCCTGAATCAGTGCTAGTGCAGCCTCTGCAGCTCAGAGAGGGAATTCTGGAGGTTCTGAGCTTTCACATGAGGCCTGAACATAAACTGAGAATGAAAAACTTGGATGTGTCCTTTATCTGATCAGTATAGATTTTGATACAATGCTGATCATTTTTCTCTTTCTTTAGACAACAGAATGTGTTTTTCAGGATTAAATGGTAGCACTTTCTTTTATTTCCCATGTGGTCTTATATCTGTGTAACCTTTCAGCTGTCCAGGTAGGTTCCGTAGTGCTCCATGGGCGTATACTACTCTCTGTGCTCTTACATTTGTTCTGATACACCTCACGATCATTCTAAAGCTATGGTAGATTCATTTCTGTCCTGTGAATGTGTTTATCTTCTTACTATTCTACTATATCTGCTCAAATGTTATTAGGTTCTTTCTCCAGACCAAGAGTTTGTTTTCATACCTGACAATTTCGACTGTTTTCTGGCGGTCTTTTGACAACCCTACTGGCCACCTAGGTCCAGTTGTGTTTGCAGTACCTTTTCAGAGTTCCCATAATCCATCTCCTTTAAACCACACGCCGTATTACATATTTACTCAAGCATTGCCTCTACATTAACTTGTGTAATTAGCTTGTCGCCGTGTTTGCAAAATGTCTAATACATTTTCATGACGTGTGAGCAATGGAACCAGCGCTTGATCTTAGGGGGTAATGGTCTGGCTAAATGGCACAGTAAAAGGATCTGAGCGACCCGTTGGCTGGCCGTTCCGTGGTTGTGAGTGTGATTGCCGCAGCATGAAACATCACCACGGAGAAGCCTGTTGGTTCAAATTATGTTGTTTCTGTCATCTCCTAAATTAAGCCTGGCAAATTTACCTCAATAGAAAGCAATTAAAATCCCAAAGGAGAGAGAGCGCTCCGCCAGCTGGCAAATTGCTCTGTACCATACGACCCTCACCGCCGCCCAGGAAGGGATGACGAAAAATGTGAAATGTGAGTAGTTTGCTCTAAAAGGGTACATGTTTTTTTTAAATTTCAATTAAGAACCAAAAGCAATAAAATGGGAAAACAGTTTGTTATTTCATTCATTAATTCCATTTTAGTGTAAAAAAAAAAAAAAAAAAAAAGATTTTAACCTCTATTTCCAAAATTTCATTTAACGTTTGTCCACAAAATTGGATTTTTCAGATAAGTCCTTCTAGCAGCAGAACTTCCAGGGCAAATAAAACCAGAAAGAATAAAATATCAAAATTGAAATAGGCACTATGAATGTTTTTGAGTGGTGTTATTTGAAATAAACTTTAAGTTAAATATTGAAAATAGAGGTTGAAATCTGTTTTCTAAAATGGAATAATGACATAACAAGCTGTTTTCTCATTTGAATGTTTTGTGCTCTTAATTGAAATTCAAAAAAACGAATGGTAATGAAAGTTATTCCTCTCTTACCTTATATGCATTCTGAAGATTTTCATTTCTCACCGTGATGACTTTACAGGTGCTTTTGACAGTTTTCAGAGACCATAGAGCAGTTTTGCAGTAGTGGAAAAGCTAACCACTAGCATTCCAATGTGCATGTCCTGATTATCAGACAATAAAACGCCTTGTAATTAGACGCAGTGGACATACAGTATTTTGACCTCAAGAGCTGCTTAAACAGATTGCCAGATTAGGTAAGGATACATTTGCTTCAAAGTAATATTACTAAAGTGGAAGTACTAATTAGTGGTCAAAGAGTAAATAAGTATCTGGAGAAGCTACTACTCAAGTTAGAGCAGAGTAAGGATAAAATATTAAATTGTAAAAGTATTTCAAAAGTATTGTCAACAAAATCACATCCGAATGTTCAAATCCTTTCATGTTGTCGACTTTTCTGGTGATGCTTATGTAGAATGTTCCACAGTACAGCATTAAACTTATCCACCAAGCTATGTTTCTTTACAGGGCCCCGTTCACAGTAAGAATGCATGTTTTTCAGAATGTTTTAGTAATGAACACCTGAAAAACTGAATAAATGTGAGAAAAATAAGTTTAATGCCATACTTTGAAACATGATACGCAAAAGAATAGTCTAACATCTCCATGGTGACAAGCAGGTAGCAGACACCCACCCAGAAAAGTTACACAATGACCCTTGAAAAAGTCCAGCACTGTAACAGTGTTGGTGCATCCCTGTGTACCTGCTGCCCTCCCCCTCTCCACACTCTGTCTCACTAACAAGCAGATTGTGTCCCCAGGTAGGAGAGGGCTCTCTTCAGGTGGTTGCTAATGGCAACAGAAGAGATTTTGCTGACGAGGTTTAGATAGTGTCAAATGTCCTCCTGTGCTTCTGTGGCCTGCTCGGAGAGGCTCATCTCCCCGAAAGAATCTGCAAGAAGTACATACGCCAGCTACAACTCTTAACGACAAGAGAATACTGCGGCTGGATAATCTAATAATAATCTCTAGTTTAATTTATAAAGAAAGATTCTTCTGTTTGTTATGAACTGTGACACCAGTGGATCATTAGGTAATAGTTTGCACATTTAAAATCACAGTATTAATCTAAAACTACTGTAAAAATAAAAGAAAAAATCAGAAATCTGCTGATGTCCACACTGGAAAACACAATAATCTGTGCAGCCGTCGACACCTCGTACGTATAGCTGCACATCACGCCAGCAAGCAGCAGATTCCTTTTCATTTCTACCAAAATGAAATGACACAACGCTGTCAAATCCTACATGTATTAAGAAAATAAAACTGGAGGACGTACAGAGCGATGGGCGTGTACCGATGGCAGTGAGAACGAGGACAGATCAGCAAAACGGCATCTTGAAAACACGTGATTAAAGATCGCTCAAACGTGCATGAATCACTCCAAATACAAATGGAAAGAGGAAACAACTATAACATAGTTAAAAGCTCTGAAAAGTCGATTTTGCAGAATAGCGGTGCTTTAAAGATTTAGACAGGGAATCTTCACCTCAAAGTGCTGCCTTTATTCTTTATACTTTATACTATATTAATAACTCAGGGTTTATGTTACTTGTTTTTTTTATATAAATTTGGTGAGGTTCTCAGATGGCTATGAGGTAGGTAAGGAACACTTTATTGTCTCGAAAGTGGAGTTTGCTCTCTACATTTGACCCACTCTTGAATGGAGCTGGAGAACCCGACAGGAGCTGGTGTTCTGGGGCGTATCTCCAGATCTTGTGCGGTCTCGGCTACCTTAGCTGTAGTGCATGTTTTGGGTTGATGGGCACAATTGTAATCTCCAGAGGAAACCCAGCCACAGTGGCATCAGCAGGGTCTCAGGTTAGAAGACCAAGTTCTGCCATAGTATCCATAAGCAAGACACTTCGCCCACCTTGCCTAGTATGAATGTAGTGTGTGAGTGTTGGTGGTGGTCAGAGGGGCTGGTTTAGCAGATTGGCAACCTCACGTCTGTTAAGGCCGCCACACACAACAGGAGAATTTGGCTGCGATTTCTTTTTCCCGACTTCGGAGAGGCGTGACCCAACTTTTTGTCTCCGTGTACGATTTTGAAGCTGCTGCTACTCAAGCGTGTTTGTCAGTGTCAGATCATAACCACTGTGAATTATGTTCTTGTGTTAATATTAAAGAATGACTGAAGGAAGTGTGTGTGCTTTGTTCTATTTTAACTTGAACATATGGACCCTATGACAAATGGAGTTTAACCTGTTGACCTTGTGACACTTGAAGTGGGCTATTTAAAGAGGTGAGATGACTCTGTAAAGACTTGTGTGTTACCTTATATGGTGGGCTAGAAGCTTAACATATGGGATCTATACATAGACAACAAGGATAGAATAGCAGCTGCATGCATCAACAGGTGGGGTAATGTTTGAGTTTGGCGATAAAAGAGGTCTCGCAGAAGGAGGGAAGACCCACCATAAAGGCCTGTATCCTGCTCTACCTCGAATAAAGACCCTTTTGAAACTGCTCCACACCTTCTACGTTTTTGTTCTGAGGTGCCTCAAAGAACCAGAAGCTTACACCACCAAACATTAACACGACGGTAACAGCCGATAAAACAGAACGTCAGGGGCAGAGAAGTGACAGACACAGAAACGCAACGTACAAACTCAGGACATAGTGAAAATAAAGACTTTATTACTCACATAATATAAAGTGGTAAATTTAAAGTGCAGCAGCTCACCCACATTATCCATAGAAATTGTTCTCCACAAATAATGACATTCAGTCCAGAAAACCGCACTGTTAATCCAGTTTGCAATGTTTTTTGAAAGTAAAAAGACAGTGTTTCCTCATGCGTTTGTTTACGCAAACAGCATGTGGTGAAGCTGCAGATTAGCAATATTGACTCTGCTTCCTGTGGACTTTATCGCTAATCTTTAATGCTTTTAAAAATCCTGTATCTGAAGTACTGCACCACATTTCACAAATAATAATAACACATTTTTGAGTAGTATCTAAACAGTATCTAAACTGGAATTGCAGAGCTCTGATCTTTGAACACTTCAGAGTCTCAGAGCGACTCATTTTACTGTAGACAGGAAACAGTTGACACGATCGCGCTCATAACTTTATATCCTGGGCCCGCAGACAGATCCCGCTGCAGACTTTGAGATTTTAAGTCTCATCACATTCTGTGGTTTGCACTTTTTGTCGCACGTTTAAAAATCGTTTAAGACCGAAAAATCCTATAGTGTGTAGCGGCCTTCAGTCTACCCCAGGGCAACTGTGGCTACATTAGCATCTCATCACCACTAAGTATGGAGAGAATAATGACTAGTGTGGCCCTTTGAGACCCTTTAACAAGACTGCATTATAAGTGCATTAGGGAGAGAGATACATTTTATATTTTGCAGTTGATGGTGCTGGAACATTTCCACTGTGCGTCTCAGTAGATTTTGTGTCAAAGGTCTCAGTGCAGTTTAACAGGAGCACTGGTCAGGGAGGATCAGCAGATTCAACCAGACCAAGAAAGAACATGTAAAGTGTGCACAGAAAGACCCAGATGACTTGGGAGTCAAACCCTGAACCTGAATCCCAAAGGACGTCGCCCAAACACACAATGTCCATTTCAACAGGATTCCAACTACCTCCCGGACTGCCACAACTCAAAATACTCTTCGTTATACTACTTTACAAGCTACAAATCGTCCTTTCATTATCGCAGTTGCCGTCGTGAGCAGCGTTACCCGTCATTTTTGCCTCTCCAGCTCCAGTGTGCCGAACAGCGTCTCCGCAGAGCCTCCACATCTCTCCCCTCCTGGTTATGAAAGCTCCCGAGCAGAGACAGCCCGGGCGCGATACAAACCAGGCCCTGATCAAACCTGATGGGGTGACATGGGAGGGGGTTACCGCGGTGACAAATAACACAAATGTATTCCGCCGCTTTCAGTTAGAGCAGCATCGAGCAGGCAGGGACCCCAACAATCACATGTGAAGTGTAAGCCTGCATTATTTATACGAACAGCAGTGGAGCAGTGCGCTGGTGACTGCTGAACTGCAATAAAGACAATGTGCGTGAGTGAAAATGAGGTGCTACTGTTGTAGAATATAATGACTATTTTGTATTTAAAGTACAGTACGTATCCTGCTCTCATAGTGGTATAAAAAAGGTACTACAACTGCACTAGTCTTGTACATTCTCGTCCATGTATTTGACCATTTTGACACAATTTTGACTCTTGATCGCAAAAAAAAGTCAGCTGCATGGAGTGTGTGTCTAATTAGAAGGTGTTGTACTGTCTGAGAATCAGGAAGCGTGCTGTTAGCATGATAGCTGTTCATCCAAAAACGCTCATTTTGTCTTCTTGTGTAGATTAACGTCTTGGGTTTAGTTCTGAAGATGGATAGCAGCTAGGAAACATGTCAATAAGGTAAATACACCTATTGTATTGTCTCTTCTGTGTACAAGAAGAGCATGAGAAAGCTCCGATAATGTACAACTGTACAACTGTACAACAACTCACCCACTGCACCAGACTATAGAGGGACAGAGGAGCTGATTCTCCAACAGGCTCCTGCATTGAAATACAGGACTACATTCATGCTATAATACTCCCTACAACTGTAAAACTCACCCTTATGTAACAGATAATACTCCCTACAACTGTACAACAACTCACCCTTATGTAACTGATAATACTTCCTACAACTGTACAATAACTCACCCTTATGTACATACATAACCCTGTGTCCTGTCAGTCATCATATCATTTTGGTTTCCTTATAACCTTTTGTATATAGATGGGATTTTTTATTACTTATTTTTCTATTTTATTTAGACTTAAAGATACATTTATATAATTGTGCCTTATTTGACACCAGTCTACCTTTCTTCCTCCTTTTTAAAATGTATTACCACGTATATTTTTTACTCTTTTGTTATTATATGATATTGTGTGAGCTACTCTGTCCACATCATTTCTCTTGTGGATCAATAGTTTGTCTAAGTCTAAAAAGAACCCAAGAAGTTCATGCTTGTTGTTGTTTGCATTATAGTGATGTCATAACTCCGCTGTGGTTTCAGAGAGAGGAAAGCTCTTATAAACTCATGTTCAGCTCAGAACCTCCAGAATCCCCTCCCTGAGCTGCAGAAGCTGCACTAGCACTGATTCAGGACTGGCTGCAGATGCAGGGGTTTAGGCAGTGATGTCATCACTTACCTGGATTATCCACAGTGAGTTTATAAGAGCGTTTCACACTCTCAGAGCCGAGAAGTTGGTGAAGGTTGAAGGCCTGTTTATTTTGTTTCCATTTGTATCGAAAAACCGCTTTACATGACAAAAAGCTCATATAAAGCTCACCAAAAAAGTACATTAAAAACAAGCATAAACAAGAGACAAGCTACAAAATATTAAGTTAGGTTAGGTCCTATATTACACACATTTGACTCTTTCCAGCTTTAATGCTGTTACCTCCTTAACCCTTTAACTGCCTCCTCGACCAAATGGTTTAGCACATTTTGAGTCACTATATTTCAATGAGGTCTGCTTAATTTAACTCAAACTGATTTAGCCATTTCTACTAATTGGTAGAGGTATGCAAAGCTAAAGAAATCCACATGAATCCATATGAAATTTTATACGTTATCCATAAAATGACATCTCGACCATTTGGTAGAGGTAAATATTTTTAAAACTAAAAGGTCTGTTGAAAAAAAAACACAACATTGTGCTATAAAGCTATAAAAAATGTAAACAAAATTTTTTTCTATAACTTTTTTCTTGGTGGGGTAGTTAAAGGGTTAAAAACATGTTATGTAATAAAGTAATCCTTTATTATTATAAGTCTGTTCACATCTCCAAAATGCTCTGTTCTACCTTATGATGTCATGAAACTGTAGTTCTCAATACAGCTCCCTTAAATTCAGTAAAGATCGGCTAAAATTATCCAAATGATTCTAGTAAAGGTGTATGGAGTTTAATAAAAACACTGTATTACCAAATGACATCACAAGGTGGAACGGACTATATGTTGCATCAGCCAAAAAATGCATAATGAAGAAGAAAAAACACGTATAAGTCGCACCAGACTATAAGTCACACTTTTTTGGGAAAATGTATTTTATAAAATGAGAGACCAAGAACGAACATTTCATCTTGAAAGGCGAGTTATAGAAGTTATCATAATAAAACAACCGAACAACAATCCATGTATCATTCGTTCGTTCGTTTTTCAGTATACTGTAGAACCAAAAATAAGTAAACAAAAAACAACTCTTTTCTTTATTATTTGTGTCTAAAACCAAAATGAAAAAACTGATAACGATTTGTTTTTTCATTTTTGATTCATATATAGGATTCATATCTTTGGTCTAAACCCTGAAAAAAACTTATAGTCCGAAAAATACGGTATGCCGGATTTGTGTATTAAACATGTATGAATGGAGCAAAAAACACAACTTCAGGTCTGTTTGTGATGAGGAAACAACATTATAACATACATGTTAAACATATATGTTTAAACGTACAATAAGTAGTCTACTCTAAAAAAAAAAAAATACTACAATCACAACTGCACTGGTCCTGTGCTTTATTGTTCATATAGTTGAGTAAAAAAAAACAAACAAACAAAAAAAAAAAAGACGGCACGGTGGCTGAGTGGCAACACTCAGGCCTCACAGCAAGAAGGTTGCGGGTTTGATCCCCTTTCTGTGTGGACTTTGCATGTTCTCCCTGTGTGTAGATGGGTTTCCTCCGGGTGCTCCGGTTTCCCCCATCAACCCAAAACCCACACCCCTATGAACTAACATCAAGGACCATGACGTCCACCCTCCTGTGGGTTCACCACTCACAGAGGGGTTCATAGGGGGGGTCAGGTGCTATGAGGATTGGGCAGCAAGCTGCCCCCACGACCCAGCTGGATTAAGCGGGAGAAGATGGATGGATGGATGGATAGTTGAGTAAAATGTGTCTTGTTTCAGTACATATATATTGTATATGCAGCTCTTGAGGTGAAAACAAGTCCACTGTGTACTGTTTGCATCTCATTATAAAGCGTTTTATTGTGAGAATCAGGAAATGTCTGGTTAACATGCTTGCTGTAAATAAACTAGTTGTAAATAAACTCATTGTGGTGAATAATTAGGACACTCTGAATGCATAAAGTAAGTGAGGAAGAGCTTTGGACCACTGCGAATTATTTTCAAATGAAGTAGCTCTGTTTTTCACGTTTTTACAGAATACAGATCCTTTTCACGCTCTCAGAGCCGCAACGGTGAAGGTTAGGTCATTTCATTTTCCATTTGGAGTTAAAAACCACAAAAAAGCATGCAAGAAGCTCAAAGTGCACTGTGAGATATTAAAAACAACCATACATAATAGACAATAGACAGACGACGTATTAACACTGTGATAAACAAGCTACAAAAGATTACAAAATGGACTCTTGTGAGCTCAAAAACAGACCTAGAATTTATTTTATTTCATTTACACATGTTTGAGTAATCCTTTTTTATTAGTCTGTCTACATCTTCAAAGCTCAAAGTGCTCTGTTCCACCTTGTGATGTCATGAATCAATAGTTTTCAAGTTAACCACTAACTTTACCATTTTTGTTTTGTAGAGCCTGAAAGAAAGAATAAATAACTTACATTATTTCTGTTTGATTGATTATCCAAGTCTGAACAAGGATTTATTTTGAAGAATGACCGAATTCTCTCCGTTACATCCATCTGTGACTCAATATCCCTGCAAAAAACAAAATCTAGTCAAGCTAAAATGACTTGGATTAATAAAGTTTTATCATGATAAGTAAGATTTTTGTGCTTAAAATATGAAAATCCATCTTGCTACACTTAAAATAAGAAATAAAATCAAATGTTGCTTGAATTAAGAAAAAATGTTTCCATATTCGTATTCCACTGGCAGATCATTTCACTTGTCAGGATGAATCTTCTCAAATAAAGTAAAATGTTCTTAATTTAAGTAATTTTAATTTACCTATTGTATTTTTCTGACTATAAGTCACTCCAGATTATAAGTCGCATTTTTGGGGGAAATTTATTTTATAAAATCAGAGACCAAGAACCGGCATTTCATCTTGAAAAGCAAGTTACAGAAGTTATAGTAAGAAAATCATCAATCATTCGTTCATTCGTTTTTCAATATAGAACCAAAAATAAGAAAACGAAAAAACTGTTTTCTTTATTATTTGTGCCTCTAAAACCAAAATGAAAAAAACGATAACGATTAGTTTTTTTTTATTTCTGCTTCATATATTTGGTCTATGGACTGTGAGTGTGAAAAATGTAATATATAAGTCGCACCACCACCACCAAAACCCTTAAAAAAGTGACTTATAGTCTGAAAAATATAGTAGATATTGTTTTTTTTCCCCAGTGATTAAACCCACAAGCTGCAAAATGAGTAAAAACCAGACATCTAAAACATGTATTATTATATTTAGGAAATATCATCGTTTTTGTGTTGGTTGTATCATTTTATTTTGACGTATTTATCCGCCACATTTTACAGGCCGGTCCGTGAAAATATTTCTACGATAACGATGAAGATGTATGGAGATTAAAATGCAGTGGAGCACTTCCTGTATTATCACATGGCATCAGAAGGTGGAGTGTTTTTTGGTAGAAGAACTACTACCTTCTAAATACAGGGTTTGCGTGTTGAACATGTGTGAATGAAAGAAAACACAACTCCAGGTCTGTTTGTGATCAGGAAACCGCATTAGAGCGTATCCGGTCCTGCTCCACTCTTTGTTCGCGTGATAAGGCGATGACTCCATAAGGGACATGTTTGTCAGATACATGGACGAGTTAATTCCCATGAGCACCGGGAGCCTCTACAGAGCAGAGCCACTCCTGACACGAGTTGTGCGTACACTCTTTAGTGATTTGTCCACTGTGTTATTTGTGTGCGTCCGCGGGCTGTTGTTAACGCAGCGGTTTGTCATTGAACTGCTGCCCGGGACCACACAAAGGTAATAACGCGAAAGTGCAGCTGTTCAATTGTTTTCCCATTGTTTCCCATCGTCACCGAGTCCACGCTCCAGGCTCTGGAGCCCTCTATAGTGCGCCCAAAAACTTCACAAAACACATTTATTCAGCAAGACTTCACGCCAATATTTATTTAAGTATTTGTCTAAAATGTTAAGTTCATTTGTGCAAGGCTGACTTTTGTTTCTCTCTCTCTCTCTCTCTCTCTCTCTCTCTCTCTCTCTCTCTCTCTCTCTCTCTCTCTCTCTCTATATATATATATATATATATATATATATATATTCATTAATTTTCTGAATGTTTTTATGTATCATTTATTTTTTTAGAGGTTTGTGCAAGTCTATATATATTAAAGGCACACAGTGTAACTTTTCCTGCTTCTCTCCATGAAGATAATTTTTGTCATATGTCATGGTTGTTTGATTAATCCTGTTCATGAAGAAACTGATGCAAAAAATGAGTTTTCTGAAGATAAAAACTTTAAATTCTAAAAAATTACTTAGACAAACTTCCATAAACGTTCCATAATGGAAATGACTTGGACACAGTAGCTCACACATCACAGTATAATAATAATAATAATAATAATAATAATAATAATAATAATAATAATAATAATAATAATAATAATAATAATAATTAAAGCCACAAGCGGCATCGAACGGCCCTCGCGGGCCGCGCGGCGCATTCGGCCGACCCAACTCTCCCCCGGGTGGTGCTGACGCTCCCCCGGGTGGCGCTGATGAGCCTCTTGTCTCTGTGTGTTTGTGGCTTTGGGCTGAACTTGTCAATAAACACACAAAGTCCACACACACTGGAGATGCTGACGTGCCAACATTGACTAACATGGGCACTTTGGGACATCGCCATGGCAACACCGTGCAAAATACAACTTTGGCCCCCTGGACTTTTTTGTTCGGGCTGACCTGAAGAATCACTGTGCCAAATTTCAAGACGTTATATCACTTTGAAAAGTAAGAAATTGTTGAAATGTTCCCATTAGGATAACATTGGAGTATTCGTGCATCACCATGGTAACACGGTTAAAAATTCCATATGGTTGTCATTGACTTTTTTGATCGGGATGACATGAAGAGTCATTGTGCCAAATTTGAGAATATTCTGTGAAAGTAAAATATTTGTCATGAATGGGAATTTATCTGATATTTCCCATTAGGATAACATTGGAGCTTTTGGGCATCACCATGGCAACACGGTTCAAAATACCATATAGTTTACATTGGCTTTTTTGATTGAGATGACCCAAAGTAATTTTGGGCCAAATTTGGTACATTTTAGAGAAACTAAAATTTGGCCCTCCATGCAAAATTTTGTTGTGTCCTGCAGGGGGCGGTATCACACCATTTTTGCTCGTGTCACAATTAGTCGGCTTTGGCACAAAAGTTTTACAAGTGATTAAAATTTGAGCCAAATTGGACTTTGTATGGCCGAACGGGAGCAAATTTTGACATTTGAAAATTGCAAAAAATCTGAACAAATTTTGCGGCTTCGCCGCACGTAAACCATGACAGTTATTAAAAAAATCGTTTGATGCCCCACTTCTCTAGTTGATGTATGGCGATTTTCACCCCAGTGGGTGAAGCGCCTTCAGAGGAGTTCGTTCAAATGCGAAGTGAGCGAAAATGCTGACTCAGCAACTTTTTTATTTCAATCTAAGGTGGCCGCCTTCTGTTTTGTCAGGGGGCGTGGCTATAATAATATTTTTTTTTCTGTCTTGACATGAGGAATGTCTGTACCGAATTTCGGGAATGTACGACAAACTTTATGTCGGGACGTCTCCCATAGGCGCACTTTTGCAGGTGGCACTGTTGTGCCACTTTTTTATACCCATACATGCAACATATATTTTATCAAATTTTTCGCCACTTCTGAATTTTGGGCAAAATTTGGTGAGTTTTTCAGCGTGTTCAGGGGGTGAAATTAGAGCTCAAAGAGCAGAAGAAAAAAGAATAAATAAACAAATAAATTAAAAAAAAATAATAATAATTTTTAGCAAAAACAATATATCCTTTAACATAGGAAATGCATATTATACATTTTTTTGAAAGCTCTCGAGCTTCCCCATGTCACCGTGGGGTCATTGGGGAATGACGGGCGCTTAAGCGCCATTGACCCCCATTGATTTCCATTCATTTTAGCAGCTATAAATATGGCCCATGCCTTCGGCATGGGGGCTTGGATACAGCTTCATGTCAGGAGTGTGTTTGGGGGACAGGAGGCGCTTCGCCCATTCACTCAATGTTGATGATGACTTGTTAGCAAGAACAAATATGCATGTCCCATGCCTTCGGCATGGGTTGCTAGGATACTGCTGTTCACGGAGAGAGCGATCGAGCGCTGAACTTCGTAAGACAGTTGACGCATCATCGTTGCGAAAGCAATAGGCCCTACGCCCTGTAGGGGCTCGGGCCTAAAAATGGTCATAAACTTCGAAATAAGAATAAAAATAATTTTAAAAAAATACCAAAATTCGTGTCAAATAAGACGTAAATTATATAAAAGTAGGTAAAACTAAGTAAAAAACAAATATCGTAATATAAATGCAGTATATCACAGTCATATATACAAGAGGTCATAAGGAAAGATATGATGATTGACAGAAAACATAGGGTTATTTTATGAAATACCAAAGTTAAGATAAAAGTAATGACTCATAATACAAATAATTAGGGGTGTAATGATATCCAAGTCTCACGATACGATATCATCACGGTATGAACTTCACGGTACAATATTTATTGCGATATCGTGGGAAAGATATGGTGGGAAGGCTCACGATATTATGAAGACTGATATCCAAATCTCTCTGTACGATATTTTCACCATATACATCTCACTGTACCATATTTATTCTGCTAAAAATGCCTTCACAAGACTTAATTCAAAGAATGAAGATTTCAAAGTGCTTAGAACAGTTATTTCTTCATGTCGTTCGCACTGAAACAGAGCAAAGGATCATGGTATATGGAGTTCCCTCTGTTTTTTTAAAAAACTATTTCTGCCTCAGAACTATTCATTTAAGCAAAGAGACTTGTGATTTGATATATTGTGATGGTCCACAGTATTATTTTGATACCTTTGCTGATTGACGCACTGTATTTGGTGACTTGCTGTGCTAGCGGTGTGTGCAGTAGCCTATAGCAGGAGCACTAGTAACTCAAGTGGATGTAATAGTTGAGCTAGACAGCATCGGGCAGATGTGTCCCGCTGGGCCTCACCTTATGTTCTGAAGTTACTGACCTCTCTGTGACTGCTTGGGACAAATCCGACACGAAATGATTAAGTTTGAATTCAGTTTGAAATCGATCGCTGCTTTTGGAGTTTGCAGCGACCTTGGCGAGTTTCACATGGTTTGGAATTCCCGTTATATGAAGGATTGAGTCAAGGGTCACCCGAGCAGCTTGTCCATTTTCCATTTTGCACGAATCCTGAAGTTTTCTAGAAGCTGCGTCATAAAATGTCATCTTTAACTCATCCTAAGTTGGGACAGTCCAGTAATTTATAATGTGTCTCGTAACGTTCTCATATCCTGTGTTTTTTCCCCGTTTTTTACTCGTAAGATGTTTGTTTTGACACGTATATGTTTCTCTGATTGGTTAATCCGCCATCAGAAAGTGGGAAAACATTTGTTAACAATTTAGATTATTTAATGTGTATTTGTTGCAATGAGTGAGCGAAATGTCTGCACACTGTGATACTGTTTGAGGCATCAGTGTTTTCTTCTGTGTATTCACTTGTCAACACTGAACAGCAGCTGGTATCGTGCCACAGAAGATGGCACAGAAGATGCCAGCTGTTCAGTGTTGACAAGTGAATAGGTAAAGTTTTAAAACTAAGACCCAAAAGACATGCCTGATGCAAAAAGGGGATGAAACCATAGTTATTATGTACAGTCATATGAAAAGGTTTGGGCACCCCTGATCATTTTCAAGATTTTCCTTTAAAAATCATTAGTTGTTCGGATCAGCAATTTCAGTTAAACTTAAACAAAAGTAAACATGTGCATAAATTTGAGCACCCCAACAGAAAAATTACATCAATACTTAGTAGATCCTCCTTTTGCAGAAATAACAGCCTCTAAACGCTTCCTATAGCTTCCAATGAGGGTCTGGATTCTGGTTGAAGGTATTTTTGGCCATTCTTCTTTACAAAATATCTCCAGTTCAGTCAAGTTTGATGGTGCCTGAGCATGGACAGCCTGCTTTAAATCGCACCACAGATTTTCAATAATATTCAGGTCTGGGGACTGAGATGGCCATTCCAGAACGTTGCACTTGTTCCTCTGCATGAACTGCCTTAGCAGAATTTGAGCAGTGTTTAGGGTCATTGTCTTGTTGAAGTATCCAGCCCTGGCGCAACTTCAACTTTGTCACTGATTCTTGAACATTGTTCGCTAGAATCTGCTGATACTGACTGGAATCCATGCGACCTTCAACTTTAACAAGATTTCCAGTACCTGCACTGGCCACACAGGCCCACAGCCTGATGGAACCACCACCAAATTTTACTGTGGGTAGCAAATGTTTGTCTTGGAATGCTGTGCTCTTCTTTCACCATGCACACCGCCCCTTGTTATGTCCAAATAACTCAATTTTAGTTTCATCAGTCCACAGCACCTTATTCCAAAATGAAGCTGGTTTGTCCAAATGTGTTTTAGCAGACCTCAAGCTACTCAAAGGTTTCCGTCGCATTACTCTCCCATACAGCATCTCCTTGTGCAAAGTGCGCTGAATAGTGGATCGATGCACCGTGACACCATCTGCAGCAAGATCATGTTGTACGTCTGTGGAGCTGGTCTGTGGGTTAAGTTTGACTGTTTTCACCATCCTTCGCCTCTGCTTATCTGAGATTTTTCTTGGCCTGCCACTCCAGGCCTTAACTAGAACTGTGCCTGTGGTCTTCCATTTCCTCACTATGATCCTCACAGTGGAAACTGACAGCTGAAATTTCTGAGCTAGTTTTTTGTATCCTTCCCCTAAACCATGATGTTGAACAATCTTTGTTTTCAGGTCATTTGATAGTTGTTTTGAGGCTCCCATGTTGCCACTCTTCAGAGAAGATGCAAAGAGGAGAACAACTTGCAACTGGCCACCTTAAATACCCTTTCTCATGATCGGCTTCACCTGTGTATGTAGGTCAATGGTCAGTGAGCTTACCAAACAAATTTTGTGTTCCAATAATTAGTGCTAAAGGTATTAAAATCAGTGAAACAGCAAGAGTGCCCAAATTTATGCACATGTCTTCTTTTGTTTAAGTAATTATTGCACACTTTCTGTAAATCCTATAAACTTCACTTCACTTCTCAAATATCACTGTGTTTGTCTGCTATATGATATATTTAACTGAAATTGCTGATCCGAACAACTAATGATTTATAAAGGAAAATATTGAAAATGATCAGGGGTGCCCAAACTTTTTCATACGACCGAATATGTATTCTCACGTTTAAACACCAAACTCTTTTATAGTGCTACATATTCTTGACTGATTGGATGGAGTTTGTTTTAAAGTTGACAACAAGATAAGTGATAATAATCAGTGATAACAATCCGTCTCTGCGGTGCTCATATTAATTAGAGTACTCACCATATCTCTTTGGTTGTCTGCACCATGCACCTTTTCCATCAGAAGTTGTTCTTGTAAAGTTGCTGTTTGATGTCGTGAAGTGTTTTATCTTTATCCTCCAAGGCTGTAAACTTTCCATAATCCATCAGGACTCTCTGAGCTCCCAATGCGATGCAGTGTTTACGCGACTGATTCTATAAGTGGACATAGCTAAAGTGCTATCTGCTGCATGCCAAACAGGAAGTGCTCCAGGGCCTCTTTCGGATCCTTCTCTCCCTTTTTCCCATTGACTTACATTGGGAACTTATCGTCCCTCTCTCTGGACCTGCTGCTGTGGCCTTGTCATTTTTTTCTTAAAATGTTCGTATGAACCCGCGACACATGATCCTAAATGTTTCATTTCACTGTTTTGTTCCTAAATCAAGATATGAATATAAATAACGGACCAATCAGATGGCTTCATTATGCGAGGTCGCTGCTGCCTAGCGTTAACAACTGTGTAGTATAGTTATAAACGCGAGTTACGGAGGCCGGGAGAGGTTGGTTAGGCAAAGAGCAGGCAAGCAGCCACTGGATGTAAAGAGCGTTCTGAAATAAAGGAGACTAAAAGAAGACAACATGTTTCGTTATTGACCAACACTACATTTATGGCGACGAGGATAACCAAGAATTCACAGACATTGAAATGAAAGAAGGACGACACATCTAACCTTGCAAAGCGTCTTTAAAACTTTCGGATCTGACTGGATTCCGCTAGCAGAGTTAGCTAAGTTATTTGGGAGCGGCGATGGAAGACGCTGAACATGTCGCCGCGGCTGGCCGTGGTCGCGGAGGTGTACCCTCTTCGCCTGGCCCAAGAACGACACCTGGACAAGTTCAGCAAGGTGGGAACACGATTGTACAAATATCACCGCCCATCCCTTTGAATATGGGAGCTGCAGATCTGTACACGGAATACAAGCTCTGGATGGACTCTTACAGGATTTTTGAAATAGCCAGCGGATCCATACGTAGCACGGATGAGGTGAGGAGAGCTACTTTGCTACATTGCATAGGGACTTCAGTCCAGCGGATTTTTGCCAACCTAGACGGTCCGAAAGATACATATCAACAGACGATAACCGTGCTAGACAAATACTTTACTCCACGCAGAAATGTTGTGCTTGAGAGGCATAAATTCAGACAGAGAACTCAGTCTCCAGACGAGACTATAGATGCCTATGTCAACGCACTCAGAGAACTGGCCAGATCGTGCGATTTTGGGGCCTTAGAATCAGACATGATACGTGACCAAATCGTGGAGAAATGCACAAACAGAAAGCTACGTGATAAACTGCTGCAGGAGGAAGGGCTCACGTTGGAGAGAACGCTTAAAGTAGCAAGAGTTTTTGAAGCTGCACAAGCAGAAGCCAAAACACTGTCAGACAGCACTAGACAAAAGGATAGCACTGTGAACTTCACTAAAGACAGGCGCACACAGCATCAACGGTCTGAAAGGAGAGGCGCTGGCTGGAAAGATGAGAGTGACGACGAAGATAATGCGTGCTACAGATGCGGAATGACTAACCACAAGGCGGATGACTGCGGAGCCAGAACAGCTAAATGCATGTACTGTAAGAAAGTGGGACATTATGCTCGAGTTTGCAGAAAGAAGAACTATGCTACAGCGAAAGAGGGTAGTAAGAGCAACACTAATTCAAAACAAAGAAAATCAGAATCAGACAGAACCAGATCAGAGAAACTAAGAAATGTGGATGAATACAGCTCAGACAATTCTGATGAGTTTGTTTATTCAGTCGATCCTGAAGGAAAGGAACCAATTCAGATTAATGGACAAAGAGTGAAAATGGTAATAGACACAGGAAGTAGCAGAAACTTCATATCTGACAGCCTTTACAACAGACTGTTCAAAACAAACACAAAGCTGAAAACGACAACGAAAAAGTTTTATGCATATGGGCAGAAAACACCATTGCCATGCATTGGATTTTTTGAAGCAGATCTCTGCTGGAATGGAAGCAGAATAAAGAATGATGTCTATGTGATCAGAGGCGATGTTGAGCCACTTTTAGGAAGGATGTCTAGCTTCTCATTGAAAATACTGAACAAAAGAGAGACAGTCAAGGCAGTTGAACAGTCTCAAAGATTTCAGAACCTGTTTGAGGAATATAGAGAGCTTTTCACAGGATTAGGAAATGTCAAAGGATATGCACACAAAATAACCGTGGATAAATCGATAGCACCGGTGGCACAGAAATTAAGACAAATTCCATATCACATGAAGGAAGCTGTAAACCAAGAATTGGACAAAATGCTTGAACAAGATATAATTGAAGAAGTGAATGAAGGGTCTGAGTGGGTTTCGAATCTACTGCTCACACCAAAGAAAAACACAGCAGAATTAAGGCTCTGTGCAGACCTTAGAGAGGTGAACAAAGCTGTGATTAGAGAAAGGCATCCGGTACCGACTGCCGATAGCATTCACAAGCAGTACAGGGATCTAAAGTGTACGCAGAAATTGGATGCAAGGAAAGGCTTCTGGCAAATTGACTTAGACCCAGAGTCAAGACACCTGACCACATTTATTACACACAGAGGCTGCTACAGGTACAAAAGGTACCTTTGATTATCCTCAGCACCAGAGGCTTATCAGAAGGCTATGGATTCTTTTGCTTAGTGGCATGCCTGGAATTGTGTGCTACATGGATGACATGGTTCTATATGCAGAGGACGAGGAACAGCTAGAAGAGAGACTGAAGAGTGTGTTCAAAAGATTTCAGGAGAGAGGATTGACACTTAACAAAGACAAATGTGTGTTAGGATTGAAACAAATTGAAATACTAGGCCATGTGATTTCAGGAGAAGGCATAAAACCAGATCCAAGAAAAGTGGAAGCTATTAGCAAAGCACCAAGACCAGAGAACATTGCACAACTACGATCATTCCTAGGCACATGTGGATTTTTGATGAAGTTCATACCGGATTATGCCAACCTGTCAGAACCACTCAGACGATTGACGCGAAAAGGTGAAGAATGGCAGTGGACCACAGAGACTGAAAAGTCCTTTAAAGAAATGAAAAGAGCAATGGTAAGGCAACCATGCCTAGCTTACTTCAAGTTGGGACCGACCACTGTAATTGCAGATGCCAGTCCAATAGGATTAGGAGCTGTCCTACTTCAGAAACAGTCCAATGGACAAAACAAACCAATAGCATATGCCAGTCGCTCACTGACCGCGACAGAAAGACGCTATTCACAAATTGAAAGAGAGGCTCTTGGATGCGTCTGGGCCGTAGAGCACTTTAGAACATACCTATGGGGAGGTAAATTTACCTTACAAACAGATCATAAACCACTAATCTAC
Source organism: Odontamblyopus lacepedii (assembly GCA_034769755.1). Taxonomy (NCBI): domain Eukaryota; kingdom Metazoa; phylum Chordata; class Actinopteri; order Gobiiformes; family Gobiidae; genus Odontamblyopus; species Odontamblyopus lacepedii. The sequence continues at coordinate 21,604,022 of CM068351.1, read as the reverse complement.
ATGTTCAATCCAGAAAAGGCAACAATGTTGCCACCGCGAATCCAAAGATTAGGTATGAGACTCCACCCATTTGAATACAAAATAGAACATGTGGTAGGCAAGTGTAACATAGCAGACTCTCTTTCTAGACTGCCTTTGTCTGCAAAAGAAGACAGTGAGTACGTTGACACATATGTAGAGAGGGTACTCTCCATCATCACAAGTGAAGTACCAGCCATGACACTCAATGACATCATAAAAGACACACAAGAGGATGCCACACTTAACCAGCTCGTTTCCATTATTGAGACAGGACAATGGCCAACGCAGATGACAGAGGAGTTGCAACCATATAGGAGATGTGCAGAAGAATTGTCAACACACAATGGACTGATCCTTCGGGCACACAGGATTGTGCTGCCCAAAAGCAAAATAAAGCAAGCCATGAACATAGCACATGAAACACATCAAGGAGTAGTGCGGACAAAACAGTTTCTGAGAAACAAATTCTATTGGCCAAACATGGATATTGATATTGAGAGACTGATTAGAAACTGCAATGCATGCGTGCTGAACCAACCTCTGCAGGAAGATCAACCACTCCAGCCACTAGAGCTACCCCCAAAGCCGTGGACAAAATTAGGTATAGATCTAGTAGGCCCAATTGACAATAAGCATATACTGACAGTCATTGATTATTACACGTCTTACCCAGAAGCAGTTGTTTTGTCAGATATATCATCACAGACAGTCGTTGGAGAACTGATGAAAATATTCGCAAGATTTGGATACCCCCTAGAGGTAGTGACTGATAATGGCAGGCAATTTGTGTCCAATCTGTTTGATTCTTTTCTCAGAACTTGTGGAATCAAACATATCCGGGCATCCCCTTATTACCCTAAGAGTAACGGCAAGATTGAGCGCTTTCATCGTTACTTGAAGAAAGCCTTCAGGGCATCTGCATGTGAAGGAAAGACCTGGACGGACGAACTGTCAAAGATCCTTATGGCATATCGCACAACCACCCACAGAGCTTCAGGTGAGACCCCAGCCTATCTCATCTTTGGGAGGGATATGCGCACCAAACTACCTCATTGGGAGGAGGAAGAAAATGAGAACAGTGACATCAGAAAGCATCATGACAAATACAAAAACAAAATGAAAGAGTATGCTGACAAGAAACATGGAGCAAAAGAACACAGTTTTAAGATCGGGGACATTGTATACATTGCAAACCTGGAAAACAGCAAGTTGGATTCAAAGTACAAAGATGTGCGCTATGTCATATTGAAAAGGACCTCTGACACTTCTTTTGAGTTAGTCAATACTGAAAATGGATCTCTTGTGAACAGGAATGCCAAGCACCTCCGACATGCACCCATGCCAGTGGAGGTCAGCATCCCAGAACCAGAAATTCCGGAGGTTGATATAACAGTACCCGAGGATACACTACAGCCCATGCACCTGCCAACTGCAGAGATACCACCAGAGACAGTCACTGTCCCAGAACCAAATCCACCATATGAACTTACTACCAGATCTGGTAGGGTCGTCAGGAAACCAGCTCGATACAGAATGTAGTATTAAGAATATATATATATATGTTTGGGTTGCAAGTTACTGGAAGTTACTTTTGCTTGGTATAGTTAATGATCATTTAGAAGCATTGAAATCATTATGAGATTAATGTTGAAATGTTTTTAGGTTATCAGTTAAAATCTACGAGGAGAGGAAATGTAGTATAGTTATAAACGCGAGTTACGGAGGCCGGGAGAGGTTGGTTAGGCAAAGAGCAGGCAAGCAGCCACTGGATGTAAAGAGCGTTCTGAAATAAAGGAGACTAAAAGAAGACAACATGTTTCGTTATTGACCAACACTACAAACTGGTTTGAATGACAGCTAGTGCGTTTCGCTTATTATTCTCAAGAATCACTGAAATACAGTGGTCCTTGCAGAATGGTGCACGGACCGCTCCCCCGTGAGTGGGGGAGCGGACCGACTCACCCAGTGAGTCCCCAGTGAGTAGGCCGGGCTTACTCTTGTGGTTGCTATGATACTCGCGGTCGGATTTTCAAATATGGAGCCTGGCTCCAGATTTGCTCCTGTAACCGTGGCATCAGGAGCCTCGTTTGAGCTGCGCTGAACGCTGTGGTGATGTCACACTCACTTAGTCCACTCATATATACAGTCTGTGGCTGTGCTGCTTACCCCCGTTACAGTTTTGGGGTAAATTGGAGGCCTAGATGGACCAGTGAACAGTTTGTGTCCTCAGGAGTTAATACACTGATACACTGGTTTAGGAAATGTAATGTATCAATGTTTGTGCCGTCTGAACAATTCAGAAAATGTTGTCATTTTATTGATGATGCATATTTGATACACTTCTTAGAGGTGTCTCCTAAGAGGTTTTTATCCAGATATCTATGTATCCACGACATAAAAGTGGTAGTGAAGACAAGTTGAGAATGAAGCCATAGAATTGCTTGGGGGACTGAATGATTGTCAGGCAAAAGTAGCAATAACTAATATAAATAAATGGCACTTGACACTTGACTGAAAAAAAATTGCTTTTCTGTCCCTCACCCTCAGGCCTTCGATGCGTTCATTTACATCTTCTTCGCGTTGGAGATGGTGGTGAAGATGGTCGCTCTGGGGATCTTCGGGCAGCGCTGTTACCTAGGAGACACGTGGAACCGACTGGACTTCTTCATCGTCATGGCAGGGTAAGAATTTAACTTTATTTTCCTTGTGCAGAAAGGTGCCCTCTGTATTTGACCCACCTTCTCCTGAGCGATTGCGATTTGCTAAGTGTGTCCATTCAGATTGTGATTTGAAGTTTATGGTTAGGGTTTAGGGTTTAAAATGCATCCTCTGCATTTGACCCATTCCCTTTTAGAGGAAACCAACATAGGCCTAGGGAGAACTCCAAACACTAAAGCCCCACATTGTAAATTTCTCTGATCTGGCAAAGATTTAAAAACTTATATCAGGTTATTCGTCTTGTTTTCAGATTCATGATTTACTTACTAGTTCTGAATTGGTTGTATAATCTTAAAAATTGTCACATATATTTCTTCCATGACTCAGCCACTCAGAAAATCTTAAATTTAGGCAATAAATTATTAAAAGAAGCTACAGTCCATTTATCATAGTTTTCCCCTGCAACACTTCACTTTTTAGATTCAGCGATACAAATTTGCTTGATAAAAGACTGACGACGAACTACTGTCATGTCAGACTGATTTAAGTACTTCTATCTAGAATGTAACATCTTTGAATGTATTATCAGGCCATTCATACTAATCATAAACTTGTTTTAAGTATTTAAGTATTTTTATCTAGAAATGAGCAAAACTGAAAGCATTTTATCTAGAATTTAGCATCTGAGATCTTATTATCAGGCCATGAACACTAATCCTAAACTGGTTTTAAGTAAGTTTATCTAAAACTTAGAATCCATTAACCTATTTCCAGCCCATGAACACTGAGACTGCTTCATTCTAATCTAAAGGTAGTTTATTTTAAGAGAACTTGTCAAGTAAAACGAGCTTGCTGTATGGACAGATCATTTGACTACTTTTAAAGGGGAACTCCGGCATGTTTGAAGCTAAAGTCCGTTGCTAGAGGTGATGGAATACTGTCAGAAGAATGGCACAGATCGGTGTTGCCTCGGTGGAGATCTCGCTGTGGCAGTGAGTCTGTCAACGTAACAAACTAGTGTAGTGATGGGAGTTTAACACCACTTTAACCCATCTTACAACAGCCACGAATCTAACAAACACTTTGCCTGGTTCACTCATTAGTGTCTGGAAACGTTATAAAACAACTTTATAAGCAGCCTTACACTTACCTTTGTTGATTTCCGACTCCGCATGCAAAATCCCAAAAGACTCGATTGCTGATTTCGTTTCTAATCCCATTTATTTACGAGTGAATTATATTTTTTGAAAACGCTAAAAAAAAAAAAATTAAATAAAAAAAAATTCCAAACCACTTTGTTTGGACAACTTTCAGTTTCTCTTCTTCTTCATCATCAGTAATCGTTCCTCACTTGTTGCTACTGGTGGCTCAAGCCTCTCGCCGTCGCTGGAGTCGGCAGTCGACTCTTTTGAGCTTTCGCATGCGCAATGGGAAATCAACAGAGGTAAGGCTAAGGCTGCTTATAAAGTTGTTTTATAACGTTTCCAGACACTAATGAGTGGACCAGGCAGAGCGTTTTGTTTGTTAGACTCGTGGCTGTCGTAAGATCGGTTAAAGTGGTGTTAAGCTTCTTCTGTGTGAAGTAAATTGGCATTTTACGTGAAAGTTAAAACTTTCCCAATTCACTACACTAGTTTGTTTCCTTGACAGACTCACTACCACAGCGAGATCTCCGCCGAGACAAGACTGATCTGTGCCATTTTTTGGCTTCTGAAGGTATTCGACTACCTCTAGCAACGGACTTTAGCTTCAAACGTGCCGGAGTTCCCCTTTAAGTTTTTTGAAGAGCAGGTCTGAAATGACTTGACTTTAGTGAAGGTGTACAGCGTTTAAAACCACAGTGGAGCAATTTACTGTATTACAACATGACATCACAAGGTGGGACCAGAGTGTTTTCGTGTAAAACATGTGTGAATGAAATATTGCGGTGAGGAAACAGCATTAAAACAGAGATCAGAAAACAGCGCCGTATGATTACTTTAATAATTGAACCTGAAACCTTCTTGCTTTCCGTCAAACCAACTCTCAATTACCAGAAACGTTCAAACTTGTTTTTCATTAAACGTTTTTGTGATTTCGCATTCAACCGCGCCATGGTTCAGTGTTTATCAAATCCTTATCTAAACTCATTTCACAAACGAACAGGCGTCGTCATTGTACAGACTTGTTTTGGGCTCACACGGAGGAGCACTTTGGTTTGACAGACACAGTTTTACTCTTGTCACTTTAAGCCTCTTACTATCATCTGAATAATGCACGATGAACTCTGCAATGTGTTAAATTCAACCCACATTTATTCTCACTCCGTCTAGACATGAGTAGTTTGGAGCTGTGCAATTTAGATTTGAATATGTTTTATTTCAAAGTTAGAATGAAGGTCGTACTGAACTTTTTTTTTTTACATTTATGAATACGCTGTCAGTATCGAGTGGAGTCCAAGAGGCTTTGTTAATTCTGACATGAAACTTGATATTCCAGCCTCGGTTGCTAACTTTGCATAACTTAAAGGAGATGTTTTATGCAGAATTGGCCTTGAAGAGTTTGAAACCGTGTCATAATCGTTCTCCTTCTCGTTTACCCGCTCGAAGTTGTGTTAAGAGTCATTCGTCGGTGTTTTTCTGCATTCAAGACGCCATTGCTCTCAAATTTCCTGTTCTCACCTACCCCCTATACCCACCTACTGCTCTGTCCTGACTTCCTTTTGCAGTTCGGTGTTTATTTTTTGGCTTATTCTTAAACGGAAAAGTGGAAAGACCGCTCTGTAAGTCAGTGAAGTCGGTTTCGATGAGCAAATTGTATGAGATCTTTATTTTGATTTGAGATTAAAAAAAAAAAAAAGAAGAAGTTGCTCAATGTTTCAGATTATAACTATAAAACAAAGAAAAGCACAGTATTTCTTCTTTAAATTGGTACTGAAACACTAAATCTGCTTCTCCGTTTGTGCTGCCTTCACTGGCCTCTGTGATTTCAAGTAGTTGGTGACATCACAAAAGACTGCCCTGATGACCTATACCTATTCGACCAATCACAGTGTTCCGTATACCTCCAGGCTCCGCCCCCTCCTCATCCTCCCTCACTTGAAATGTGTTTGTGGGTGGAGTTTAGGTGTTTAGTCGCACTTTAAATATGAAATCTTAATTGTTTTTCTTCGTCATGGTGGAGTTAGGTTTGAACTTGACCCCACAGAAAATGTGTCTTCTACTACTACTTCTACTACTACTACTACTACTACTACTTCTACTACTACTATTACTTCTACTTCTACTACTACTACTACTACTACTTCTACTACTACTATTACTACTATTACTAATACCATGTGCTGCTACTACTACCACCACCACCACCACCACTACTACTACTACTACCACCACCACCACCACCACTACTACTACTACCACCACCAGTACTTCTACCACCACCACTACTTCTACCACCACCACTACTACTACTACTACAATAACTACTACTACTACTACTACCACCGCTACCACCACTACTTCTACCACCACCACTCCTACTACCACCACCGCCACTGCTACTACCACCACCACTACTACCACCACTCTTACTACTACCACCAGCACCACTACTTCTACCACCAGCACCACTACATCTACTACTTCTACTACTACTACTACTACTGCTACTACTACTACTACCACCAGCACCACTACATCTACTACTACTACTACTACCACCACCACCACCACCACTACTTCTGCTACTACTACTATTACTACCACCACCACCACCACTACTACTACTACTACTGCTGCTACTACTACTATCACCACCACTACTACTTCTACCACCACCACTACTAATACTACTACCACCACCACTTCTACTACTGCTGCTACTACTAGCACTACTACTACTAGTACCACTGCTACTACTACTATTACTACTACCAGTACTACTACTACTATCACTACTACAGATGAACATAGTAATCATTGTGACTGGCCTAATGTTGACGCAGACACAAAGCATAATTGCTAAATATCAGAATGAAGGTGGAGGAGGTCGGTGAGCTGGAGCTGTTCAGAGGAACAAACAAGCCTCTACAGAGTCACTGAGCCTGGAGGTCATTCGTCTTCATTTGGGCTCCCTCCTTTCTCCTCCCTCATCTCTCTCCATCCCTCCTCATCCCCTCATACCCCTCTTATCCTCTCACCCCTCTCTACTCATCTCCCCTTCGCTCCTTTTCCACCTCTCATTTTTCTGTATCTCTCCCTCATTTTCGCTCATCTCCTCTCCATCTCACTTCTCTCCTCTCTCTCCTTTCTCTCATCTCCTCTATCCCCTCCCTCTCCTTTTCCACATCCCCTCATCTCCACCTCACCCCCTCTCCTCTCTCCTCCTCTCTATTCCTCTCACCCTCTCCCTCCATCTCTCCCTGACCTCCCCTCTCTTTCCCCTCCTTTTCTTTCTACTCTCCTCCCCTCTCTACCCCTCTCTCTTCCTCTCCCTCTCTCCTCCCATCTCTCCCCATCTCCCCTCTCCTCCTCTATTCCCCTCTTCTCTCTCCCCTTCCTCTTCTCCCTCCTCTTTCCTCCTCCTTTTCTTTCTCCTCTCCTCACCTCTCTGCCCCTTTTCCCTTCTCTCTTCCTCTCACCTTCTGCTCCCATCCCTCCCTGATCTCCCCTTTCCACTTTTCTCGCACTCTCCTCCCTCTTTGCCCCTCCCTTTCTTTCTCCTCTCCTCCCCTCTCTCTACCCCTCTTCCCTTCTCTCTTTCTCTCACCCTCTCCTTCTATCGATCTCCGATCTCCCCTTTTCACTTTCCTCCCACTCTACAACCCCTCTTCCCTTCTTTCTTTCTCTCATTCTCTCCTCCCATGTCTCCCCATCTCCCCTCTCTACCTCTTTCTCCTCTTTCCCTCTCCTGCACTCTCCTCCTCTACTGTCTCCCCTTCCTCTCCTCCCTCCTCTTTCCTCCTCCTTTTCTTTCTCCTCTCCTCACCTCTCTCTACCCCTCTTCCTTCTCTCTTTCGCTCACCCTCTCCTCCCATCTCTCCCTGATTTCTCCTCCCCACTTCTTTCCCACTCTTCTCTTCTTTCCCCATCCCTTTCTTTCTCCTCTCCTAACCTCTCTACCCCTTTTCCCTTCTCTCTTCCTCTCACCCTCTCCTCCCATCTTTCCACTCTCCGCCTCTCTCTCCCCTCTCCCTCTCCTCCTGTATCCCCCTCTTCTCTTTCCCTTTCCTCTCTCTCCTCCTCCCTTTAACTCGTCTGTATCCTCCCTCGCTCCCTCTCTCCTCCTCTTGGCAGCCTGCATTAGATTAGCGGCGGGGCTAATTGCGGCGGGCAGTGCCAGGCGTCGGGTGCCAAAGGGCTGTCGGCGGTGTGATATGTGCGCGTGGGTTAGCCATGGGTGCCACGCCGCCGCCTCTGCACGCTTCTGGATGAACGCTCCTCTTGTCACTTTAGGCTGGAGTGGACCAGATCGTGCCCAGCGGGGTCTTGAGAAGGCCGGGCACTTTTGAGACGTCAAGAGCCTCCTTAGGTCGGATTAACAAACTATTAAAATACAGGGTGGCCTAAAAATATGACATAATTTAGCAAGTGAGTCATGTTGGCAATTCTAGTTGAAATAACCTCAAATTTTCACAGAATGTATAGGAACCAATCAAGATTTTCTATGTAATGTTTTATTTTGGTTCTGTTTTCAGGTTGAGGCGTTCACTCCCAAAGAGTCAAAGTCATTTTGCGTCTCAAAATCTGGTCGAACTCAGTCATTGAAAACTGTGGAGCTTTCAATGCAAAATTTGAAAAAAACTTCACCAACTGGCAAACAAAAACATTAAAGAGGAAGGTGCTTATGCAGAGCTAAAGGATCTGGTAGACCAATATCAACATCAGAAAAGAAGATTGAGCAAGTTCGTGAAAAACTCTTGCAAAACCCCAAGAAGTCCATAAGGAGAACAAGTTTGGAAACCCAGATTCCTCAAATGGCAGTTTGGTGTTTCTTCAAGTTTCTGTAGCATTTCAACACAGAATTCTTCATGTTTTCACTTGTCATCGGCTTTTAAACCCTGAAAGAGCTCCAGACGATGGAGTTTTATTTCCAATCGTTTCTTCAGGATTCGCCAAACCATCATTTGCTGAGTGTGTGCAAGCAGATTCCAAGAAACAAAATGACTTATCTTTGGGAGTGAATGCCTCAACCTGAAGACAGAACCAAAATAAAACATGAAATATAAAATCTTGATCTGTTTCTATACATTCTGTAAACATTTAAGGTTATTTCAACAAGAATTGCCCAAATTATTGGCCTGTGAAATTATGTCAATTTTTTGGGATTCCCTGTACATCCAAGTATCCATCCATTTACAATCAAACCATGCACTGTCCCATTCTTTCTTTTAAAAACATCACACTCCATGTGTCCACATTTAAAATGACTCAAACACATGTCAGATATTACCATAAAAGATAACACATGTGAATACAGATCAGTGTTGACAGTGCTGATTCTCTAAAACGACTTTTCTAACATCAGACGAGGGTTCTGGGAAGACAGTTCTTGTTCTAGTTTTGTCCTTGAAATTACATGAACTTCAGTTACTCTTCAAGTTACTCTTAAGCAGCAGTAGCAGTTTTTCCACATATTTAGACCACTACTTTGTACTTCTGCTTGAGTAATATTATTTTGAAGTAGCGTTACTCTTGTGTACAATTTGTGCCTACTCTACCCCCTCTGCACGGGCACCACAGCGCTGCCTCTGCCCGCTCTTGGATGAAAGCTCCACTCATCTCTTCAGGCTGGAGAGAGTGGAATCTGGCCCAGCGGAGGCTTAAGAGGACTGGGGACATTTGAGGCTTTGAGTGCCTCCTCCAGTCTGGGTGGTGGTTCTGGCTCTGTCCACACCAGCGTGAAGACTTCATTTACACAGCTGTCGTATTCAGAGGGAAGAGAAGAGTTTTTATGTCTGGAATGAAGTCTGGCCTGAGTGTGAAAATGTCAGCTTCAGTTTGTAATGAATAAAGTGCAGCATTGGTGTAAACATGTCGTCTTTGGAAAGCAAAAAAACTCTCAAACAATGATTAAGATTTCCTTAAATTCACACTATGTAACATCAAATACTCTACGTGTCTCCACAGAGATCTTATTGCTTTGACTAAATATTCCACACATTCTTATTACTGTCTACATAGTTATCTAATGACAGGCGATTAAAGGGATAGTTTGGGTTTTTTGACATGAAACTTTATGGCATCCTCGTCAGTGGTGTGCATCAACATTGACTTACCTCCCGACAGTGTCTGGTGAGCCGAGTTCTTCCCTTGTTTCGGTGCTGATGAAAGTGTCCGGCAAGTAGGCTGGAGATATGAAAATAAAGTGTTTTTCTTCTCAAAATAAGATGTGTTCAAAAGAGTGATACGTTTGCATCACAAAACGTGAACAGGGAAAAAGTCAGACCTCATAATCACTTGATACTATTTTCTCTCCGGTCATATCACTGCGCTGCCTCCAGGTGAAGCCACGCCTGTTTCACTATGTTTCCTGCTCGGAAAGTTCACGACAACATGTGTGACTATGACACCGATGATGAAGACATGGCCTTTAGCACAGAGCCTTTATGAACCCAAATATACTGATGCCCAAATGCACCAGATGGAGTTAGAACAGGCAGAGAGAGAGAGGAGGGACAGAGTGGGACGAGCTGAAGCTGGATTTTTGTTGTTCCAGCCTGAATAATCACAAGTCCACACAATTTTTATATATATTCTTCTATAGCTTATACAAGCTTATGTACTTATTGCTGTAGTTCTCACGTTAGCTCTCTTGCGTCGCGGCGTCATCGGTCTGAGCACATAAACACAGTTGAACTACCGAAAAAGTGTTGGATTCATGTGCGGTTTCACCTGGAGGCAGCGCAGTGATATGAGCAGAGAGAAAATAGTACCAAGCAATTACGAGGCCTTTTGTAACCCAAATGTATCACTCTTTTGAACACATATTGTTTTGAGAAGAAAACTGCTTTATTTTCATTACTCCAGCCATCTTGCCGGACACTTTCATCAGCACCGAAACCGGGGAAGAACTCGGCTCACCGGACGCTGTCGAGGGGTAAGTCAGTGTTGATGCACAACACTGCTGACGGGGACATACAGATTCATGTCAAAAAGATTGTATCTCAGAAACCTGTAACTTACCCTCGTGGAATCACCTGCTTGTCTCCATGGAGATAGATACTGTATCTTTAATGCCACATTGTGAATCATTTAAGGCAAAACAATATCATCTCCCTGGGGAAAAGATGGTGGCAGGCCCTTCATCAAAAACAATTACATCTTTTAAGAATCCAAAATGGTACAATACAATTATGTTTTGGTTTTATACTGGACCTTTCAAGACACCCAAAGGGCTCCCAAAGGTAAGATACTATTGTAGCCACAGTTGCCCTGGGACAGACTGACAGAAGTGAGGCTGCCAATCTGCGCCATCTGCCCTTCCCTCCACCACCAACAGTTGCACATCAGATTCCTACTAGGCCTGGGGGATGTAGTGTCTTACCTAAGGACACAGTATCTAGTATCTAATCTAATTTACATGCTGCCTCAAACTGTGGCCTATAGACAGCTTTGGACACTGCGTACAGGCTGTTGGGCCCATTGCCTCCAGTGAAAGACTCTTGGGTCCATGTCATAACTTCCTGGGGGCTATACTTACTATCTGTGCCACTGTGACATTTGTTCTGCACTATTGTAGACACTTAACATATCCAGCGTTAAATAAGCTTTTAAAATGCTTTTTACACACTTTTTTTTTGGTATTTCCCAGTTTTAAAATGTTGTAATGTAGCCTGTCCTTTGTTTAAAAAAGGTACTGCAATCACTAAATCAAATGAACCTATGTTCCCAGTGCTTACAGTGCTAAGGTAACAACATTATAACATGACTTAAAGCGCACAACAGTCACTTTTTGCATAATATAAGACCTTAAAATGCAGAATCCTCCTTTGTGTGAGATAATGATGACTGCCCTATCACAGCATATCCCTATGTCTCTGCTCTGGGGTTAATCCTGCTTCATTTGTGTGCACAGGATGGTGGAGTACTCACTGGACCTACAGAACATCAACCTGTCTGCCATCAGGACGGTGAGGGTACTGCGGCCGCTCAAAGCCATCAACAGAGTGCCAAGTAAGTGCCCCCCGCTGCTTTCTGTGTTTGTGTTGGCAAATGGGTATGAAAAGTGGGAAAAAAAGTGAAATGGTCCTGTTGGTTTGGTGTTGTTGGGTTTCTGATGACATCTCAACGTTCTGTAGGACAATTGATACTTTGGTGCTGATCTCATTCCCTGGGAGAGTGATGCTAACTGGAGACACTAATCTGTTACTCAAGTTAGACTTTTGTTTCAACACAATCTGATCGTAAAGAACTGATATAGCTGGAATTACAAGAGATAAGCTCAAATGTGTTAACTACTCTAAATCAAACTCCTAAACAAGACCTTGAACACTTGTATTGCTCACAGGGTCCTTAGACCTTCATAGACACGACTTCTCATTACCGTATCTCTAAAACTACATGCGCTATCGGAAAAATTCAAGCGGAGAAGTTGCGCATTCTATCCATACAGGGTTATTACGGTAAAGCACCCGGCAGCACCCGCCAAAGAGCCTGTAGTATCGAGTGCAGAGTGGCGGAGATTTGGAGAGAGGGGTGGTAGTTTTCAAGTGTTTTTTCTGTGCTTTTTCATTTTTTTGTGTGTGTTTGTGTTCATGATTTTGTCTTTTTCTTCTCTTTCAGCTGTTATTACACTTTAATACACATACAGTAATGCTGAACAACTGCCAGATATTGAAAGCTAAACTCATCCTGGCAAAACGGGGCAAAAACACTTACTCCTGGTAGGATTTTGATGCATGGAAATAATAGATTTAGTTAAATACATGTAAACATTGGGATGCGTTAAAACTATACATAGACATACAATTTATTCAAAACCTTTCCCAAAGTAAATACAACTCCTTATCTGTCTCTGCCTCTTTATATTTCTGGACTTTTGCTAAATTATGAACAACTACTGAACAAAATCGATCATATTTGAGTTTGCTATTGTTGTTAAAGAGGAGGTATAATACTTCTATGGTGTATTAACTGCAAACACATACCATATTTTGATCACCATGTTTTTTCTTTTGAAAATACTTTTATTCTTTTGAAAATACTTTTTATTCTTTTGAAAATACTATATTCACCGAAAACAACTTATTAACATGTTGGATAGGATTCAGTTTAATTTGTGACAGTCTGAGTCCCTCCTGCATTTGCTCTCAGCACACTCAGGTTTGTGAAGTTGTAGTGTATTGTTTTGTATTCTGCTTTTGCATATTTATGGAAAGTTGGTGTGTAGGAGTGTAGATGATGACGGCTTGTGGGTTTAGTATTAGGCCCCGACCGATATGGAGTTTATTGCAGCCGATATGATACCAATAAAATGGGAGTTGGAGCTGCCGATAGCCAATATAATCGCCGATATATTTATGATGTAAAAATTCACTGTAAATCTTCAGTTGTTTATAAAACTTAGGTTTGGCCCTGCTGGATTTTCAATTGGGTTTATTTAGACGACGTTTATTGTTATTCTCCCTCTTTACATCATATTTAAAGACAGTAGGTCGGCCTAATGGCATTTTTGTATGACAGCAGCTAATCGCTAACCAATGAGAAAGAACCAAAACAAGCTTCAAAACCGACACATTTCCAACACTCAGCACTCACACAGGCTCCTCTCACAAGTCTGCACTAAGAACTGTCCTTTTAATCCAGACTCAAACTGATCGTTCGTAAAAAGAATAGAATCTCAGTGTTCTGCATGTGGATCTATGACTGCGGCTGTAAACAAACACATGTGAGTTATGTGACTCTGGGGGTACGTTCAGGGGCAGTACGATGTCACAAACACAGACAAATGACTCCTCAGATAAATACTGATGTGGAGCCACATATTAGGACATTTATCTGTCTGTAAATTGGATTATAATATTGATATAATATAGAGAGTCTAAGCTTCATAATAAAGTAAAACATGTCCACGTGGAATATCGGCCCATATTGTCAAGATTTAATCAATTTAATTAATATTGGCCAACCAATATATCGATCGGGCTCTACTTAGTATTGATCCTGAGGGAAATTCAACTTTTGCTGTGGCGACATTTCCACCCAGTCGAAGGTCTCAGTGGAATTTAACCGGAGGACTGGTCAGGGAGGCTCAGCAGATCTGGGGAGTTTAGGAGAGGAAGAGCCAAAAGTTCCCCACTTACTTCTTCTTACTGCACTCTTGTGTTTAGGTTGGTGGCAAAATGGTCTGTTCCCTCAAAGTGTTTCTTCTGGCAGATCTATTGCCACATTTGCTATCACATACGGCGTAAAAAATCCTGTAGCATCGCAAATGTCCATAACCAGCTTCTTGCACAGCCTCCATTGACATGAGAAAAACAAACAGTTCATTTCTCAAAGTCCAACAGCCCTTATTTTCATTCCCTCTTAGTATTTCCTCTGAAGGTTTTTCTGCCGCATTTGCTGCCACATATGGTAAAAAACCTGTAGCATCTCAAATAACCATACCTAGTTCCAAAATCCAACAGTCCCTTACTTGTGTCCTTTGAACAGCACATCCAGAACTTCTCAGTCGCTCAAAATCCCACGATGCGATGTCAAAAACTGAGCCATTTGTATGCGCCACTGTTGTTCCTAATTCTGAAATCTGGATATAAACCCACGCTCTCCAGCCCCAGACACATTGAGAGACACATCCGACTTCCACTGTGTTCATTAATGCGCTTTCACTCATCAGTTCGTGACCACAATCTAGTTCTTTTCATCAGAATCTCTCTCCTTTCACCAACTTTGTAACTCCTATTGATTTCCGTGTCCAAAAAGCTCCAATTAGACCAGCCAAGCCTCTCCGCGTCAATGCTATGGCAGCGGTTTCAGAAGAATTAGCAGTTACGCCTAATTAAACGTATTGTCAAAATGTGTTGCTTTTACTCAGTTTGTCCAATTATCAGGGTAAACAAAAGTGAAAAGAGCAAATGCAGCTAATGTCTAGAGAGTTAGTTGTCATTTTATTAAAGCATCAATTCTAGTTACAGCTTTATCTTTTCAGTACTAGTAGCAATTTGCTTGGAAATTCCATAATGATATCTCTTTGTATTATTAATAGTGTCTTTTACATTCTGGTTTACTGTCTGTTTTTTTTTCTAAGTCTGGTCTCCAAACACTCCATCGCGAAGCAAACATGTGCAGATGTGCGAATTTCAGTGACGCATGTGAATCGAAGGAGATCATCTTTTACATTAGGTTAGTTTATTTGGCATTTGTAGTGAAAAGCCACATTGGAAAAGCTCAGAGTGCATCAAGAAATGTTAAAAACTATTTAAAACACATACTGTAAAATACCAAATAAGAGCTGGAGCGTTTATTTGTTTCAGTCATTTAACAGACCAGGCGTGTATTTGAGACCAGGCGGCAATTTGGGGCAGGCGATTCGTTCCTTCCTCACAAAAATCTTGCTCAGCCAAACTGGGAAAATATGGTACTCAAATTCTTTTAACCAGTATGACAATAGTACCACACCCAGGGTTTAAAAGTTGACCCGGCAGTTAATTGACATCTGACTATAATTTGGTATTTTACTACATTAAATACATTGGGAGAATTGGATATTTGTGAATATTTATTGCGTTTTATTACTTGGGCCATATATGGGCACAGAAATGCTACAACTGATTATGTCCATCCATCCATCCATCTTCTCCCGCTTAATCCAGCTGGTCGTGGGGGCAGCTTGCTGCCCAATTCTCATAGCACCTGATTCCCCCCATGAACCCCTCTGTGAGTGGTGAACCCACAGGAGGGTGGATGTCATGGTCCTTGATGTTAGTTCATAGGGGTGCTAGCATGTTTTGAGTTGATGGGGGGAAACCAGAGCCCGGAGGAAACCCATCCAGACAGAACATGCAAACTCCACACAGAAAGGCCCGGGCGACCTTCTTGCTGTGAGGCATGAGTGTTGCCACTCAGCCACCGTGCCGCCTGATTATGATAGAAACGTATTGGAAGTTGTTCAATTAAATTCATTAAACTTTATTTATAGAGCGCTTTTCATACAAAAATGCAACACAAAGGGCTTGTTAGAGTGAAAATAGCATTGGAGAAAATTGGTATTTAATTGTGTACTACGGAACTTTTCCGGTGGATGGTTTGGCGTGTTCTTGTTTCCATGGAGATGTTATTGGTTTGTCAGGAATGTTTCACATTATTGCTTTAAATTGATCTATGTCCAGTTCAAATCTATGAGAAATGACAACATTAGTTATTGAAAGAGTTCAATCCCATACTGTGGAACATTCCAAGCAACACATCTCCATGAAGTAAAAAATGGTTTACAGGCATTCATTTTTCAAAATAAACTCAAAAATAAGAAAATGAAAAAAGTATTATTTCATTATTTCTCTCTAAAACCAAAATGTAAAAAATAGATAACGATTAGTTTTTTGTTTTTTTCCCTTTTTGATTTGGTGTTTAAATGAATAACCAAACTCCTGGTCCTAATGTCCAGTGTAGAGCGTCTGTGTACGCCCTGTCATTACCGGACAGCCGAGTCGATCCCAAGATTACACCAGGACTAAACCAGGACTTAACCAGGTCTAAACCAAGACTGGACGATACTCACTTTCACGGACACGGTAACTCCGCCACCTCTTCCCGGTCGCCGCTTTGACTAACCGATTTTCTGTAGGAAACACTGAGTCCTGGTCCAATCCTGGTTTGGACCTGGTTTAGTCCTGGTCCAGTCCTGGTTTGGACCTTGTTTAGACCTGGTTCAGTCCTGGTTTATTCCTGCTTTAGACCTGGTTTATATCTGGTTTAGACCTGGTTCAGTCCTGGTTTTGTTCTGGTTTATTCCTGGTTTAGACCTGGTTCAGTCCTGGTTTTGTTCTGGTTTAGTCCTGGTTTAGACCTGGTTCAGTCCTGGTTCAGACCTGGTTCAGTCCTGGTTTACACCTGGTTTACACCTGGTGTATACCTGGTTTAGACCTGGTTCAGTCCTGGTTCAGTCCTGGTTTAGACCTGGTTCAGTCCTGGTTCAGTCCTGGTTTACACCTGGTGTATACCTGGTTCAATCCTGGTTTAGACCTGGTTCAGACCTGGTTCAGTCCTGGTTCAGTCCTGGTTTTGACCTGGTTCAGTCCTGGTTCAAACCTGGTTTAGACCTGGTTCAGTCCTGGTTTAGACCTGGTTTAGATCTGGTTCAGATACTAGTTCAGTCCTGGTTTAGACCTGGTTCAGATCTGGTTCACTCCTGGTTCAGTCCTGGTTTAGACCTGTTTCAGTCCTGGTTTAGACCTGGTTCAGTCCTGGTTTAGACCTGGTTTAGACCTGGTTCAGTCCTGAATCATCCATCTCATTTTGGTTTTGGAGACAAATAATGAAGAAAACAGTTTTTTCATTTTCTTTTTTTTTGTTTTTATGTTGAAAAACGAATGAACAAATGATTATCCTGCTTTCTTGTTATTGTGGCATGAAGTCGTTATATGAGATTTCTGGGATGAGTTTGCATATTCATTGACAATAATTGGACAAAACTGATTCTCTTTTGGAATTTGTACTGTGGAGGTCCTTAGCGTCACGAGAATACAAAGACGTACATTATTAGCCAATATTTGCAGGAACTCCCCAGCGGCATAGACTTGTATATTTACTTCGGACTGACAGCCTGCTTAAAGGAAAGACATAAACCTTTATTTGAACACTTAAGCGTGAAGAGGCCAGCGCACAAAATGGTATATTGCTCTTTTAAAGCTTTGTTGTAGATCACGTCTCTGTGGATGTCTCAAATCTAAAACTACGGTACATATTTTTTACCTTTTGTTCTATTCTTAGGTAGAGCAGTGCATCGTGAAGACTGCAATTGAGTTTGAAATAAGCATAATTCAAATACTAGTACTATAACTTGTAGATTTTGGGGTAAATTATTGAAATATCTGCAACGGTCAGTCATGAAAAAAAAAAAGAAAAACATGTCAGGTCAATTGCTTCTTTCTTAATATTGAGTTTGCAGAAAACACAACAGGTCTTCTTCTAATCGTTTTTTAACCAGGTTAGACACATCCTCATTTACGAAACTGACCAATGGCGGAATCACTAAGTATATTTGGTGTACAAAAAAAATGAGCGAGGATTCACCGTAAGTTCATTGCTTTAAATATAAAACAGCAGCGGAATAACTTCAGACACAAGATCCCGCGCTACAAGATCGCCACAAGGTATACTAAAAATCATCTTGTGAGATTTTTTCCTCGTGTTTTTTTATGTTTTGCTTGAGAAAAGAGTACTGGTGGGTTAAATTTTTTGAGAATGTGTAGTCCCAAAAAGCAGAGGTACAATGACGGTAGAAAAACCAAATAAAGTAAATCAAAAAATGGTGGAACTGAATTGCACAATGTATTTATTATAGCCTAAATAATGTCAAAATCTCGTTCTTGTAGATCCAATATCTCGTCTCGTCTTGTGGAAATTGTATCTTGTCCCGCCTCTGCAACTCGCCACACACGGCCCGAATTAAAAGTACTGAGCTCGAGTAACAGTAGCAGGATACAGTGCTAAGACACGGTTGAAGCACTCAACTATAGGGCGCGATTCTGCCGAAAGTGAGGCTGTGCGGTCTGGTCCACGTTGGTTTGCGAGGTGTTCTCCGTGCAGTCCGGTCACGTTCATCAGGTGTTGTCTGTGCAGTTTGGTCCAAATAGGTTCGGAAGGCGTTTTTTGTGCTGTGCGGTCTAAGTGGCTTTGTCAGGTGTTCTCCGTGCAGTCCAGTCCAGATGGATTCGAAAGGCGTTCTTTTTGCAATCCATTCCTGGTGGGTTCGTCAGGCATTCTCTGGTTCGGAAGGCGTTTTCTGTCCAGTCTGGTCCAAGTGGGTTTGTCAGGTATTCTTCGTGCAGTCCAGTCCGGGAGGGTTCGTCAGGCATTCTCTGTGAAGTCTGGTCCAAATAGGTTCGGAAGGCGTTTTCTGTGCAGTCCAGTCCGGGGGCGTTCATCAGGTGTTCTCTGTGCAGTCCAGTCTGGGTGGGTTCGGAAGGTGCGTTCTGTGCCGTCCATGCTGGGTGGGTTCGCAAGGCGTTCTCTGCCCAGTCTGGTGCAGGTGGGTTGGTCATACGTTCTCCTTGCAGGCCGGTTTGGGTGGGTTTGGAAGGCGTTCTGTCCGCAGTCAAGTCCAGGTGGGTTGGTCAGGCGTTCTCTGCTTTATCCTCCTTGTTCCAGAAGAGAGGAGCAAGACCAAGGCTCAGAGCGTTTCTTTCATACAAGCGCTGGTTCTGTGCGAGGATAGTGAGACTATTACTCAATAGCAGGGGTCTCCAACCTTTTATATCTAGTGAGCTACTTTTACAAAATGAAAATGGCAGCGAGGTACTAGTTTTAGCGGTCACAAAAAATTTAGCATAAATAAGAACCATGGCGAGCCTTAGATGAGGTACAGTTAGATGCCTATAAAACATGAACCATTACCCATTTCTTAGTTTAGCATCAGAATGATACTTGTACAATGGTAAAAGGCATTTCATTCATCAAATTTGACTTATTCAGCACAATATATGTAATTCAGAACCCCAGCTACAGGAGCTACAGGTACTGGAGACCCCTGCTCAATAGACTAGGTCCAGGAGGCCGGCTGATTCTGAGGTGGAACAAAGATTTGGGTGAAGTGCGTATCCAGTCTGGTCCGTTACCCTACGGTTATATCTTGTTTTAGTGTCCCATCCTCCGTGGAAAGCTCTTTTCACACTGAGGCACCTCACACCACTCCCCACTCCATCCCAAATCATCTGAGCCCGGCTGCTATAGTGATTTGAAAGTTGAATTAATAAATAGCTAAAATAACATTTTTATGATGATATTTTAGGGTTAAGGATTTGGTTTTCTCTATAATATCTGCCAAAACAATGTATTTCTTTTTTTTTTTAATGTAATGTGTGATCCATGAGCCAATTCCCATAAAACCCAGTGCTGAGATGACTTGAAACATGAATATTTTGGGGCGTTTCATTCAAACGACGCTGGGTTTTTCTTCCTCCACATTTATCACAGCTGTTCGTACATACAGCAGAATAAGAGGATGCTGTCTTACGCAAAAATATACACCCTTTTCATCACAATGTTAATAAATAAGAACCATTGAGATTTAGAAATACAAATGACAAAAACCTTATAAATAAACCGTCAACCTGGCTATATGCCAACAGTTTTCCCATCTAAGCCCTCCATTTCCAATTATCCAGTTCTATTTTCATGCCGCCCTGCCAAAAAGACACGAAAAATAAGCGACCGCTCCACTTAAATTAAATTTCAGTTTTGATTTCTCATTTCTGCTCTGTATTTGTGAGCCCGTCGCCTGCGGCCGCCTCCCATTCACCACTCCACGCCTCCTCTCTCCCCTCCTCACCCAATCAGACCTAATGGAGCCTGGCCTAATGACTAGCACCCAAGGGAACCAACACATTTCAAGTGGCCCCCAGCACCCTGCGCGCTCTGCCATGTGGAGGGGGCCGGAGCGCTAAGGGGAGAGCCATATACGGGCGCAGAAATGTTACAAATGATTATGATAAAGACGCAGTGGAAGTTGTTATAGTGAAATTAGCACTTGGGGAAATTTATATGTTTAATTGTGTATTACGGGACTTTTTCGGTGGACAGTTTGGCGCGTGCTTGTTTCCATGAGATTTTATTGGTTTGTCAGGAATGTTTTGCGGTATTTCATTGAGCTGTTCTACGTCCAGGTAAAAACTATGTGCAATAACAATGTCAGTAATTGAAAAAATGCTTTGAGAAAAAAATGTTTCAAGAAGGTTTTTGGAGGTTGTATTTTAGAATTTTGCCCTATTTTGAACCTGAACTGTGACTCCACATGTGAGGTAAACATGATCAAATCAAATATCGCTTTTACTAATGCTGATTCATTCTTAATAGGCTCTATTCACGTTTACACCACAAACCAGGAAGACTTTGGCAAATATGCGATGACAACTTCCGGTCTAGTTTCTGACACTGGGCTTGACCGACTGTGATCAAACCCACTGAAGTAGATGTGATCGTTGGTAAAATGAAGACTGCAGACATATGTGCTGTTGGGAATCATCTGGAATTCGGCGCCCTCGTCTCTTCTAATTGCATGTACCCAGTGCAGTCGGAGTTGTGCGTCAGTGGGGAAATGATGAAAACTGAGGTATAGTTGGAATTCTTGATGAGCTCAACATAACAGAACGCTACAATAACATGGAAATGAAGAAAACTGGGACATTTTCTAATTTTTCCTAGATTTTGTCAGACTTACTACTGCGAACAGAGCTCGCCGGAAGTTGTCATGGCTTGTTTCCAAACGTCTTCCTGGTTTGTGATGTAAGCGTGAATAGAGCCTAGTACATGAAGGACGTGAAGTTGTTTTTAATGTGGTTTTGGTTTTGGTTCAAGATCATTATCCAATCTGAAAGCAGAATAAGCCTCACACGAGTCTCTCATTCGGGTTGCCAGTGCTGAAATCCAGTTGGTTTAAACCTAAAAGGACACTCTCTGATCTGAATGGTCACTGCCTAAACTAGGGATGGGCATGATTAGTCGACTAATTGTTAAGAATTTAATCGATCACGTTCATTTTTAATCAACAAACAGAATGTAGGTTGCGGTGCGTAACATAACGTAAGGAGTCGAGGCTGCGTCTCACAGCACAAACACTGGAGTTATGGCCCCACAGTCTCACATCTTGCTTACGGCTCCTTGGAGATCACTATATCCCTCAGTATCCCGGGTATGATCGTGTTTTTTGAGTATCCCGGTTTGGTCATGGTGCATGTATACACAGTATCCCTGTTACTGCAACAGTTGCGCATCGATCCAAAACACTTTTCAGTCTTTTCATCACAACAGTAGCCAAAATAATTAAAGTGACCAACATAAATTAAGTGAGTGAAATAACTGTTAAATAAAAAGCTGTTCTAAACCTGCACTCATACAACCTGCACACATGTGATCTCAGAAAACATGAATCATCTCGAGCGCGACATACGCACATAACAGACTCACCAGCCTCATCACATCCTCTGTCACAGAAAGAACACTCATATTCCACTGAATCGTGTCCTTTAGTCCAACTGAAGCTGATCACATCAGCACAAGGAAAGAGCTGCTTTTTTCCCAGCATTTACAGTTTATGCAAATGAGCCATGTGGTTTTAAGTTTCGTTTCTGTAAGACGTAAACAAATATGCTAAAGCTGCATTAAACACATTCTAATCTCACACGGGCTGATGTGGCTCTATAGTGGTTATGGTTTATATGTTGTAGAGTTGAGTTTACTCATGCAGATTTGTAATAGTAATGGTTAATTGATAAATGATTGTTAATTCTTCCAATGATCAATTAAGAAAATTTAATCGAATGCCCGTCCCTAGCTTAAACCCCAGCACCTGGTTATGGCTCTGGCAACACAGGTTCAGTTGTGATTGTAATGTCTTTGTTAAAACAGTAAGAGTACAGGCTACATACAGCTCCTATAAGGGAAAAACTTGAATCACAAGTTGCCATATTGCGACAAAGTACCCATCTTTAAATGGCATTTCATTCATGTAAAAAAAATATAGTCCCATAATGCGGCAACGTATAAAAACTCAAAAATCTCAATGTGACTAAACTGGTGGCAGACTTTCCTCTAGAGAAATTACACATTGCACCTTGAATAAATTCTTCCGTAACAAGACTCAAATAGCTATCAGTGAAAATACTCAAATCCCATCTTCTGTTGCTGATAAGGAATTATGCCTGTGTTAGCGTGAGCCTCAGCATGTCCTTTCAGATCCTCTCATTTCAATATCGATTCGACTAAACTCGCCGGTGTAAAAGATTAAGAAAACACCCCACGTGAATGGAAAAACTCCTGATAGCATCCAGGAGAGACCAGAACCTTTTGACAGTCAGAATCATTGTAATTGATGAAGAGGTAGTCCCCCGTCGCTGAGTGATGACCTCACGCCCCGGTGTCGAAGCCCGTCCTGCAGCGATGACATAAGGAGCTGTGATTAGCCCAGTGTAATGGCAGCTGATTGGACTGAAGAGGGAGAGGAAACCTGATCTGCACTCGTGACTTTAATTATCCACTTGTGTTTTGTTTTTCGTGCGGTGCTCAACGGTGAACAACAACACAGCGGTAGGTTAATATGTGAGGATCTTAAGGAGGAATTCAACTGCAACTATTAATGACAGGAAGTACCAAGGAGGGAGTAAGATAAAGTATTGTGTTTGTATGCTCATGTTACATCAGGTCATCTGGAATGCACCTCAGGAAGTGAACGAGAAAATCAAAGTGTCACAACAGCGGAACAAGCCCAAAAATCAAACTCTTGTTACATCCAGCTGAGAGGAAAGCACAGACATCTTCAGTGTCCACAAATGCATTTTTCACAAACTAAATAGTCTGTGGTTTCACTAAAATAGGCTGAAGTACATTAGGGTGGTCCATCAAAGCATGGTAAAAAATAAAGTTTCAGATAACCTTGATTAGAACCCTGCGTTAGGTTTTAGCATCCAAAAGATGACTTAGGAAGAAAAGGAAGAAAAAGGAGATGTTTTAGAGCAGGAGTGTCCAAATTTTTGTCATCAAGGGTCGCAAATGAAAACACAGATGAAGTGGAGAGCCGATTAATGACCATAGACTTGTGATCAGCACAGAGAGTAATTCATATTTGTGCATTTATAAGCAGCTGGAATGAGCCACAAGACCTTTATTTATGCTTAGAGCTTCACACAGTTTGGTATTGTTGCTTTAACGTGATAGGTTTTCAAAAAAACGTGGTTAAAATGTACTGCTTAATGTAATACAAGCCAATTCATCTGGAAGCCCGAGGGCCAAGAAAAATTAGTCTGAGGGCTGCATTGGGCCCCTGGGCCATAGTTTGGACATATCTGTTTTAGAGCTTGCTCAAGCTGCATGAAGTTTCATGGAAATGGACTAATTTTGCGTTTTCAAGTAACTTTTTATGGACTTTCTAAGCAAATTTTTAAGTCATTTTTATGCAAGGTTCAGTTTGTGTTTGCAGAATAAAATGACAAAATATTCTAATACGCCTTATTTATTTGGTTTACTATGTTATAGTATAGGCCCAATAAGGCAATTTTCAAGTGTTTTGAGCAACCTCTAAATATGAATTAATTTGCATAAAATTTGGACCTAAATATTTTGGTCAGATGTGGAACCAAATGCAGGGTTCTAATCTAGAGAATCTAAAAAAAAAAAAAATGGACCACCCTAAAGTACATCTGTACACTGCAAAAAAGCCTGGTCATAGCTCAAGATATAAACTCTTAAATCTATCAGAAAATAACTGTATACTTAGTAGTGAAGTAGTTAATTTATCTGTCCATGCAGCAAAATTATTTTACTTGACAAGTTATCTTAAAATAAACTCCCTCTAGACTAGAATGAAGCAGTATTAAAACTAGTAAGTAGATAATAAATCTGAAAACAAGATGAATAACCTGATAGAAGTTTTAAATCTTGGCCAGATCAGAGAAATTTGCAGTGTAGATGCTTCACCTTTAGCCCCAATACTTCTCTGTGATTTGTTTGAACCACTGGTGGCCCAGACCCAATCGCATCAGCAGTTTCTTACAGCGCTACTCACTAGAATGTGTTATTCTTAAACTGTTTTAAAAAAGGTACTACAAACTCTGCTGGCAGTGTCTTAACTTGTAGATAGAGGACACATACAAGTTGTTCTCATTCTCAGTACATGGACAGGCCATGCCTCACTTGAAAGCTCAGAACCTCCAGAATAGGCTCTGTTCACGCTTACAGGAAGACGTCTGGAAACATGCAGATGACGACTTCCGGTGTAGTTACCGACACTTTGATCACTTTGTGTGATAAAACCTTGGATTCAGCAGCAGCGCTCACCACAACCTGCCAAAGCACAGGGGACAGGACTCTAATCGTGTCTTCAAAGTCACCTACAGACAGCTGTTTGGAACTGGATCTGCTGAACATAACGCTACAATTAAATTTTTTTTTAGTTAAGTTGGTTTAATTATAATACACAAATTAATAGGTGATTTATAAAAGGAAGAAAGAAAGGATACAATGACATCTAGATGAAGAAAACCGGCCCAGTAACTATCGCCAACAGACCCCAAAGGAAGTCGTCATCTGCATGTTTCAAAACATCTTCCGGTTTTGTTACGTAAGTGCGAATAGAACCCATTCCCTCCCTGAGCTGCAAAGGCTGTACTAGCACTGATTCATGATTGGTGTAGGTCCTGGGGTTTAGATAGTGACCATTCAGTAGTGGACTTTTGAGGAACAGTGTGATTGGTCTAACAGGTCAAACTTCGCTCCCTGCAGCTGGTGTTTGCGATCAGAAACACCTAGTTTGAATCAGGGCAGTCATTTGTGATGTCATATAGTACTTGAAATTACTCTACATTTTTCTTAAGAACCTATATTTCCATTTTTTTCTCTAGTTTGATTGATTTTGTGTTTTCTCCAGGTATGCGCATCCTGGTGAACCTCCTCCTGGATACGCTGCCCATGCTGGGGAACGTGCTCCTCTTGTGCTTCTTCGTCTTCTTCATCTTCGGCATCATCGGCGTGCAGCTGTGGGCGGGGCTACTGAGGAACCGATGCTACCCCAAGGAGAACTTCACCCTGTGAGTACCCCATCCTCTCCCACGCTCTGATTAGAGTCAGGAGGGGGCTGGAGAGGAGTATTCTCAAACAGGTATTCATCTAATTCTGGGACTAAAAACATGATTGCGCTCCAGCTGCATGCATCAATATTCATTACAACTATTCAATTATTATTATTAATTTTTTTTGCTAAGACAATCAATACAAAGAACAGTCATACAATTTGAACTTTTCCTGTAGTATACATATCAAATTTTATGATTATTATTTTATTTTTGCATTTTTTTCCCAGCGAACAAATGTGACGAATTATTATATTCAAATTCCCATTTTTTGTAGATAGAAAAAAACTCTTAAATTTTGAGATTTAGAAATAATTTGCCGAAATATAAGGTAAAAAGTATTTCAAGAATATTTACATAGATATCTACAAAATGAAAAATAGTAGTAGTAGTATCAGTCGTATTAGTAGTAGTAGTAGCAATAGTAGAAATAGTAGTATTAGGAGAAGTAGTAGTAGCAGTAGTGGTAGAAGTACTAGTAGTAATAATATTAGTAGAAGTAATGGTAGTAGTAGTAGTCATAGTAGTAGTAGTAGTAGTAGTAGTAGCACCAGCAGTAGCGGTAGCAGTAGCAGTGACAGAAGTAGTAGTGGAAATAGTAGTAGTAGCAGTAGTAGTAGTAGGAGTAGTAGCAGCAGCAGCAGTAGTAGTAGTAGTAGTAGTAGTAGTAGTTGTAGTAGTAGTAGTAGTAGTAGTAGTAGTAGTAGTAGAAGTAGAGTCCGGAGTGTTCAGGAGGAGTGTACAGGAGGAGTGTGCACAAGGAGTGTACAGGAGGAGTATGTAGGAGGAGTGTACAGGAGGAGTATGTAGGAGGAGTGTACAGGAGGAGTGTACAGGAGGAGTGTGTAGGAGGAGTGTACAGGAGGAGTGTACAGGAGGAGTGTACAGGAGGAGTGTACACGAGGAGTGTACAGGAGGAGTGTACAGGAGGAGTGTGCAGGAGGAGAGTACAGGAGGAGTGTGTAGGAGGAGTGTACAGGGGGAGTGTGTAGGAGGAGTGTACAGGAGGAGTGTACAGGAAGAGTGTACAGGAGGAGTGTACAGGAGGAGTGTGCAGGAGGAGTATGGAGGAGGAGTGTACAGGAGGGGTGTGTAGGAGGAGTGTACAGGAGGAGCGTACAGGAAAAGTGTGCAGGAGGAGTGTGTAGGAGGAGTGTGCAGGAGGAGTGTGTAGGAGGAGTGTACAGGAGGAGTGTACAGGAGGAGTGTACAGGAGGAGTGTATGGGGAGTGTACAGGACGAGTGTACAGGAGGAGTGTGTAGGAGGAGTGTACAGGAGGAGTGTACAGGAGGAGTGTATGGGGAGTGTACAGGACGAGTGTACAGGAGGAGTGTGTAGGAGGAGTGTACAGGAGGAGTGTGTAGGAGGAGTGTGTAGGAGGAGTGTACAGGAGGAGTGTGCACGAGGAGTATGTAGGAGGAGTGTACAGGAGGAGTGTACAGGAGGAGTGTACAGGAGGAGTGTACAGGAGGAGTATGTAGGAGGAGTGTACAGGAGGAGTGTACAGGAGGTACAGGAGGAGTGTATGGGGAGTGTACAGGAGGAGTGTACAGGAGGAGTGGTCAGGAGGAGAATGTAGGAGGAGTGTACAGGAGGAGTGTGTAGGATGAGTGTACAGGAGGAGTGTACAGGAGGAGTGTACACGAGGAGTGTACAGGAGGAGTGTACAGGAGGAGTGTGCAGGAGGAGAGTACAGGAGGAGTGTGTAGGAGGAGTGTACAGGGGGAGTGTGTAGGAGGAGTGTACAGGAGGAGTGTACAGGAAGAGTGTACAGGAGGAGTGTACAGGAGGAGTGTGCAGGAGGAGTATGGAGGAGGAGTGTACAGGAGGGGTGTGTAGGAGGAGTGTACAGGAGGAGCGTACAGGAAAAGTGTACAGGAGGAGTGTGTCGGAGGAGTGTGCAGGAGGAGTGTGTAGGAGGAGTGTGCAGGAGGAGTGTACAGGAGGAGTGTACAGGAGGAGTGTATGGGGAGTGTACAGGACGAGTGTACAGGAGGAGTGTGTAGGAGGAGTGTACAGGAGGAGTGTGTAGGAGGAGTGTGTAGGAGGAGTGTACAGGAGGAGTATGTAGGAGGAGTGTACAGGAGGAGTGTACAGGAGGAGTGTACAGGAGGAGTATGTAGGAGGAGTGTACAGGAGGAGTGTACAGGAGGAGTGTACAGGAGGTACAGGAGGTAAAGGAGGAGTGTACAGGAGGTACAGGAGGTACAGGAGGAGTGTATGGGGAGTGTACAGGAGGAGTGTACAGGAGGAGTGTGTAGGAGGAGTGTACAGGAGGAGTGTACAGGAAGAGTGTACAGGAGTGTGTAGGAGGAGTGTACAGGAGGAGTGTGTCGGAGGAGTGTGCAGAAGGAGTGTACAGGAGGAAAGTATGGGAAGAGTGTACAGGAGGAGTATGTAGGAGGAGTGTACAGGAGGAGTGTACAGGAGGAGTGTACAGGAGGTACAGGAGGAGTGTATGGGGAGTGTACAGGAGGAGTGTACAGGAGGAGTGTACAGGAGGAGTGTACAGGAAGAGTGTACAGGAGTGTGTAGGAGGAGTGTACAGGAGGAGTGTGTAGGACGAGTGTGCAAGAGAAGTGTGCAAGAGAAGTGTGCAGGAGGAGTGTACAGGAAGAGTGTGTAGGAAGAGTGTAGAGGAGGAGTGTACAGGAGGAGTGTACAGGAGGAGTGTACAGGAGTGTGTAGGAGGAGTGTACAGGAGGAGTGTGTCGGAGGAGTGTGCAGAAGGAGTGTACAGGAGGAAAGTATGGGAAGAGTGTACAGGAGGAGTGTACAGGAGGAGTGTGTAGGAAGAGTGTATGGGGGAGTGTACAGGATTGTGCAGGAGGAGTGGTACAGGAGGAGTGTGTAGGAAGAGTGTCTAGGAAGAGTGTACAGGGGGAGTGTACAGGAGGAGTGTACAGGAGGAGTGTGTAGGAAGAGTGTCTAGGAAGAGTGTACAGGGGGAGTGTACAGGAGGAGTGTACAGGAGGAGTGTATGGGGGAGTGTACAGGAGGAGTGTACAGGAGTGTGTAGGAGGAGTGTACAGGAGGTACAGGAGGAGTGTGTTCTGCAGAGTGATTGTCAGAGCAGTTACAGTGTTTGTCTAATTCTTGGAGTAAAAACATGATTGGGCTCCAGCTGCAAACATCCATATTCATGACCCTGTGTGACGCCATCACCGTGTGCAGTCTGACACTTCGCTGATTCACTTACTTCAAACACCGGGGTCGATTAGAGGGAGAGACTTTGAAAATTACCCTTTTATTTGTATTTTTTGGTGATTTTTTAAGGTCAAGATGCTATAAATAAATCAAAAAATCTTAAATTGTTAAGTTCATATGTGAGGATTTTTTTTTAAATTCTGACTTGGTTTCATAAGATTGTAGATATTTATCATAGTTTTATATCAGTTTGTGAAAGAAAAGTTGAAAAGAAAAATAGTAGTAGTAGCAGTAGTAATAGTAGCAGTAGTAGTGTAGTAGTAGTAGTAGTAGTAGTAGTAGAAGAAGTAGCAGTAGTAGTAGTAGTAGTAGTTTTACTAGCAGTAGTAGTAGTAGTAGTA